>OZ024907.1:45956131-46326948 GCA_964017125.1 Flabesymbios commensalis
GTTCTAAGGGAATAATTAGACATTAATACTATTAGAAATACCGTACGGTTTCTGAGTTTAATAGTACTCGTTGTACTTCTGAACGAATCCACTCAAACTAATAATTTGAAAAAAATGACCTGGAATGGTGACCGCATAAGAAACAACACATGGTTTCCACCCCTACCACCCATGTGTAGTATTACGTTTTTTTAGAGACATCACACGTGACAGAATAACTTTGTTAGAGCGTGTGGTTGATCTTGGATATATATTAAGGCAAGAACTGATATTATTCCTTCTCGTACCTCAAATCCTGGGTAAACACACAATAAATTATTTTCAAATTGTAAAAGTGATGAAGTACAAAGTAACATGGAGTGTACCCTTGGTTTTTCGAAAAATGGCGTTACCGTGATGACGGCCATCTTGAATTAAAAACAGACACAAGGTAGATTTTAAGGATGTTTCAGCATTCGTACGGGTAGAAGCCCCGCTATAATTCCTGAAAATAACAGCTTTTAGTATATTCGGTTACGTAAATTAACCATTTCTTTGCTCAAGTTTGATTTTTTTTGGTTTAATCTATCACAGAATCCAATGGTTCCATTTTGTCAACAAGATCCTTGTCAGCAAATTTCAAATAACAAGATTTATCACATAGCTCCCCCCCCCCCCCCCAGAACAGCGAAACAGAAGTGAGTATAACAGCCGTTCTATCTATTACTTATAGATACACAAGTAATGAGGTAATTTATTGTATGAAAGCCAATTGAAAATAAATTTATGTTTTTGCTGCCTTCAAATCGTATTAGACATAACACTACTAGACTGCTTGCAGGAGTTTGCGCAGTGAACAATTGTCTGATTAAAACAGTTCCGAGTTGCTCATTGTGTGGCGTGTTTTCATTGTTAAGTGTGTAACAGTTGTCTGATTAAAACAGTTCAGCGTTGCTCACCGTGTGGCGTGTTGTTATTGAAAAAGGTTTATATGCCTACTCTTGCACTAATTGACGGATCCAAGATTTGACTGACAGGAGGCGCCTATCATATATCTGACTCAGTCAGCCTCCTTGTATTACTGTCTAGAGGGGTCGGAGGCATGCTCTTCGAGAAATTGTTAAATTTAATTAAGACATATAATGCATTCTAGAGCATAATTCGCCCTAATTTAAGGCATTTTTTGTTATATTGGGGACATTGAACAGGGGGCATGGGTTACAGACTCGGCAAACAGGAGACGTTGAGCCAATGTTACATTAACGTTGACCCACCGTCTTTGTCGCTGGTCCAACATAAGGGCAACATTGGGTCAACGTGTTGTGTATGCTCGGGTATAGGCTCAGCGAGTCGTGAAGATCCACCTAGTGATAAATGGTGGATAAATCAAAGGTAAGCTTGATAAATACGAAAAACTATGACGTCATAAAAGAGCGCTGTATTCACCATATGATTATTTTGACGTTACTACCGCTAGCTCACGCAAATGTAGAGATTAAAACCTTTCCAACTAATAATGTAGGCCCTAGCATACAACATGTATGTCTATAGTCCTAATCTTCTTCTCTATAGTTCACATTTAATGACCATAAAATTACATAAGTCTTTGATACAAGTGAATATATTGTTTTAAAAAAATAGGCACTCGAAATATTTTAGAGAATAAAGTTTTGTGTTATATCTTTAATTCTGATTACGGAAACCCTTATAATATAGTCTAGTTATAAGCCACACATTAAATTGCAATACATGCGGTATTTAAAGGGTGCGCATAATGAATGTCTAAAGCATTAGAAAGACCTATCTGGCATGTAAATGTAGACCTACGTTTATTGTAGAATCACCTGTTGACTACATTGCGCGAAAATTGGACTGCATGAATAGGGAAAGGGTTTTACCGCGCGGCGGAACGCGCGCGTTTGCCCTCCCGGCCATTTGGTTTAAACATATTTATTTTTCAATTGGAACAATACATATAAATGTAATACAAGGCTCCTTTCGAAGAGGCAATGATCTCAATCAAGCGTAGTGGCACGATTCAACAAGCGGCAGGCAGACACAGACAAGCTATTACCGCCACATATCTTTATAAGGCGGTGGTGGGTGGAGGAGGTAGTAACAGAGTTCAAAATAGGCAGCAAGGGGAAAAGTATTGTAATTATACAATTATTTATTTAGCTAATACAATTGAGCAGTCAACCTCATGTTA
This sequence comes from Flabesymbios commensalis, assembly GCA_964017125.1. Lineage (NCBI taxonomy): Eukaryota > Metazoa > Annelida > Polychaeta > Terebellida > Flabelligeridae > Flabesymbios > Flabesymbios commensalis. The sequence goes on from OZ024907.1 coordinate 45,958,320, forward strand.
AGAGGGAAAATCTACCACTTGATCGTAAAAAGATAGCAATAGCTTCCATTAGATTTTCATTGATAAAAGGGGTTTGAATGTCACTGCCGTGAAGCAAATTGGAGTACTGATACTATCAGATCATTCCTAGCCTCCGTGTGTAAAGGACACGAAATGAAGTAATGTTCCGTGGTTTCAACTTCGCCGCAGCTACATATATTAGTACCTGAAACGTGTAGACTGTAAAGGTGGTCGTTGAGCTCGCTACATCTCATTCGCAGACGAGCCATTATAATGTTAGTGGTCCTGGGTCCGAGAAAGTAATATTTATTCTTGGTGGGTTTCTTCTTAACAATACTGTTTTTAAAGCTTGATCTATCGTCAATTGATTTTAAATTTTCATCCAAATTGTGCCAAAAAGCAGTTAAGGTCGGAAAAAAGAAGATTTAAAAGATTCTGTTCTACATGAAATGTTGTCCAAACGGTCAGCGTTCCTAAGATTATATCTATTTCCACTTCTCGTGTGGACACTATTGGGCAACAGTTCATGTAGATATGTTGGTGTATGGTGATACTATGTCTGAAAACATAAATAATTTGCGATTGTTTCGTCGCTCTGGTAACGTATCCCAGGACAGTTCATCAAATAGAACAGCTGACGATACTCCCCGTATGCCACCCGCCACGATTTTGGCACCTCTTTTATGAATTTTATCCAGTTTATTTAAATCGTTTTGGGCTGCATTTGCAAATACTACATCACCATATTCCAACAAAGATCTGATATAGGCAAAATTTAATTGTTCTAGACCTTTCCTAGTAATTTTAAATGATAATTTGTTCAAAATCGTCAATCTTTTGTTAGCTTTAATAGATATATTATTTATATGAGAAGACCATTTAAGATTGGAGGTAAAAGTTAAGCCAAGATGGCTATGCTCAACAACGTTTTTAATGTCAACATTCATAAAACTCAGAGGGGGAGGTACCACTGGTTTGGGATGAAATAAAAGCACCATATCGAGAGTTTTTTTGCACTAAATGTCACAAGCCAAGCGGCCGCCCAGTTTTCCATTTCAATTAAGTCTTTGTTTAAAGCATTTGTACATTCGTCCATTGTGTCTGCAGACGTGAAAATAATATTATCGTCTGCAAAAAGACTGATCCCACATTGCAGGTTATCAGCTATATCTTTTATATAAAGTAAAAAAAGAAGCGGGCCTAGAACAGATCCTTGGGGAACCCCGGCCTTAATCAAAAGAAAATCTGAGTTTATATTGTCTAAAACTACCCTCTGCTTTCTTCCAGCTAAATAACTTGAAAACCACTTATTTAAATCACCGGTTACACCAGTGGAATTTAATTTAGCCAAAAGATCAGCGTGCCATACCCTATCAAAAGCTTTGCTTATGTCTCCAAAGACAACACGAACTTTTTTGTTTTTATCTAAAGCTTCAGTAAGAGAGAGTATGGTATAAAAATACCAATTGGTTTGTCGTACTGTCTTTCGGCATAAAACCCGACTGCATTTTATGTATCAAATTATTGTCACGGAGGTAATTGAACAAGTATTTGAAAATGCATTTTTCAAAAAATTTCCCTGGAACGCTCAGTAAAGACACTGGGCGATAATTGTTACATAGGTGACTGTCCCTTTTTTTAAATATTGGAACAACATTAGCAATTTTCCAAAAATCCGGAAAAGTATTTGATGAAAGAGATTTGTTGAACAAGCGAGATAGAGGTTTGTAAATTACTTCTGCTGTATTTTTCAGCAACGTTGGACTTATGTCATCGGGACCAGTAGCTTTGTTTATTTTTAAAGATTTAAGAATATATAATACGTCGGATTCGGATTACACTCTGTAGATTCGGATCGGTAAATTTGCTCTAATCGAGAACCAGTTTTAAAGTCTAAGTCGGGTGGACGCCTATCACTATCGTTAATTTTGCTATAAGACGAAAACATCTTGTTGAGCAGATTCGCCTTATCCTTGGTATCGGTGCAGATAGAGCCATCAGCATATTGCAAAATTTGAACCTTCTGCTTAGACCCACTAAAGAACACACGAATTGTTCGCCACCAGCCTTTCTCTGAAACACTACAGTCATTCAAGGAATCAAAGAGTTTTTGATTATAGTCAGAGACTGCTTTAGATAATTCATTTGTTACGTAATTTTTTATATGCGCCCCAGTCAATTTCAAGTTTCGTCATTTTAAATTTCCGAAATAGACGATCGCGTTTCCTTTTTAACGCCCTAAGTGTATTACAGTACCAGGGTTTGTCGTTGGGCCTTATGGTGACCGACCTGAAGGGTATAAATTGTTTACATATTTCTAAGTAAGCGCGTGTCCACTGCTCAGTCCACACGTTCACGTCTTCGGACGAGAAGCAGGTATCCCCATCGTAAAAATGTAAGTAATCTTTAAGCCAGCCCAATCAGCTTTCTTAAAATCCCAAATATTCCGGTTGAAAGAATCGTGGTAATTACATGAAAGACATGTGTTGCAATAAATAGAGCAATGATCGCTTTTATGGAAAGGATCACCTACTCTGCAATTCGTGACATTAACAGACGTAGACGTTAAAGGGACTGGCCCAGGCTAAAATCATCAAAAAATCGGTGATTTTATTTCGGGTTCCTAATATGACCATATGATGTAACCATGTACATAAACTAGAACTGCAAATTTTTATAATTTTTGTGCTGCGTATTCACCAGTTAGGCTAGATATAGAGACAAAATTCCCTTATTTTCTATTTTTGAGATGGTTGTCAATAATTAGAAATCAGGAATTCCGTCTCTATATCTAGCCTAAATGGTGAATGCGCAGCACAAAAATTATAAAAATTTGCAGTTCTAGTCTATGTACATGTTTATATCATATGGTCATATTAAGAACCCAAAATAAAATAACCGATTTTTTATGATTTTAGCCTGGGCCAGTCCCTTTAAAATTTGGTCCAATATAGTGGCACCAACAGAGGTTATTCGAGTGGGACTGGTAATATCAATATTTAGATTATTACTTTCTGAGAAATATTTAAGTTTAGGTCCATTGACATAGCCAGGATCTGCATTGAGGTCGCCGATGATAATGACGTTAGCATTACCGCTCTGCTTGACACGGTCTAAAGAGTCTTGAAAATTATCCCAAAATACCTGACCAGTATTGGGAGGTCTGTAACAAACACATAACATTAAATTTAGTTTGGAACTTTTTATCTCAACCCATAGGGCTTCTAATTCGAGGATCTCAAATTCACTACGTCTTACAGCAAATAAACTGTCACGAACATATAAGGCCACACCCCCGCCAGGTCTGAGTGTGCGGTCTTTACGGAAAATCGGTAAATATCCATTTATATTTAGGTCAAAACAACAATTAGTATTCAAAAAAGTTTCGGTCAACGCTAAAATGTCAAAATTATGGGCCACATCAGATAATAAATCTGCATGAGTTTCGAAGTTGAGACCACGTATATTACAATGCCACAATGAAGCTGTCGGTCCAGGATTAACTTCTATGTCGCCACTTAAAAGTAACAAAATAGTAAAAATACTTATATGATCGCCGCGTACTGCCAGTAAGGAAGTTGTGGTTTTCAATTTGAATGAATTAAAAAGACCTATCCGAACTCTGTACACACCAAGATCAACCCCCATCGTTGTAGATCATGCCGGTCTGTGACTGTCTGTCGCTGATAAAACGCCCCACCCAGGCCCGTAACCAGGGGCCAAGATTATGTTTCGAATTTGTACATTTTGCATTTTTTTAAAGTTTTTATGTGAAGATTTATGTTTTCATTTTGTATTTAAGACCATTGACTGACAATTGTATCAGGCAAGTATACCTTAATGTCACGCATATTTGTGACCAGCGATATGATGGGGCAGTTAACGTGAGCAGCAACAGAGTTGGTGTGCAAGTAAGCAAGTCAATTGCAGTGGACACTGCTCAAATTTGGTCATTTATCATTCCGGTAAATTGCTAAGAGTGCGCAAGATCTTGGATCTAATGGGAACACTCTGTCTATTTTGTTTCACGTTCAGCGGGCAATGAAGGGTTCTCTTCTGCATGGCAAATGTTATCACCACCATGGTACCCGATTCATCTAGGCGCAAAACTCTGCTGGAACTGTGCAAGACCCACTGGGCAGAACGACATGATGCAAACCGCCACTTCTATCAGGCGTATACTTGTATCTCGTAAAGACCTTCGAAATTATGGCATATGATAAGCACCAAAACGAGGGCTTCAGCCAGGAGCTGATTAATGCAGATTGGTCAACAAAAACAAGTCTGATTCTGGTAGTCTCCTTGCTGGCATCAGCTCGTTTCATAATATAGTCACCTTCCTAGTTGTCTATGAACTACTGTCACACCTATCAGGCTTAGCAATGAAGCTGTAAAGTCGTTCACTGGATATTGTGGTCGCCTATAACATGGTTAGTTATTGCAATTCCTGAAATTAAACATGAGAGTAGATAATTTTTAGCATGAAGTATGGGTTGTCACTTTGTATATGCCAACCACTGTATACTCGCTACTGTCGATTTTCAATAAAAGTGGATGAAGTCAAAAGCTCATACCAGGACATCAGAGCAAATGTCAACGCTAATTTTTGTGGGAACTTTCAACATGCAGCTTGTCTGGTAAAAGAAGTGGATAAACACATGATTCTGAGGGGGCCCAGGACGGCTGGGAGGCACCGGGCTGCTCCAGCTGAGGATCCCGAGGAGAGCTTTTGAAGAAACACTGTGATACCCTTCTTAGATCATATTATTATAGAACTGGATGCTCAGTTTTCTGGTACTGTATGTCAAGAAAATGAATGCGTTATATTGTTTTCCCAAATTTATTATGTCCAATTATATAATGCATTCTGTCTGCATTATCATAGAGTTTTTGCGTACTGTTGCTGTGTTTTTACTTCGGATTTGTTCCAGAGTCATTGGTTTGACACCATCGGTAACTAAAATGTCAGAGAAATGTGGCATTAATACTAATAATAATGGTGAGCTCTTATATAGCGCACATACAATGCTTTAGTGCGCTTCACTCATATTACCCCTGGTCACTGCACCTGTTCATTCATGTACCATTTCAACTCCCTTTTTGGAGCATACAGCACTTGCAGCCATTTCTGCGCTAGGAACTAAACGCACACATTGCCATCTCTGTCCTACCAGGTACTCATCTACACCTGAGTCAAGTGAAGCGTTTGAGGGTGAGGTGCCTTGCCCAAGGACACAACATCGAGATAATGTCCCAATATTGAGAGGGGAGAAACATGATATTTCTCTGAAAATCCTGCACCAAGCGGGATTCGAAACCGCACGGCAGGCAGTGACAATGGCAGAGCTCTGCGCTTTAACCATGGCGCCAAGGCCCTCTCATTGTCGGAGTTAGTGGACTTATACAATGATTATCTTCTATCTCTGTAGCTGGTGGAGCAGATAGAAGCATAATAGTCTTCCTTGTCTGTGGAGGGGAGACCATGCAGACACTAAAAAGATTGTGATGCCTTCTTTTTTAAAAACATATATGTGGACCTAGGCCTACTCTTACAATAGCCTGCACCATACCCGTCACCTCCTGTGAGTGTGAGAGAAGGGCTAGTGTTATCAGACGGTTGAACAATTTCATGCGGTCGTACATGACCGAATACAGACTAACATCACTTGCTCTCATTCACACCAACTATGACACAACAGTCGACCTGGGCAAAGCTGTAAATCTGTTTCCTGCAATAAATCCACGAAGGATGCAACTACAGAGTGTGTTTGAGTAAACTGCTAAGCTTTCAACATATGTGTTGTAAATATAGCTCCTCTTCTCTTTTGTGTTTTTCCCGTTTTTTTTGTTTGAAACATCTACACTACATAAAGTTTAGTGAGCTGGCACGCTCTACAATATACGCTATAATAAATAGTCTATGGTTATAAATATATCATGCTTTGTATCTGTTGATGTGTTTTTTCAATGTTAAATCGATGGTAATTTAAGAAAGCATCATTTTCAAAGGTCAAAAACGTGCAATAGAATTCACCAAAATACACAAAATTAGTCGTTTATCCATATTTTTCTCCCCCTGGAATAGCAAACCTTTTGTGCGTTTATAGTCCATTTTCAACACAAAAATATTTTAAAACGAACCCCCTTTTCAAGAGGCTGGTTACGGGCCTGCCACCACACAATGAAATGAACAAAACATCGCCCTCAAATATATTAAGTAATGAAGGGCAAAATAACCCGACAGCGACTTCATGATAATTGTCATGAAATCGTAGCTAATATGGAGCTAATGAGTGAAAAAAAACCTTCAAATATAATACATAGTAATGATAGCTGAAATTAACTATTAAACTGCATGTTTTAACAGTATTACAAATAAAAACAAGACGCTGAACCAATGCTAGACCGATGCCGGCCCGCCATCGTGGACGGCGGGCCGGCATCAACCCAGCACCGGCCATTTAATCGCGTCAATGGAAAGGCAGCTTTAGATTGCATGAGAAAGCCTTTGGAAATCAAAAATTTCCCCGGGGCGGGCCCCTCGACCCCTTTACAGTATTTTTTTTTAAATTTAACCCTACCCCCTCACTGAAAAGCTAGATCCGCCCCTGTGAGGTGTAAAAGTGGTTGTTTAAATGTTTCTACGCTTTCCAGAGTGCTACTATTTATGATAATATGTTGCAATTTCTTCTCTGGTTTTGGTGCAGAAACATATATTATATATACACGATGGAGAAAAATATGACTGTTACCACGCTGGCCGAATGTTGTGTCACCGGCCACATATAGGCGAATAGTATTAGACCTGTAATCAGGCGGAAGTGGAAAAATATACCCAAGCTGAAGTTTTCAGGAAACCTTCCAAATACCATTAGAAAAAAATACTAAAACTCCCCGTGATTCCCGCGGAGCCTTTTCCATTATTTAAGATGGCCGCAAAAATGTGAAAACTATGCTATATCTCGGCTTGTAATCAACATAACTTTATGATTTAAATGTCTACATGTACATTTATAGCCATAAGGATTACAATGAAACAGGTTCCGAGTCACTAAATAGTCAAGCCTATCATTTATTTGCCATTTAAGGTATACTAATGTGGGAAATAGCAAGATTTTGATATGCTGACATTTAAAATATTATTTAAATCATTAACATAACATAAATTGAAAATAAATGATATATGTGACTATGTCGTGACTCAAAGCCTGTTTCATTTTAATCCTTCTGTGAGAAAGTACCTTTTGAGATAAAAAATATGAAGTTATGTGTTAGAAGTTGGTGGGGACGAGGCAGTACAGGGCGACGATGAAGCGTTAAATGGCGATGGGAAAGCGCTAAAGTGCGATGGGGATGTGTAAAATGTTTTTGAAACTGGACTGAAATGAGATCAAACTACTACCAGAAAAAGATTTTCTAACCAAATTAAAATTGAAACAAGGCATTGCATGTGTTTTTTAATTTGTTAGAATCATATTTTTGCTCCATTGACCTTGAAATTGACAATTAGATGAAAATATTACCAGAAATGTATCTTTCAGTAGGATAGGTTATGTCTTTCTACACTAAAAATAGGTATTACACTTGTTCTTACTTGACCTTACAATAACGTTTTTGACATTGAAGACCTTTAATCTTCAGAAAATACAATTTGTTTTTACGTTTTGCCCTTTGAATTTACTTTTTGATCTTGAAGTAGTCCTTGGTTCACCACAACAAGACCATAAACACTGAAAAATTGATTCTCCAGTTAACACCGCCTGTATTACATAATTATCAGATTATGATGTTCGTTGATATTTGTATTTTTGACAAATATAATTTTCAGGAATTTGACCGTAAAGCTGCATAACTGTTTTGTTTATTTCGTTAAAAATAACCTAAAAAGTACAAAACAATCATTCATATTGTCTTAAAGGCTTTATAAATGCACTAAAACTGGGTAAATGTAGCGGAATTAGTTCACCATGCGATACACCATCAAGTAGTATGGAGTAGTGAATCGGTTTGTGTACAATATGTATGTAATAGTGGTGAGGTTATGGGCCAATATAATGTTACATTGGCCAACACAAAACCGCCTTAATAATAGCAAACACCAGACGTTGAGCTGAATCAGCATAATGTTGGGCCAGTACCGCAGACGATGGGCCGACATTAGTCTGTCATTGGATCAATGCCTCGTGTTAGCTGCGCTATAAAGCCCACATAACCAGCCGTAGACGTCCTGAGACTAGGTCAAACGGTTACTGAAAAGTCTGATGTTTTAAATATTATTTTACCGCATAGCGCGATTTATATCATGTATGTGATGATCTACGATAAAATGAGATAAAGTCTGATATTGTCTAGTAGCATTTGGACTATATTTTGAAATGCCCATGAGATACCGTATAAAAAATGCAAATGTTTTTCAAGAAAATCACGAAAATCAAAAGAGCGAAAAAGATGATTTACATTACTGAATTTGTTGAAATTCCGCTACAATTTCCAACGGACTGGGGGAGAGCGTCTTAATGGTGGGCCAAAGGCTGAGATGCTGGCCCACACTTAAAAGTACCATACTGAAGTAGAGTCATTTGTCAAGAGAGTGACATTCTCCATACCGGTACCTAAATTAAACATCACATTATATGCATATATCACCCATATCATGACACGAAGTAATAACGCCTAGATATGTCTAAGTGACATGAGATAATACACTTTTAACTGTGAAATGTATTTATGATCACTTAAAAAAATAGGAATAATATTGAAAGTCTTCCACTCTTTTTTCAATGATGATCGTTATCTGCCACTTGGTACTTTAATGTCCTGATCACAGAACATACATTAGGCCTACGTGCTTAAACCCAGACGATCCAACCATGGCAACTAAGTATATTTCTATGGTCCTGATTATACAGACAGTGTGTCTTACTCCGCTGTGATCAGGTCTTTGTTTTGGTGGGGAAGCAATATTAAAAATCAACAAACTTAAATCCCTAATACCTCAGTAACCGGGGGAGTAAAATAAAACAAGAGCACACTCGACAATAGCCCGCCGCCATTATTGAACTTGAAGTCATTATTGCGGCCACAAAGTCAAATTATTGACGTAAAATGCAAACAGGAACCCTGCGGTTCTGAACATTATTGAGAGTTATTTTTTGACTGACTGAAGTTGATATTAAAGCAATGGGCCATGCATGTAAAACTGTGATGAAAACAAAATAGATCTTCCGCCAATAACTACTTTAGATTGCAAAAACTTGCTTTAAAATAATTAGATGCACAAGTGCAAGATGTTTTCTTTGTTAGTTCACATGATAGCAGTATATTAAAATATTGTGCAAGCACCCCTAACACCCCGTCCCGGATGTAGTGATTTGTCTTAAAAATCGTGTAAGAAATATTATAAAACAAACTTATATGATGTTTTTTAATAAATCGTGTTATAAGATAATATAATTATCATTGATATTATATTATTCATACGATAACTACAAAGCCTCTATAGGCAGGGTTCAACACGCTCCAATAAACACAACAACTTAATCCTTGTACTTACAACTGCAATCATCGAACACCAGACTACATGAAAGTATAACTGGTGCCAATACACATTGCCGCACTGCAGACCCACGCGAGACGTTGACCCAATGCTGGTTAAATTTTGGCCCACCGTCTACGGCGTCTACGCAATATCTAACCAGCATTGGGCCAACGTCTCGTGTTTGCTGGGGTCACACCCTTGCGGTCATCAAATCCTCATACATGCACTGTAACTAGAACTACCGGTACTTAAAGGGACTGGCCCACGCTAAAATCATCAAAAAATCGGTGATTTTATTTCGGGTTCTTAATATGACCATATGATGTGAACAAGTACATAGACTAGAACTGCAAATTTTTATAATTTTTGTGCTGCGCATTCACCAGTTAGACTAGATATAGAGACGAAATTCCCGCATTTCCTATTTTTGACATGGTTGTCAATAATTAGAAATCAAGAATTTCGTCTCTTATATATCTAGTCTAACTGGTGAAACCGCAGCACAAAAATTATAAAAATTTGCAGTTCTAGTCTATGTACATGTTCACATCATATGGTCATATTAAGAACCCCAAATAAAATCACTGATTTTTTGACAATTTTAGCGTGGGCCAGTCCCTTTAAATGACGAGGTGAATGACTACGGTATATTATATACTCGTAATTCAATAAAATTAGAGCAACATACTTCATTATGATATAAAAATATATATATTGCATAAAATAACCTGCTCCAGCAATATTGAGTGCCCATGGTAGTACTGTTTTGACAAAAACTTTTAAATTGACAAGAATTGTTGTTGTTGCAACATTGACCTAATCATGCTAATGTTGGGTTAACGTTGACACAACGTCCTCGACGCAGCCTGGGTAAGACACAACACCTTACAATATAAGCGAAAAGGCTAAAATTGTACGACCTATATGAGGGGGGTCCGTCGTCTCCAAGGGAATAAGAAAATGACAAAAAGGTGGTAGATTTACACCTTTTACAGCCAAGAGCTAATGCAGAGCACGATAGTATGTCAATATATTTTTATTTAGCGTATATATCACATGAACGCGATAATTATCATTGGGCGACAGTCATATTAAATGAGAGACGCGCAACTGTAGACAAAATGATTAATATCGTATTATAATATTTTGTGTTTGTAGTTTTTACATTAATTTAATACGCAACTTAACATGCAAACACGGGTGTAGCTTACATATATATACGAACGATTACGGTAATATAATTAGGTTTGAATCTAATACCATAGACTACTATACTAGTGGTGCTATTGATAACAAAATTAAATTGACCAGAATATAGTTGTACACCCCCCCCCCCTCTAATTTAGCAAGACCTGGAATGAGATAACAACTGCCATACTGAATACCCCTTCTGATTTTCGCGCCTATGAGCTCGGGACAGCGAGGAGTTACCTGGGCGCTATAGAAATTTCATATACTGTGGATCTGGTAATTTTCGCGTGTTTAGATTTTCGCGAATTTGTGATTTTGGGACTTTACACGAAGTCCAGAATTCGCGAATTATCAATTCAGATGATAGGTAGCGCTATTATAATAGTAATTTCGCGTGATTATTAAATTCGCGAATTTGTCTTCCTCGCGAAAATTAAAATCTCGCGAATATTACCAGATCTACAGTATATCCATTCATTCATTTCGTCACCCACATCTCTCGGATACATATCTTATTAAGAACATAAGATGAAATGCATGGTCTACAAGCTAACCGCATACACGAGTAAACTATACAGTAACACCAGCAGTGTCCTTATACCGTAGATGGGGTCATAATTCTGAATAATGGAAATGTATGCCTTTTTACATTTTTTGAGAGACGTCAGTGCTTTAAATTGACATTTTAGGCCTAGAAGCCTCAAGCGTTCATCCTTCCCAGAGAAACGCTAACGTTGCTCCAAATTTGCGAGTTTTTTTAATATGCCGTGTGATTAGCTGCTTAACCCGACCCTCCCAGTCCCACAGGCATCTCAATATCATCATATATTCATCCTTTATGTGACGTTGAAAATCACTTTCCATCGTGATATTTTGATGATGTTCATTATTATTTACTTTGACGTTTGATCCTACTTAAATATAGTTAGGTAATTTCAATGATATTTTTTCATCTCTATGATATTTATTCACCTCGGGATGGGGATGTCTAGACAGCCAAGCTGATAATACCTGGATGTAGGCCTATACACTGATACACCACACAGCGACCACGGGACAATGATCCAATGCAGGTTCAATGCTGGACCGCCGTCAACAACGCTGGTACAACATTGATCCAGCATAAACAATACCATAATTACCATATAACAACATACAGTGATGGATTTGTGCTTGCTGGGAAATAAATCGTCATTTCCTCAATTTTCTAGCTAGAGGATTATATAATGTATCAATCTCGGATAGTTTTAGCTGAAAAGAACAAATATGTCATTTTTATTCCTTAGATATTTAGAAATAAAATAGATTTAATCCACAGTCAGTATCTTAGTCATGTCACAGTGTAACATATTACATAATCACCGGTGGGTAGGCCTACAGCGTGACAGTGTGTGTAGGCCTACCTACCACAGACCTGCCCAGATCAGTGGCGTATACTTGTACGCCTCAGAATAAGCATCCCCCTCCGTTGTAGTACGTTATCCCCTCTGCAAAAGCAGTATGTGCTCACTTGTAAAGAGAGCAGATACTGCATTCTGGCTTTGCACGGCAGTTGTAAGAGAACTCCTATACAGCATGTACATTGAGGCTACACGTTATCACGTGGTCGCTGAAAGCCAATCAGCAGATGTTATCGTAAATAGGACCATTCCGAGACGTTGGCCCAGCATTGACACAACACGGATCAATGTCACATGTTTACTGGTATACCCTAAACTGAAATGTCCAAGGATGTGACGACACAAATTCTGTGTGTGTTGATTCGTCAGGGATGTCTATCTCGTCCTATGATCTGCTTAAGATGTAGGTCAGCCCATCTCAGAATATTCTTTACAACAATTGTAGCTATGCTGTCAGAGGCATTTTAACCAAGGGCTAGATTTTCAAAGGCAATATATATTATTGCAAAATATTTCATCGATATCATGATAGATTTGGTCTCAAAGAGCAAAACATCTGTTGGCTTTCCCCAGTTTCAAACTCTCATTCTGGTGGTTTCTCAAGATTATATTGGCCTAGTTTGATCCAAAGGTAGGCATTGTTCTCAGTAAAATCTACTAGCTATCTACAGGGTATAAATCAATAGCCCAACCCACAGCTCAAAATTCCGAGACCCCTAACTGTCGTAAAATTGACGACGGAAATCCTAATAACTCAGCAAATACAGATATTTATGCTTATTCAGAAACAACGATTGGTGGGTATACTGTAGGCTATAGAATGACAAAAAACTGAACCTATGTGTTTTGCCGTATTTGAGAAGATGTAAGTGATAGTCATTTGAGACACACATTATATGGACACAAAAAAAGTGTCCAGAATCCGTTTTATGAACCATATTAAAACATTATTGGGATGAGTTCCAATAATGTAAAAATGACATTAAATCGGCCATTTTGACTTTTTTTCCAGACATTAGTGAACTTGTCCGAGACCTGGTTATTAGTAACATGCATAACAGATTTGAAGATGTTCACTGCAAAAAATCGCAATAAATCGGCACTTTTGAATTTTTTGAACCATTATTAAACTTGTCCACGAACTACTTATTAGTAACATGCATAACAAATTTGAAGAGGATACGTGAAAAACTTTTCAAGTTATCACGCCCACAAGGTCAAACTATTGACGTAAAATGTGAAAAATCGCAATAAATCAACCATTTTGAATTTTTTTTCAGCTATTTTTGAACTTGTCCAAGAACTACTTATTATTAACACAGGGTTGCCACTCACATCAGATTTTAAATTCCCTGACATTTCCCTGACCCATTTTCAGTTTTCCCTGACCAAAATATCCGTTAAAATTTCACACCAGTGTTTATAGTAGCTTCATATTATTGTAAGGTATATGCCTACCTTCACCTAATAATGTATTAAAGAATAAATAAAGCACATGGATCATAATTATGTAGTAATGCCACAAAACATTTGGCAATGAACGTAAACAATAAATGATTATACCGGTACTTAGTGGCATCTGAACATGTCACTCTGCATGTAATTTCATAACAAGAGGCCTGTGAAGGCCTGATCTGTCCAGTGGCCCAATCTGTCTTTTTTGGGTTAAACTATGTTTAATTCGTGTGCACTGCAACGGTAATTCTTCCGACTGAATGTTTGTAAACAGAGACACATGTCATGTTGTTTGATTGTCATGACTGATTGCGTTCTCTGATATAACATCTAGACTATTCTAGTAAGTTACACTATGATTTGTAACGTTAGTTCATGCATTATTTTATAATTATAAAAGAACATCTATGTCAAATCTATGCCAGATCATCTCGTCCATCACCAGTCAGGGCCGTGGCCGCGCGATGGTGTGGCGATAATAGGGGTTTTTGGTGTGATTTTACGGGTCGTGCTTTATCGAGACCGACCAAGACCCACCGAAACCGAGTTACCATGTCGAAACCGACTAAAATATATAACTTAATGTATAGGTAGGACGTTCAAATAAGATATGTAAACGGTGTTCACTTGAGTGCGATGTGAGAAAATACAGCATTCGTTCAATAAATAAGGTGAGTGAGTGAGTGAGTAAGTAAGGAACATGAGCTGTATTTTCACATATCGCACGGAAAATGAACATCGCTTGTATTTTTTCAGAGAATAAAGTTAAACATATACCGACTACCCTACATTGTGCTCAATCTACAGCTAGAGTGCGATATGGGATGATACCAATACGTCTGAGACCACAACACAAAGTGTGAGAATACCTTGTATTATGATGTATTAGCATATCTGTGCAACCCTATGCTCGTTAATGTGTGAACAATTTGGAAGTGTAGCGTTATTATTTTTTATGCAGTGGCCTTCTTATATATTTTTAATTTGGTATAGGTACCAGTAGGTTAATTCCTACTTATCACCGTCCCGAAACCAAGTGAAATAGGCCCCTATATAACTTAATGTAGGCCTACAGGTAGGACGTTCAAAATTGATACAATAATACCCTGTATAAAAATATTATGTTTCTTAATGTGTGGAAAAGAATTAGAAGTGTAGCGTTTTTATATTTTAAGAAGTGGCCTTATATATTTTTAATTTGGTAGGTAGAAGTTAGGCTTACTTATTAGGCCTACCGTCCAAATTATTTAGGTAGCCTTAATTGAACCTTTATTTTACATTTTCCATATTTGACAAAAGAATATATTTCAAACGTTAGAACATTTGACTTGTAATACAATTTTAGAATTAGTTTAATGGGTTCTCGATTATCTGTTTGTAGATGCTGTGTTCCTATGATAAGCTTTTTGAAAAAATGAGGCGATGAGACGAAATAACTCAGCTTTGACTCTAAGAAGTGTGCCAGCTCAGCTACACTGTTCTACGGCGCAGCAATGGGGGTGCTGGCCATGGTGTCCAGAGGCAAATACGGCATGCCTCATGTCGCAGCTGTTGAACGTCTCCTGCTGGAGACGTATGATCTCACATTGTCGACACTGGCACCACCATCAATGACAAAATACCTTTTCCCGTTTTGTAAAGTGCTGACCAATTTCTTGCGCTGGTCCAACTGACATGACGACATATGTGTTAGGATCTGACAAGATTTTCAACTTGGGAGATTCACACTTGACAATAGGGACCTTAGCTGTAGTTATACAAGCGACTCAGGTTTTTAGGAAATAGACAATTCAGACCTGTGTCATGTATATATATCCCCCCCCCCCTGTCACACTGTACTACCCATGTTGCAATTCTAGACGCAGGTCTTTAGGAAATGGACAGTTCAGACCTGCGTCATGTATAGATCCTCAACCTGTAACTTCACCATCATTTTGACCACCATTAGATGTAATTGAAGTGTGTAGGCCTATATGACAATGATGTGTATAAACGTTGGAAACCAAACAGGTGTTTTGTCGTCATTTCAATCAATAGTTTTTATCCGTCCAACCGTAAGAACAGCGTGGATTTATCAATATCGTAATGGAATACGGATAATAGTATCGTGTATATAGTCACGTCTTGTCCCTCCTCCACCGTCTAAGAACCAACTCCTTTACTCTTCAGACGTTGTCATGTGAGGACAAACGCACTAGACACATTGGGTCAACCGTGCCCAATCTGTCCTATTTTAATTATTTTTTAACTAATAGTTACTCGCACTAGTCTATGAACCTCCTCCTCCACCCTTCAAAAGTTGTCATGTTAAAACGAAAGCACTAGACACATTGGGTCAACTGTGCCCAATCTGTCCTATTTTGATTATTTTTGACCTAATTGTTACTTTCACCAGTCTATGAACCTCCTCCTACACTCTTCAGACGTTGTCATGCTCAGACAAAAGCACTATACACATTGGGTCAACTGTGCCCAATCTGTCCTATTTTGATTATTTTTGGACTAATTGTTACTTTCACTAGTATATGAACTTCCTCCTCCACTCTTCAGACGTTGTCATGAGCGCTACACACATTGGGTCAACTGTGCCCAATCTGTCCTATTTTGATTATTTTTGAACTAATTGTTACTTTCACCAGTCTATGAACCTCCACTCTTCAGACGCTGTCATGTTAAGACAAACGCACTAGACACATTGGGTCAACTGTGCCCAATCTGTCCTATTTTGATTATTTTTGAACTAATTGTTACTTTTACTAGTCTATGAACCTCCTCCTCCACTCTTCAGACGTTGTCATGTTAAGACAAAAGCACTAGACACATTGGGTCAGCTGTGTCCTATCTGTCCTATGTTGAGAAGTAATTGCTACGTTTACTGGATATGCTCCACTATGGACATCTTATTATATAGCCACTACTCACTGATTTCACAACGGATCCAAGCACCAGTGAAAATTATTATTTGCCTTTTTATGTCATTACCTCAAAAAACATTTTTGATAAAAAAACATAATCTAACCCAATGTGTCCTATTGAGTAAGTATTGTAGCTAAAGTAATAAAAAACGAAAATTCACCTGCAGATTTTTCAAACATTCGGATATCACCGTCAATGTAATATTGTAATATTGATATTTGAAAAAAATGTATAGGTACGTGATCTTGCTCAACAAAACAAAAGGGGACACATTCAACACCACTACTGAGCCGTATCTTGCGTATTTTGAGGAGTTAGTTATACTTTGACCGGATATGTTACATTATGGACTTATTATTATATAGCCAGTCTACTCACTTATTTTCACAAGGAACCCGTGCTCCAGTAATAATTTTACTTGTTTTTTATGTCTTTACCACAAAAAGACATTTCTGGTCAAAAACATGCAATCTCCCCTAATCTGTCCCATTGTAGAATGACGTATTAAAAAAAACGAAAATTCAAGTCATTTCCGACTCTTCGAACATTCAGATATCACCTCCGATGTAACGTGGATATGCTAAAAAACAAAAGAGGACACATTGGGTCAATACCGCCACTGGGACCAAGCTGTTTTTTTATGAATAATGGCTATTTAAACCAAATTATTGATCTTTTATAAGATAAACACACCTCAGCGGACCCCAGCACCAGTAAAAATTATTAGGGCCTACCCATGTTTATTTTGTTATGTTATTACCACAAGAAAACATTCCTCGTCGTCAAAAAAAGGTAATTCACCACACTGCAGACTTACCAGCCATGCATATTATGTAGATCAAACATTCCTATATCACCCCGATGTATTATTGTAATATTAACTTTTTCAATAAAAAAAACCTTGAAACGTGGACAGGCTAAAAACAAAAGTGGACACATTTGGTCAATACCGCAACTTGGCCCAATCTGTTCTTTTTTGATGAGTAATTGCTATTTTGCCCAGATCTGTTCCACTATAGATCTTTTATCAGATAACCAAACCTCACAGCGGACCCCAACACCAGGAAAATAGGTAATCTGACCCAATTTGTCCTGTTGAAGCCAAAGTATTAAACACCAGAAATTCACCTCACTACAGACTGACCAGACATGCATATACAGATATATCACCTAGGCCTACAGTGTGATATTAAAAGTTAAATAAAATTATCTTGAGACGTTTTCATGTTGAGACAAAATTACTAGATACATTGGTCAGCTGTGCCTAATCTGTCCCTATGTTGAAAAGTGATTGCTACTTTGACTGGATATGCTTCAGTATGGTCCTCTTATTATATAGTCACTACTTACTCATGTCACAACGAGCCGAAACACCATTAAAAATATTATTTGCCTCTTTTATCTCATTACCTCGGAAGACACTCCCGACAAAAAAACAGTATTCTAACCCAATGTGTTCCATTGAGTAATTAGTGTAGCCTAAGTAAGAAAAAAACGATCATGCACCTCACTGCAGATTTTTCTAACATTTGGATATCACCTTCGATGTAATGTTGTCATTTGAAAAAAATATATTGTACTGTAGATGTGGGATTTTTCGCGAATTTCTGATTTTGGGAGAATTCGCGGATTTTTAGTAGTGCTACAATAATAATAATTTTCGCGATATTCTTGAATTCGCGAATTTGCGAAATTCGTGGAAATTAAAACTTCGTGAATATTACCAGATCTACAGTATTGATGTGTGGTCTTGCTCAACAAAACAAAAGTGGACACATTAGGTCAACACCACAACTAGGCCAAATCTGTCCTATTTCGACGAGTTATCTATACTTTGACCGGATATGCTTTACTACGGACCTCTTATTATATAGCCACTACTCACTGATTTCACAACAGACCCAAGAACCAGTAAAAATAGTATTCCCAGCAAACACAAAACATTTGTACAATGTCGGCCAAACGTCTTCGACGTTGGTCCAACATTGTACAAATGTAATACAAAAGTTTGTTTTTGCTGGATGTGTCTTTTTATATGTTATTACCTTAAAAGACACTTATGATAAAAAAAAAGTAATCTAACCCAATGTGTCCTGTTGAGTAAATATTGAAGCCAAAGTAAGAAAAAACGATTCACCTCACTGCAGATTTTTCAAACATTCGGATATCACCTTCGATGTAATATTGTCATTTGAAAAAAAATCTTGATATGTGGTCTTGCTCAACAAAACAAAAGTGGACAACATCAGGTCAACACCACAACTGGGCCCAATTTGTCCTATTTCGACGAGTTATCTATAATTTGACCGCATATAATATGCTCAACTATAGACCTTTTATTACATAGCCACTACTACGCTCAAATTGCAGTGGTACACTATCCAGGAGCGCAGTAGAAAACACTGCTTGGAGTGTAAGCCACTACTCACTCATTTCACAACGAACCCAAGCACCAGTAGACTATTCTTTTTACCTTTTTTAATATGTCTTTACCACAAAAATACACGTTTTGTCAAAAACAAACCATCTTACCCATTATGTCCCATCGTAGAATGAAATATATATATATATATATATAAATTCAAGTCATTGCAGACTATCCAAACATTCAGATATCATCTCCGATGTAATATCGTAATATTAACCTTTCAATAAAAAACCTGTAAACATGGACAGGCTAAAAAACAAAAGTGGACACATTGGGTCAATACCACAACTTGGCCCAATCTGTCTTTTTTGATCAGTAATTGCTATTCTGACCAGATCTGTTCCACTATAGATTTTTTATCAGATAGCCAAACAGTGGACCCCAGCACCAGTAAAAATATGTAATCTGACCCAATTTGGCGTGTTGAAGCCAAAGTATTAAACACCAGAAATTCACCTCACTGTAGACTGACCAGACATGCATATACAGATATATCACCTACAGTGTGATATTGACAGTTGAATAAAATTATCTTGAGACGTTTTCATGACAAAATTACTAGACACATTGGGTCAACTGTGCCCAATCTGTCCTATGTTGATAAGTAATCACCACCTTGACCGGATATGGTCAACTATGGACCTCTTTTTTATATAGCCACCACTCACTGATTTCACAACAGACACAAACACCAGTAAAAATATTAAAGACAGTTCTGTTTAAAAAAAACAGTAATATAATCCAATGTGTCCTATTGCAGAATGAAATATTTAAAAATGAAAATTCACGTCATTGCAGACTCTCCAAACATTCAGATATCACCTCCGATGAATATTGTGATATAACCATTTAATAAAAAAAATACCGTTGAAACGTGGACAGGCTAAAAACTAAAAGAAGACACATTGGGTCAATACCATTGTCTCCTGGAGTATGGTTGGCCATCACCCTCATAAGTAAATAAACCTTCCGAGGATAATTATAAACCTTCCACGGATAATTATAAACCTGGTGTTTGAGTCCGCTGTGAGGTGAATAAGGTATGATTATCTCATAATATGTCCATAGTGGAACAGATTTGTTCAAAGTAGCAATTACTCATCGAAAAAAAAGACAGATTGGGCCCAATCGCGGACATTGACCCAAAGTGTAAAGGTTTTTTAGCCTGACCACGTCTTAGAATTTGCTTTTAAATACCAGTGAAAAAACTTTTTTCCGTCCGCTGTGAGGTGAATAAGGTGTGGCTATCTCATAATATGTCAATAGTGCAAAAGATCTGTTCAAAGTAGCAATTACTCATCGGACTAGGACAGATTGGGCCCAGTGGCTGGCATTGACCGTAAATGGGACAGATTTGGCCATATTGCGTGTTTTTGATTGCAAGAATCTTTTTGAGGCAGTGATATGATAAAACAGTCAAATTGTTTAAAAGTTTTTCCACTGGTCTTTGGGTCCGCTGTGAGGTGAGTGAGGTTTGGTTATCTCGTAATGGGTCCATAATGGAACATATATGATCAAAGTAGCAGGTACTCATCGAAATGGGACAGATTGGGCCATATTGCGTGTTTTTGATCGCAAATATCTCTTTCGTGCGATAAAAACA
This sequence comes from Flabesymbios commensalis, assembly GCA_964017125.1. Taxonomy (NCBI): domain Eukaryota; kingdom Metazoa; phylum Annelida; class Polychaeta; order Terebellida; family Flabelligeridae; genus Flabesymbios; species Flabesymbios commensalis. The sequence goes on from OZ024907.1 coordinate 45,978,851, forward strand.
ATAAATATGTTTTACTGGTGTTTGAGTCCGGTGTGAGGTACGTGTGGTTACTTCGCAATGGGTCCATAATAGAACAGATCTTGTTAAATCAGCAATTACTCATCGGAATAGGACAGATTGGGCCCAGTGGTGGGTATTGACCCAACGTGTAAATGTTTTTTTTTAGCATGCCCACGTCTCAGAATTTGTTTCTCAATACCATTAGAAAAGCAGTCGTCACTTTTCTACTGGTGTTTGTATCCGCTGTGAGGTGAATGAGGTGTGGTTATCTCATAATATGTTCATAGTGGAACAGATCTGGTCAAAGTGGCAAATGGGCCCATTTGCGAGTATTGACCCAAAGTGTCTAGTTTTGTTTTTCTGCCAAGACCACGTCTCAGCTAGATTGTTTCTTGATATCAGTATTATATCCGAGCTGTTATCTGAATGTTTGGAAGGTCTAAAATTAGGTGCTTTTCTGTATTTTAGTCATGGGCTAGGTGGGACAGATAGGGCCATATTTTGATCACAAGAATCTTTTGAGGCAGTTTGAGTGACATGATAAAAGCACACAAATTGTTTAAATGTTTGACTGGTGTTTGGGTTCGCTGGGAGGTGAGTGAGGTTTGGTTATCTCGTAATGGGTCCATAATTGAACAGATCTGATCGAAGTAGCAGGTACTCATCGAAATAGGACAGACTTGGCCATATTGCCTGTTTTAATTGCAAATATCTTCTTACGATTAAAAAATATCGCGATAAAAACAATAAATCACCTTGCAATGGGTCCATGATAGAATAGATCTGGTCAAATCAGCAATTACTAATCGGAATGGGACAGATTGGGCCCAATGGCGGGTATTTACCTAAAGTGTAGAGTTTTCTTTTTTAGCTGACCACGTCTCAGAATTTGTTTTTCAATACCTGTAAAAAAGCAGTCACTTTTTTTTACTGGTGTTTGTGTCCGCTGTGAAGTGAATGAGGTGTGGTTATATCATAATATTTCAATAGTGGAACATGTCTGTTTAAGGTAGCAATTACTCATCAAAGTAGAACAGATTGGGCCCAGTTGCGGATATTGACCCAAAGTGTCTAGTTTTGTTTTTCTAGCATGACCACGTCTCAGAATGTTTCTTTTAAATCAGTATTAGATCTAATTGATATCTGAAGGTTTGAAAGATCTTAAATTAGGTGCTTTTCTGTGTTTTAATAATTGATTTGTTACCAGATCTGGTCAAATCAGCAATAACTCATCAAAATAAGACAGATTGGGACCAGTGACGGGTATTGACCCAAAGTGTTTTGTTTTGTTTTTAACATTAGCACGTCTCAGAATTTGTATCAGTATTACATCTGAGTCGATATGGGAATGTTTGTAAGGTCGCGAATTTGGTGATCTTTTGTGTTTTAATCATTGGACTAAATGGGACGGATTGGGACATATTGCGTGTTTTTGATCACAAATATCTTTCTGAGGTAGTGACATGATAAAAACAGTAAAAAATAATTTTAGTTTTTTCATTGGTGTTTGGGTCTGCTGTGAGGTGAGTGAGGTCTGGTTATCTCGCAATGGGTCCATAATGGAACAGATCTACATCTCAGGTGATATCTAAATGCTTGGAATGTGTGGAATCAGGTGAGAAAACATTTCTGTTTTTTTAATCATAGAGTTAGGCATAAGTAGGACAGATTGGGCCATATGATATATTGCGTGTTTCTGATCACAAGTAACTTTCTGAGGTAGTGACATGATAAAAACAGTAAACAATAATTTAGGTTTTTTCACTGGTGTACGTTTGGGTCCGCTGTGAAGTGGTTGAGGTTGAGGTGTTTGAGGTTTGGTTATTTCGTAATGGGTCCATAATGGATATTGGATGATGGAACAGATCTGATCAAAGTGGCGGGTACTCATCTTAATAGGACAGATTGGACCATATTGCTTGTATTTTATCGCAGGTATCTTTTTTACGATGGAAAACAATAAAAAAATTACTGATGTTTGGGTGCAAGGGGGGTGGGGGGTTTGGTTACCTCGCAGTGGGTCAATAATAGAACAGATCTGGTCAAATAAGCAATTACTCATCGAAATAGGACAGATTGGGCCCAATGGCAGGTATTGACCTAATGTGTGGAGTTTTGTTTTTTAGCTGACCACGTCTCAGAATTTGTTTTTAAATACCAGCAGTAAAGCAGTCTCTTTTTTACTGGTGTTTGTGTCCGCTGTGAGGTGAATTAGGTGTGGTTATCTCATAATATTTGCATAGTGGAACATATATGTTCAAGGTGGCAATTACTCATCAAAATTGGACAGATTGGGCCCAGTTGCGTGTCTAATTTTGTTTTTCTAGCATAACCACTTCTCAGAAGGTTTTTTTTATATCAGTATTACATCTGAGTTGATATCTGAATGTTTGGAAGGTTAAATTAGGTGCTTTTCTGTGTTTTAATCATTGGGTTAAATGGGACAGATTGGGCCATATTGCGTGTTTTTTTTATCTAAATAATCTTTTTAGGTAGTGAGATTATAGAAACATTCAAATTGTTTAAAAAAACATTTCACTGGTGTTTGGGTCCGCTGTGAGGTGGTTGAGGTTTGGTTATTTCGTAATGGGTCCATAATGGAACAGATCTGATCAAAGTGGCGGGTACTAATCGAAATAGGACAGATTGGGCCATATTGCGTGTTTTTTATCGCAGATACTGTATCTTTTTACTTTAAAAAAACAATAACTATGTGTTACTGGTGTTTGGGTGCAAAGGGAGGGGGGGGGGGGTGGTTACCTCGCAATGGGTCCATAATAGAACAGATCTGGTTAAATCAGCAATTACTCATCGAAATAGGACAGATTGGGCCCAATGACGGGTATTGACCTAAAGTGTAGAGTTTTGTTTTTATCTGACCACGTCTCAGAATTTGTTTTTCAATAGCAATAAAAAAGCAGTCACTCTTACTGGAGTTTATGTGCGCTGTGAGGTGAATGAGTTTTGGTTATCTCATAATGTCTGGTCAAGGTAGCAATTACTCATCAAAATAGGACAGATTGGGCCCAGTAGCGAGTAATGATCCAAAGTGTCTAGTTGTGTTTTTCTACCTTGACCATTGCTTAGAATGTGTTTTTATATCAGTTTTATATCTGAGCTCATATCTGAATGTTTGAAAGGTCTGAAATTAGGTGCTTTTCTGTGTTTTATTCATTGGATTAAACGGGACAGATTGGGCCATATTGCGTGTTTTTGATAGCAAGTATCTTTTTGAGGTAGTGATATGATAAAAACAGTCAAATTGTGTAAAAAAAATGTCACTGGTGTTTGGGACCGCTGTGAAGTGGGTGAGGTCTGGTTATCTCGTAATGGGTATATAATGAAACAGAGCAAAGTGGCGAGTACTCATCGAAATAAGACAGATTGGGCCATATTGCGTGTTTTTGATCACAAATATCTTTTTACGATAAAAATATATCTTTTACTGGTGTTGGTTGCAGGGGGGGGGGGAGGGTGGTTACCTCGCAATGGGTGCATAATAGAACAGATGTTTGAGTCCGGTGTGAGGTGTGGTTTCCTCGCAATGGGTCCATAATTCAACAGATCTGGTCAAATAAGCAATTGCTCATCGAAGTAGAACAGATTGAGCCCAGAGGCGGGTATTCATCCAAAATGTCTACGTTTGTTATTTCTCATGAATTAGTTAAATATCAGTATAGTACATCTCATTTGATATCTGATTGTTTGGAAGGTCTGGAATCAGGTGATTTTTCGTTTTTTAATCATGGAGGTAGCAATTACTCATCAAAATAGGACAGATTGGGCCCAGTAGCGAGTAATGATCCCAGGTGTCTAGTTGTGTTTTTCTACCTTGACCATTGCTTAGAATGTGTTTTTATATAAGTTTTATATCTGAGCTCATATCTGAATGTTTGAAAGGTCTGAAATTAGGTGCTTTTCTGTGTTTTATTCATTGGATTAAACGGGACAGATTAGGCCATATTGCGTGTTTTAGATCGCATAAACGTGCATGCACTTATATTTAAAGATGCACTTAATTTCCGAAAACAGGTGCATGCACTTATAAAAAAATATTTTAATAAAAAAACATGCACTTATATTCGAACATGAAATGACCTTGATAAAAAGTATTTCAACATAAAGAAAGGAAATTAGTCAACTCATTTGTTTTGTAACGACAATGTAGTACGCATAACCTTATTAATACATTATATTAGCATCGAAATGTGCATTATATTTCTTATTTCAGGAAAACAACTTTTGAAAATATTTGTAGTTTATACATAATAATAGGTCTAGTTGCCAGGTGCAAAATAAAACTTCACCGTCTCAACAGGGAGCCACCATTCCAAATAGTGCATGTTTGCATCGTCACATGTATCGTCTACCGTCGCGTCCACACCTCGTTTTCATTGAATGAGATTAAAGACGTGTCCAGCCGCCGTGTCATTCCCCACTGACATGTCGCCTCCCCACTCTCCCACCCTTCGGGAACTACTGTTGTCCACTTTAGCATCATTTTCTTTGCGGAATAATAATCTTCAAGAATCTGTATAGATGAGGTCCAAGTTTATTTGAAGAACTCTCATCTTGTAACAATAATCGCCTAAATGGTGACAGGTGTTACGGGGTTGATTTTCATAACGTGGCTTGAAAGACTCATCTTTTCTTGTCGTTTAAGGTGTCAGATTTGGTGACATAATTCCTATTTAGATGGGTGCACTTAGTTTTCGAAAACAAGTGCATGCACTTATATTTGAGCATAAATCAATTTTAAAACATCCCCACAACATGCGAATTTCACTTATAAGTGCATGCACGTTTATGCGCGGGGATACAGTATTTGTTTTTTGAACCTAATGTACTTTGTATGGCGAATAAAAAAAATATGTAAAGCAGCCTATTATCAGAATATAGCGAAAATTACCAAGGAGTCCCTTTCCCTTTGATTATTATTCTACGGGATATACGATTGTTTTTGATTTTTTAGTTTTATTTTCACTATAAATTATTTATATATATATATAATAATTTCACTGTTTAATAACAATGGCTGTGGAGATTAATTAATTAAATAATACAAATAGCATGTAAGGAAAGATTCATCTTACATATTTCCAATGACTGACCACCTTGGTTATTTAAAAAGGCTTTATTTAATAAAATGTATTTATGTGACTTGTTGCAGGTTCTGCCATTGCTTGGAATAACTTGCAGATGGTCTGACGCTTTCATTGCCACTTTTAATAAACTTTATACTGTTGATAAAAACTTGTTTCCGTTTTTTTGTTGCTACTGTTATTGCGGTTACGCGAAGAGAGGTAAGCGCACAGTGTAAGCGCACTTAAAAACTGTTTCGTCCACTTTTGATTCAAAGGGCTATCTGCCACTTTAACAACTGGCAAATTACACTTTCTGTCTCAAGGTGATGGTTTGTCATCTCTATCTAAATCATTTATCAAGTACGACTATATTAGCATTTTTATTAACATTGGAACTGAATCTGGTCAAATTGTCAATTACTCATCAAAAAAGGACAGAATCGGCTCGGTTGCGGGTACTGACTCAAAGTGTAGAATTTTGTTTTTAGCATTGCCACGTCTCTGAATTTGTTTCAGTATCACATCTGAGTCGATATGTGAATGTGTGGAAGGTCTCGAATTATGCGATTTTCTGTGTTTTATTCTTTGGACTAAACGGGACAGATTGGGCCATACTGCATGTTTTCGATCGCAAGTATCTTTCTGAGGTGGTGACATGTGAAACAAAAATCACTGGTGTTTGGCTCCGCTGTGAGGTGAGTGAGATTTGGTTATATCGTAATGGTTCCATAATGGAACATATCTGATCAAAGAATCACTTACTCATTGAAATGGGACAGATTGGGCCATTAATTGCCTTGTTTTTTATCGCAAATATATTTCGATTGAAAATATCAACATTTTTCACTGGTGTTTGGGTCCGGTGTGAGGTGTGGTCACCTCGAAATGGATCCATGATAGAAAGGGATCTGGTCAAATCAGAAATTACTCATCAATATAGGACAGATTGGGCCCAGTGGCGGCTATTGACCCAAAGTGTAGATGTTCTGTGTTTTAATTATTGGGTTAAATGAGACAGATTGGGCCATATTGCGTGTTTTTGATCGCAAGTATCTTTTTGAGGTAGTGACATGATAAAAACAGTCACTTTTTACTGATGTTTGAGTGAGGTTAATAAGGTGTGTTTATCTCATAACATGTTTTAAGCAACACTAAAACAACATTGGGACAATGCACCGAGTTAATTGGGTATCCCGTTACCTGTGCGCAATTAGTGAGACCCTAAAATGGATAGATGGCCAGAGGTGCAGGCGGGCGGACAGGCAGGTACATCGATCGTGAGATCATCCACAGTTACTCGTCATGCGGCCCCGATGGGCCAATGCACAGGCCCACATCTTAGTGTAGGGAGCATTTATTATAATGCAGAGGTTTACCCATACAGTGTGTGGCGCGCACCGCCTGAGAGAGGAGGTTTACCTAGTGTGCGGTGGGCCCTTCGCCCCTCCTGAGAGGGGAGATTTACCCAGTGTGCAGTGGGCCATTCATCCTTCTTGAGAGAGGAGGTTTACCCAGTGTGCAGTGGGGCCCTCATCCCTCCTGAGAAATATGGTTCACCCAGTGTGCTGTGAGCCCTTCATCCCTGACACTGCCTGCAATATGAGGTTTACCCAGTGTGCAGCGAGCCCCTCGTCCATCCTAAGGATGATGCTTAGCCAGTGTGCAGTGGGCCCCTCATCCATAACTGGGCCTGAAAGATGAGGTTCACCCAGTGTGTATCGAGCCGTTCACTCTCCCAGGGTGAAGTTTACACAGTGTGCAGTGAGCCCCTCATGCCCAAGAGATGAGATTATCAGATTTTTCCTAAAATAACATTTCGATGCCTAGAGTATCACATGTCTTATGTATTAGCACTCTCCATTCTAGAGTTTCACATGTATTAACTCTCTGGGGTCTAGAGTATGACATATCACACGTATTAACCCTCTGTGGTCTAGAGTACCCGTTTCTAATGTGTTAACCCTCTGTGGACTACACTATCATGTTTATCTTATTTTAACCTACTGATGCTTAGAGCATCATAAATGTAATTTATTAACCCTCTATAGGCTAGAGTTTGACGTGTATTAACCCTCTCATGTCAAGAGAGTCGATAGTATCACGTGTTTCAAACATTAACCCTATGTGGACTAGACTATTATTTTTATTTTATGTTAACCTTTTGATGTCTGGAGTATCACATTACGTATTTATTAACGCTCTGTTGACTGGACTATCGCAAGTATTAACCCTCTGTGGTCTAGAGTATCTAAGTTTCTAATGTGTTAACTCATTGTGGACTACACTATCATGTTTATCTTATTTTAATCTACTCATGCCTAGATCATCATAAATGTTATTTATTAACCCTCTATGTGCTATGTGTATCACACGTATTAACGCTCTGTGGTCTAGAGTATCTACGTTTCTTAATGTGTTAACTGTTTGTGGACTACACTATCATGTTTATCTTATTTTAACCTACTCATGCCTAGAGCATCGTAAATGTTATTTATTAACCCTGTATAGGCTAGATTTTTACGTGTAATAACCCTAAGAGGTCCAGAGGGTCGACAATATCATGGGTCACCAATATTAGCCCTATGTGGACTAGACTATTATATTCCTTCTATACTAACCTTTTGATGTCTGGAGTATCACATTTTCTATTTATTAACCCTCCGTAGACTAAACTCTCGCAATTATTAACCCTCAGGAGGGATGAGGGGCCCACTGCACATTCGGTAAACCTCTTCTCTCAGGAGGGATGAGGGGCCCACTGCACACTAGGTAAACCTCCTCTCTCAAGAGGGATGAGGAGCCCACTGCACACTAGGTAAACCTCTTCTCTCAGGAGGGATGAGGGGCCCACTGCACACTAGGTGAACCTCCTCTCTCAAGAGGGATCAAGGGCCCACTGCACACTAGGTAAACCTCCTCTGAGGAGGGATGAGGGGCTCCCTGCACACTCGGTAAACAGCCTCTCTCAAGAGGGATGAAGGGCCCACTGCACACTCGGTGAACTACCTCTCTCAGTAGGAATGAGGGACCCACTGCACACTCGGTAAACCTCCTCTCTCAGGAGGAATGAGGGGCCCACTGCATACTAGGTAAATTTTCTCTCTCAGGAGGGATGGGGGGCCCACTGCACACTCGGTAAACCTCTTCTTAAGAGGGATGAAGGGCCCACTGCACACTAGGTAAACCTCCTCTTTCAGGAGGGATGAGGGGCCCACTGCACACTAAGTAAACCTCCTCTCTCAAGAGGGACGAAGGGCCCACTGCACACTAGGTAAACCTCCTCTCTCAGGAGGGATGAGGGGCTTACTGCACACTGGGTAAACCTCCTCTCTCAGGAGGGATGAGGGGCCAATGCACACTAGGTAAACTTCATCTCTTAGGAGGGATGAGGGGCCCACTGCACACTGGGTAAACCTCCTCTCTCAAGAGGGATGAAGGGCCCACTGCACACTAGCTAAACCTCCTCTCTCAGAAGGGATGAGGGGCCCACTGCACACTGGGTAAACCTCCTCTCTCAGGAGTGATGAAGGGCCCACTGCACACTCGGTAAACCTCCTCCCTCAAAAGAGATGAAGGGCCCACTGCACACTGGTAAACTTCATCTCTTAGGGATGTGGGGCTGGTTGCACACTAGGTAATCTTCATCTTTCAGGTTCAGTCAGGGATGAGTGGCCCACTGCACACTGGCTAAACCTCATCCTTAGGATGGATGAAGGGCTGGTTGCACACTGGGTAAGCCTCATCTTTCAGGGTAAGTTAGGGATGAGGGGCCCACTGCACACTGTGTATACCTCATCTGTTAGCCTTAGGCAGTGTCAGGGATGAGGGGCTCACTGCACACTGGGTAAGCGAGGGATGAGGGGCTCACTGCACACTGGCTAAACCTCATCCTTAGAAGGGATGAGGGGCTCGCCGCACACTGGGTAAACCTTATCTCTCAGGAGGGATGAGGGGCTCACTGCACACTGGCCATACCTCATCCTTGGAAGGGATGAAGGGCTCGCTGCACACTTGGCAAACTTCATCTGTCAGGGATTAGGTGATACTAGTACAATGAATGCTCCCAACGTCACCTGGCCCCGGGGATGATGTATGTGCCAGATGGAACATACTCCACTCATCGATGTAGTTGCTTTTGGGCGGGCGAGGTAATGTAGCGAATTCAGATAATACCGAATTAACCGCAGTCGATAACATCAGCGTTTTTATATTACCGTCTATAGTTAACAGCGTAGAACAGATTGGGTCACGGGACAGATTAGGCCTTCACAGGCCGGCTGGCCACCATAATCCCCCGCCCCGCCCGTGTGATAGAAATTTTTCAGGGTGCATCATTTTGAATTAGATTTTCAGGGCATAGCCCTCTCTGAAAAAACACGTTTTATTTTATAGTAATGGTCTAGCTATCTGGCACAGTTTTCCCAATATTATGCCTACCCATACTAAAGACAATAATGGCCTCAAGTCTGCCATTTCGAATTTGATTGAGTCGACATTTTTAAGGGCATATCCCTTCATGAAAGGGCACATGTATTTTGTTTTATAGTAATGGTCTAGCTATCTCGCACAGTTTGCCAGATATAAGGCATAGTAAAGGTAATTATTGCCGATGGCCTGCCATTTTCAATTTGAATTTTTCACGGCATATCCCTGCCTAAAACTGCATTTTTTTACCGTAATGGTCTAGGTATCTGCACTGTTTGCAGATATCAGGCATATTGGAGATGAAATTGCATAAACCCCAAAAGGCACATCTACACTCCCTAAGGGATGTGTGTGTGTGCAATATCAAATGATTCCCCCCCCCTCCCCCGGGACAGACGGCCAGGCATCTGACGACACACCCTGCCCAGTCACGTCAGACCGTCAGACTACCAGTCTGACCTTGACAACAGGTGTGTCAGGCCTGTACAAAATGGAGGGGGTGCGAGCATCATGAATATATGGGATGATGGGCCTACGTCGGGGGCTCCATTATGGGGTCACAATGGCCGACGAGGGACTCTGCCCAATCTCACCATTTAAACTCAAACTTCCTCCTCCTCCGTCGAGTCGACGGTTCCAAACAAATCAGAAAACTCTCTCCTCTCTTATCATGTTTATTCGATTAACATACGGCAACAGCAAAGCACAACCTCCCGCGCACGGCACGTCTCAATTGACTTAGCGAGAGCGAGCTACGGCACGTCCGTAGTCGCCGAGTGTAACGCCTGAAGTGCGGGAAAAATACCAAGGCCGCACACATTGCAATTTGTGCACCCGTCACCAAGGTACGGAAACGAGGCGGTCATCCCCAACCCCCCGCGTCCAGGAAGCTGGGGGTAACCGCCACATTGACTGAACGACGTCAGGATCCTACATTACCCCCGGGTGAGTGATAACGTAGGACCAAACTGACGTGTAGGAGACTGCTTCGTGCAAGTAGCGGGGTTGTAAAATATGTAACCTCTTATAACTAAGCATAGTTTTAAAAAAAAATATATATATATATAGCGAGTGTGGTTACAGCGTGGGTGGTTGAAATCGCAGCATTATACGTGAATTGTCCCATCCTCTTAACACCAACTGTCCTTTATGTAGGATTCATTTGCTGCAAGCTGCGATCAACCCATTCATTTAATTAACATAATTTCTATTAGTTATTTAGCAATGAACTTGCTAAAAAAAAAATGTCTTTACATTTATATATCTGTACACAATGCTGCCAGGCCTGGCATATTCATTCACAATTTAACAACATTGTTAATACGAGGTATGCGGTTGGGCCCGCCATAGATGTCGTTAGGCGCAACTATGGCGTGAACCATCTGCACGAATCGGGCAGGAGTCTGGATAATTCGTCCGACTCTAGTTTTTCGCACTGTTTGGTCGGTCGAAATTTTTTCGCGACTAGCGATATTAGCATGTTTGCTTTTTGTCGAGTCGATTACGGCGTCAGCAGCATCCGAGGTTTTACCCCGTAGATGTAAAGGTATGCGGGAATACGTTCGTAAACCACCGCCGTTCCCGTTAGCGCGGGACACGGCGGGGGCTCGCGAATGCGGCGCTACATAAGTTTTGTCTCTGTTAGACAAGTTGACTTTAACATCTATTTGCTTTGGGACTGTGGCCGATTTTTGACTGCTTCTGACTGCCGTCGACTTTTTCGTTTTAACTCTCGTCCCGTTGGACGTCGGAGTGTCCACACTACCAGTTCTAGGTGGACGCTGTGGATTCCTACTAGATGTACTGATAGCCGTCGATCACGTGTGATTCGTTTAGCGTAGTACGCTGTATGTTCGTACCTGTCTCGGGCGCGTGCCCTACCACAGGTTTTAAATAATGATTCTGCGATTTGGTCGCAAAAAGACATGATTACATGTTTCGTTCGATGCGCAGTGGAACTAGTTGTTCCACGAAATGTCATGTGTGGGCCATGACCAGCTAGTTGCTGGCGCGCCAAACGCAAAAGTCGCCCTCTTGCGTTGGCAAAACATCAAAAACATTAAAGTTAAAAAACGCACATGTCTGTGTCATATCGCCGAACGTGCAGTGAAAGGAAACAGACCTATGCATCGTCGTAAAAAATCGTTAGCGATGTATAGTAAAAATCGGAGGCGATATGAAATACGGAAATATTAAACTGGAATAATAAAAAATTCACTATTAATAAAACATTCAATATGGAGTTGAATAATAAGTGATCTGAGAAAATATGCAGGATATGAAATTATTATGTTCTGTAAGGCTGATGCAGGTAGGTATAATAAAATGACTGCTGACATCATAGAATGTTCTGAAGTCGATGCTGATCTGGTTATACTGTGCCGTACCAGGGAATGTACTGCTGATGCTGATTGCCAGCCTTGTCAGCTGAAGCAGACAATCACGTGTATAAAGTCTGTCGACTGTGCTGTTGATGCGTGGTGTATAGATTTATACGGCACACGTTGTGTGCTGTGTTATAGACAGGACCGTATTTGAGTAGCTCTGCAGGACGCGTGGACGGCACCTGTGACGGTCACGCTGAAAGGTCGGCCCACATCACACATGCTGATTCGAGCCACAAAACTGTCAGCATTAATAAACCTGTCAAATCAGGTTGCGTTACATCGTTCATATCAAATTGAAATCATTTATGTAATAAAGTCATTTAAATAATGAAGCACTCCGTCTGCGACCTATTTTGCTAGCTGTGCAGACCTGAGCGAGTATAAAAATGTCATATATGAGGGATTCTATATTTTTAGGCACCAGTGATGATATTTTCCTTGAAATATGAGATTGCCTGAATGTTGTCAAAAATTTAGACACATGTCAACTTAGCTGTGTTTATTGACATGGCGTTGTCAGCAGAGCTTAATTTCAATTTTAAATGCTTATTTTTATCAATTTAAATATTTCTTACCGTTATGGAGAGACAAATTTACCGTTATGGAGAGACCAAGGTACGTTACGGAGTAATCTTTAAATTTCTCAGTGACCCTTCTACAAAAGTATACCATATTTAACAAGTAGTTGAACATGGCTATTATAATGTTGATCACTTAATTTAGAAAGAATCACTTTATGACAATAAACCTTAATTAATGAAATAAGAATTACTCTCCGTTACGATTATTGTCGTTATGGAGAGTAATAATAACGAACATTGTCTCTCCATAACGACAATTATTTCTGTTATGGAGTGACAATAAACAAATACTAAATATCGATGCTAACACAATTTAAAAGACAAAAAGAAAAGTTACTATTTCAACAATTGCCACTTGTTGTTTGAAATACCAAATTCATAAAGGTTTATAACTATTTTTAAATGAGTAAAAGGGTAATTTGTGACTACTTTTTCTCTCCATAACGTTTTTATTTTTGTTATGGAGAGACAGAAAATACGCGTTATGGAGAGACGTTTTTTTCACTAAATCGTGCATAGCATCTATGTATTATGCTATACTATGATTATTTTTGTTTTTTTCAAATGAGGTTGTAGTAGGCTTTGAGGTTGTAGGGTGCTTAAAAGTTTAATTGCAGTATTTATGTGAGAAAAATCGCGTTATGGAGAGACGTTGAGTTAAAATACTCACCCAAAGACTTGTACAAACCTTACATTATTTCTAAACAAAAACACATTTATTATACTTTTTTTCACGATTCACTGCATGAAGGTCTCCCGCAACTGTTTTGCACCAGACAAGTGATATTTTGGTCAGAAAAAGTATAGAAATTACCTGAAAACTATAAGCGTTACGGAGAGTCGCTGCAACGTGGGACAGACATAAATTGCATAAAAAGTGGTAAAATAATAAAATTATTTTTAAAAACTTGTATATAATCTTTTAGATAGTGTTTTGCACTAACATTATATCAGAAACAAATATAATATATAATACAGGAAGTCTAGAATAAATCGCCTGTTTATGTGGGATTTAGAATGTGGGACAAGGGTTTTTGGCTAAAATTGGCCAAATTTACATAATATTTCTTTCAAAAAACACATTTATGTTAGAATTTTTTGAGTTTTAATATTGCTATATTGCAAAATAAAGGTCATTCATTGCATTTATGTAATCAAATTAAATCAAAATATTCAATAATAAATATTACAAGGTGCGGACAGTGCTGGAGCTTAAAATTATAGAATCCCTCATATATGAACAATGCCAAACTGTCGTTGGCCGTTTTTGATATCATTTTCCAGCACTCTGTTGAAGTGACGGATGTCTACCTCCACCATGTCGGTGGCAGGTTTCCATATTGCTGGTGCACACCCCAGGCCTTTGGCCAGGGTGTGCGGTCGCCACTCCGTCCGTGACGCGGGTAGGCTGTGCGTTGCCGTGTAAATCAGATGAAAAATGTCTGTAATATGCGGAGTCTTAGAATTGTAGACTGTAGAAAATGTTCATGCTATGTCGCATGTTGCGAGAAACGGGGGTTGCAGATTAGTTGAAAAAAAATGCGTCGTTGAAGTTTCACCTAAATGCTGTGCACTAATTCACAAAGGTATATATTGATTGAAGTGAAAACTGAAGGTCTATATGTGACAGAAAACATTTTCACTTAGTCACACACATGCAAAATGGTACCGTGAAAACCGTAGGTCGAAGTGGTACATAAAAATAATATGCCAGATACAACTATGATATTCTATGCTAAGCTAGGATAATAGTATTTTGTAAATCGACCTGGGTGAAATTTTTTTTCGAAAAACGCATTCAAATATTTGCAATGTTTCGCAATAGCGCAACTGTCAAATCGAATATTTCTGTATTTATGAAAAATTTAAACTTCAGAAATAAACTATCGTGAGAAAATTTCGTTCTCAAACTGATAGACTAAATGTGACTGCGAAGAAAAACAGTTACATTTATGATTTAAGAATAATATTTAAAACGTGACTGACAGTAGTCTATGCTGATTAATGATATAGTATATCATTTCGCTGAAAAATGATGTCTGTGATGAAAATTCCACGTTTTTTTTTTTATAATGGTACGTTCATCACCGAGTCATTCTCATAAACGTCCGAATCAATCGCTCGCATCGATTCATTGATTGACGTATAAACCGACTGTCTTCCGTGCGGTTGTGTTTATGTCCTCTGTGGTGGGTGTGTGTGTGGTGTATTGTCGGTGCTCACAGCCTGTGCGGCAGGCAGCATGTGGCTTATAGTCTGTGACGGTAAGCTTTGGGCGGTATGTACATAGTATATAGTCAGCATCCCGTCTCGCCTCACATTAGCATATTCATTACCTACTGCGTGCCCAAATAAGGCGCTAAATAGCCTAGCATGATTACAAACACAGAAGGGCGTTTCAAAGTGAACAAAAATCTCGCACAATTAGTAGCAGAATTAGTTTTGGAAACAACTTATCTACATTTCTTCTCCCTCAATCGTTTTGAAAAAGAAGATTTATAAACAATTTAAAAAAAATTATTACAATCAGTCCGTGTAAAATTTTGAACACGTGAAAAATGATCTCCACCAAATCAAAATGGCTGCCTATTTTATGCTAATGTGATGTGGTGACACAGGTTCACTGTCCAGATGCATGCCGGTTAGGGGGGGAAACACGTGTATGGCCCGGGCTGGGAAGAGCTAAGTTAGGGAAACCAGCGTCCAAAATGGCGCACACCTACCAAATACATGTACAATATTCAGCATTCTCTGAAATAACATATGATAATAGTACAAAATATTGACCTACGGTCCTGGGAATATTTTAAACAGACCAAATAAGACCGTTTATTGACATTCATTTAGGGAAACAATTTATTTTGGCCCTAAACCTATTAAAGGTTACCAGAGTCGAAGCGATAAAATTTCTGTCGATGTTGCAGAAAAAAATGACGAGATTTCGTCTATGGACTTTAAAATCGAGTTACCCAATTATGGTAATCAACGATAAAAATTGAGTTACCGAAAATACCCACTTCCTACTCGCCTACAGTGGCATTAATAGGATGAAGGCATTAAACAAACTCTTACAATTAAAAATGATAGACTAGGTCTATGAGAATAATTTTCTGGATTCTTCTAGAGAAACCGACAAGGTCGCCATCTTGAAAAGGCGCCAAACACGTGGGATTTCGACCAAAAGTTTAGAAATTTACGCCGTTTTCGACGTAAAGAAACGTGCTTCCCTTCTGATAATTCTTTCTGACTAATTTAAACTGGCATATAAATAATGACCTACAGCTTTCACGTACCTTATGAAAAAAATGCTATTGATTTTTTTTTAAAAATCCCTTAAAATTAATGAAAACTATCCTTGAAAACAGCGGTTTTCAACTGGTGTCTAGGTGAAAACACTGTTGTGTAGACGATCAGTCGTCAGGGGTCACCAGTATGGGATGATGGGCCTACGTCGGGGGCTCCATTATGGGGTCACAATGGCCACATTAACACAAACCGCCACATTAACTGAACGACGTCAGGATCCTACAAATATTCATTTTGACGTCACCGGTTTACCGACTGTGGTATGGAGGTCACACTCAGGTCAGATTGTCTGGCCTGCAGGAGTTCAGGTTTGATTTTTGACACTGCTAAATGTTGTTTAACCTAGTACCCCCAACTCTTAAAAACATTGATTATAAACAATTTTAGGTAACTTAGGATGGTTCCAACTATTTTTTCGGCCAATGGCAGCCATCTTTGAGATTACCCAAGTTTTCAACCATTTGTAGGGGTCAATTTTTTTTTTCATTCACTATATGTCTAGTAGGATAGAAACTGTTGAGAAACCTTTTGTCATAATATTTTAGGTGTATCAACATATTGGCGGCCATCTTGAATAATGGAAAAGGCACCAGCGGGAATCACAGGGAGTTTTAGTATGTTATTTGGAATGGTTTTTCGAAGGTTTCCTCAAAAATTCAGCTTGGGCATATTTTTCCCCCTTCAAAACTCAATACTAGGTCAGCTAGGTGGGATAATCATTGATGCGAAGACTGTTGAAACATTGTTGTTAATGTTAATATGAAAAATTACAGGCATGTATCCAACTACAGTTTCATTTCAAAAATCATAGAAAAGGTAGTAGCCATACAGATTGAAGATTTTAACATCAGTGTATGAACTCAATTATAAATAATACTTGCAAATTATGAAGAGGATGCACAGGTTGAGACAATTTTTAAATTGTAAAATACCCCAACTTTTGACAGAATTTAAAAATTCAAAGACTGTCCAATAATTTTTTCAAATTCCTGGTCATGTGGGAACCAGTCGTAAACCCCAAAACTTGAAAAGCAACATGCAAGAAACCCCCATGGGATTCCAAGAGAATTCCCCCATGGAACAAAGCTGGGCGAGGGTTAAATAAGATAAGCAAACAATTATTCTAGTCATAATTTATTAGCACTATGAGTATATATAAATATATATGTATAAATTGTAGTCATTGTTATATACAAATGAAGTTTTTGTGTGCATGCAAGTGTTTGTAATTATAGTGAAATGTACTTCTCCACAACGTTGAAAGACATTCAAGAAGGGAAAACAGGACTAGATAAATTGACCAAGATGAAATCTTAAAAGCATTCTTTGCAAAAAAGATGCATTTTATGTAACAAAATGCTTTCAAAATATATTTTATAAAATATTGATTTTTTTATACAAAATAAAGTAAATAAAATTTACTTTTTAAGATTTCAAATGGCCAATAGCACATACCATCGTATATTACAGGATGTGATGTACAACACATTTTTTTTGTGTAACAGAAACAATGTTTTATTGACCAAATTTTGTTTTTACATGCTGTGTGTGTGTTGTGTAGAGGACTTTGTTTGCAACTAGAAAACGAGATGCTTTTCCACAAAATATCCAGCCACTTATTTGTAAAGTGTGTGTGTTTTCATAGCTCTGTACAAGTTATTTGTGTTTGACATGGTCACAAGTATACAGTCAAAAACCAGGGAAGGCTCAGATCACAAATTGTTTTGAACACGATTTCCTGCAGATAACCAACCAATGTGAAGTTTGCCTTGTAATATCATTCACTGAAAGACTTGATGGATAATTGTAAGTTGAAATGGCAACCACAAAATCAACTTAAGTACTTAAAAATTAAATCCTCCTTCTGGGACAGTTGTCGCAGTGGCGAACTGGAAGCCTTTTTGTTCATTCACTTCAGGTGCTAAGTTCTCATCCTCTTCACTCTATAATTCAAATGGAAATGTTTTAAAACAAATTTGAATTATTCTCAAGAATTTTTTTATTGCGATTAAATTACACTTTTTTTGTTAATTATAACAATTCCCCGACAGGCGCCCACACCCTTGAGAAAACAAGCTAAAAGCCACATCAAGGTGATCACACTTTACAAATACAAAGTATTAATTTTGTTGTCATTTGTATTAACATTATCACTATCCACAATCATGGGCCGAAATATTTTGTGTTGGTCCATTACAAAAAAAGAGCTTGTGGTTTGCAGGACAGTGCTTTCCACAGGGAAAAATAAGTGGGGGGAGTGTACCCGTTTCATCATGTACAAGGGCAAACAAAAACACTAGTTTTAATCGCTGTAGATGTTTGTCAGTGAGCCGCTGGGTTAAAACAACACGGCGTCAGAGAATGTCTGAAATTGTGATTGAATGTGTTAAAATGGCTTTTGAAGTTCAAGAATGCAATTACCTTAGTACACTTTTGAGAAAAACAATTTAATCATTTTTGCAATAGTAAACTAGGATTCTAAAATTTTCACCAGAGCTTTAATTCATCATGATTTTTACATAGCATGACTATTCGTGTAAATAAAAACAAATTGAAATATCACTGATTGAAGCATAGATGAAACTAAAATTTAAATAGATATTTTTTAAATATTGTAAAAACAATTTACATCATGTACCGGTTTATCCATGTCACACCATATTAAGATTCACAAGGAAAATGAAATGAATCGGGCTTTAAGCCACCTTTGTGCACATATACTGCTAAACTGGGCCAGGAGAACCTCCTGAGGATGGTGAGATGATTGATATGACACTGTCCTCCAGACACAGGATTCGAAATTCGAGGCCTCTCGGTCACGGAGGCTCCCCACAATACTGACTTTCACACGTGGATGGGGAAGAAACATTTTATTTGTTTCTTTCAAACCGCCGAGACCGAGAACCGAACTCCAAACTCTGGCGTGAAAAAGAGCGGTGCTAACCACTACCCTAGGGCCCCCGCCCAAGATTCACAAGGAATCATATGAATATAAAAACTTGTAAAAATAGCCTAGGTCAATTCAAGGTCATTTGGACTTGCAAGGGCACTAGCATCGTTCATCAAACTGCAACTCATTTTGCCATATCATTTCACAATTTCTACTGCATTTTTTTCACAAAATATTAAAATTTAGATTTATTTATCATATATATTTTGATACTACCAAGGTTTTAATTGACATAAATCACATTCACAGCTCACATGATGATCTTAAGAAGTAAAATATTCTGAGATATACAGTGCCCTCAGAAAAAATAGATTTAAGCATCAATTCAAAAACGAAGGGTGAATACTGAGTCTCAATCAGACTAGGTTATCTGAAGCATTTCATATCTTTCAAAATTTATTATTTGCAAAAAGCAACAAATTTATTAGGTGTGGCACAATTCAAAACAAATCTATATTATAGTAATGGATCTTACCTCTGCAAAGTATTTCTCAATGAGTTGTAATGCAGATTGGTAGACTTGCTCATTTTCATGGCTTTGCAGCTGTTCAATTCGGTCCAAACCACCAGCTTCTTCAATCATGATACATACAGGTTCAGCTTGGCCATATTTTTCGGCGGCCTGAAAGAGCAATTTTTTAACTGAATGCAACACTTGACAAAAACTATGAATAATAACTAATAGTACAGTATACTTGAAAAGACCGGTGTTTAAAGACTATAAGAGAATAAATTGGTGTGACTTTAGCTTTAATCTGTATATCAGCAGTATTTATGCATGTATACCAAAATATTATATTAGTTTCTTTATTAGCATTATTAATAACTTCGCTGAAAAGAGTCATCAGCATCAGTCAACACTAGAACAAAGCAAATCTGCTCACTGCTAAAATGTTTCCAATAGCATCAATGATGACCAGGATAATTTTGGCTTCTTTAACACCCAATAGATCACACAGAGGTTTTAACACACCAGCTTGAACAACATATGCTATTTGCTCAGCTGTTCCTCCTGATGTTAGGTTTGTGATTGCCCAAACCGCCTCCTTTTGGCTTTTAAAGTCACCCTGTAAAGTAATCATACAAATTTTATAGTAGATAGTTAGGTATACATATATGTACAATATTGCTGTCAGATACGAGTTGTTAGACCTTAATTACCCCTTTAGGTCTCACCATAATTGCAAGTGCCATATTGGATCGAACTCACAATTAAAGGGCTAAATTATAGCTATATTTAGTGATGTCAAAGACAGTGTACAACAAGATGATCAACTTACGGATTTCACCATACAAATGCGTGTAATACATTGTGCAGTGCTGTCCCCTTTTAACAGGAGTTGGAACTACGCCTTAGCAAGTGTATCATCATATAAAACGAGTGATAATTTCACAACTTTAGCCTCCAAATAAAAAATAATTTTTTTCTAGGTTTGACAGTTATGACAATATCTCTGCACTATTTATTTTTGGAACGAAAATAACTGCTAATATAGCAGAAAAGTCATGTTATATTATCATACAATTTTAGAAATTAAAATGTCTTCATTTAAATAACAGAAGAGCTGTGTACAGAAAGTACACAAATATGTGGGCACAGAACGGGAGGGGGGTGACGATATGTCGTCAAGCATAGCGACCACAAAGGAGAACGGGGCAAAACGTTAGTAACAACCATAACTTGGCAGACATGTATTTTGACTCAAACTTTTATTATTTAAAATCACAAACCAAGATAAGGGCACAAAAGCAATATTATAAAATTATAAATCAAAGTCACTGAGGACTGGAGCGTTAGCAGTATATACTATCTTGAAAACAAGACACGTTCATTTTTATGACACAATTTATTTATCGTTGAATTTTAATAATTTTCTATTTATCCTGCCGTTACTGGTTTTAAGGTTTCCATTGTTTTCCCGCAGTACATGGTGTAGCCAAATGGGGACATAAATATGTAATATTAACGTGAAACATTCACAACTTGCACGTGATTTAGTGTCTTTGATGATGGTAATAATTTGATCTCTGTTGTGACTCCTTATGTAGAATGTGTTCAGGTATATTTCCGAAAATTCGTTCATTTGAACCAATTTTTTGTATTAAGTTTTGACGTGAAACAAAAGCACCACACCTTGAATATTAAAATATTGCTTCTTAGACAGAAATGTATGCAATTTATTCGTGGCATCAAAATTACTTTACATTGATCACATGCAGATCGCGACACTTTGCGACAAAGATATCCAATGATATATAATATTATGCAAGAAAATTCTCCTCCTCAATGGTAATACTTGTTTGTGGCGTGAATGATTTCAGCATTGAATGAGCTAATTTTGTGACAGAATCAGGAGTAACAGTAACATGCTTTATATCAACAAAATATTTCTGTTCAGGTATATTCCGAATGATAAACATGATAAATGATCCGTGTCATTAGACTATAATATATAGTAATATTATTAGCTCCCGCCGTCACCGTAGGCAGACTGAGGGAGCTATGGATTCCGCCTCCGTTTTTTTTTGCCTCTTCTTTTGCCTATAACTTTGTAAGAAAATAAGCTAGGATAACAATTTTTGGTATGTGGGTTACTTCCAGAAGGATAATGGACAGGTTAAAATATTTTTAATCTGAATTCAATACGCAAGGTCGCAGAGGAGAAAATGATGATGTTACGGCGTTGGGCCGTCCGTAAACAATTCGTTTCCGGAGCATATCTCTGAAAGTACTTGTCCGATTGTCTTCAAATACACACAACACCCCTAGGGGGTCTAGTTGTGCCTTTTGGGGTATTTAAACTTTGACCTACTTTTGGTTCAGAACTATGACCTATTTAGACGTTTTGACACGCACTTCGTTTCCGGAGCAGATCTCGAAAAGTACTGGGCCGATGACAGTCATATTGCACATGCATGTTCTCTAAGGTCCCTAGTTGTGCCTTTTCAGGTTTTTAGACCTTGACCTTGAAGTTGACCCAGCACTTTGACCTAATTTATAACATCGGTAAATCTGACTGAAAGATTTTGCGGAATATCACGAAAACCGCTCAAGATAGCTACACCATTACTATAAAACAAATTGTGAGGTTTCAGGAGAGGATGCATCTTGAAAATTTTTACGTCGATAAAATTAAAAATTGACGCCTATCGGCCATAATTCACCTCGACAGGCCTGATATTGCGGAATATCATGAAAACCGCTCAAGATAGCTACACCATTAATATTAAATAAATTGTAAGGTTTCAGGAGAGAATGCATCTTGAAAAATTTCAAGTTGATAAAATTCAAAATGGCCGCCTATCGGCCATTATTTACCTCGACAGGCCTGATATTGTGGAATATTATGAAAACCGCTCAAGATATCTACACCATTACTATAAAACAAATTGTAAGGTTTCAGGAGAGAATGCATTTTGAAAAAATTCAACTCGTCCAAGTTCAAAATGGCCGCCAATCGGCCATTATTCACTTTCACATGGCCGTTATTTGGTAAACCGTGCCAGATGGCTAGACCATTACCATAAAACAAAATGTGTGATTTCAGGAGAGGATGCATCTTGAAAAAATTCGACTTGATCAAATTCAAAATGGCCTATCGGCCATTATTCACTTTCACATAGGCGATATTTGGTAAACCATGCTAGATGGCTAGACCATTACTATAGAATGAAATGTGAGATTTCAGCTGAGGATGCATCTTGGAAAATTGCAACTTGATCAAATTCAAAATGGCCGCCTTCAGGCCATTATTCACTTTCACATGGCCGATATTTGGTAAACCGTGCTAGATAGCTAGACTATTACTATAGAATGAAATCTGAGATTTCAGCTGAGGATGTATCTTGAAAAATTGGACTCGATCAAATTTAAAATGGCCCCCTATCGGCCATTATTTACTTTCACATGCCCAATATTTTGCAAACTGTGTTAGATGTTAGTCCATTACTATAAAACAAAATTTGAGGTTTCGGGGGAGGATGTACCCTAATTTTTTAACTAGTTTATATCGAATTCAAAATGACCGTAAATCAGCTATTAGTTACCTCGATTGGCCTGATATCGGGTAAACCGTGCCAGATAGGTAGACCATTACTGGGATACTGATTAGGATCATTAATTTCAATGGAGGTTTGCAATCTCTGACAGACTGTCTAGTTCTTATCTTATTCTTAGACTGAGCTTCTTAGACCTAGTTGTCTTGCGTCTTGATTTTTGATCTAGCCTAGGACTACATTTATAACCCTACACAAAATTGCTTAAATCACATTCTAATTCGGAGCGGGAGCTCCTGGACTTATGTAGTCTTGTCAGGGTTTCCCCCAGAAAAATGAGAAAGCATCATGGTAACTGGCGGTTCGAGTTCAGCGCGGCGCGCATAGACTGGGGTCAGGAGGCATACCCCCCTCCGGGAAAATTTAAATATGAAAACTTCTGTATATAATACCCCGTGTTGTAACGTATAGAACTAATATGTATCCATTATTTGCACTGATACATCATTTTTTATGACATTGTAAACTATTAAAGTAAAAAGTCCGGTTTGGGGAGAGCATTTAATGCTTTTATTGAAGCATCATGGCTTTTGGAAAAGCATCATGGGAATTACTGAAGCATCAGGGTAAAAGTGTAAAGGATCATGGTACCATGATGCTTTGGGGGAAACCCTGCTTGTTAGTATAATGTTGTGGTATATATATATAGTATATATATTATTTCCATTGCCCTTATCTTAGTTTTCTTCGCCCGTATCTACCCTTGCACCCATGTCACCTGCCAGCAGATATGAGAAGATGAACTAATGATGGGGTAATGCTGGTCCAGCACTGCAAACCTTGGACGAGCATTACTCTATAACTGTGTCGACGTCTCGAGTTAGCTGGGCGTCACTTGTTGTTTGTAAACAATGAATATGCATACTTGTTTATACGGGCGCATCAACCCCTGAGGTACCAATGGGAAGAAGACAATTAAAAAGTATTGATAACTAACCAACAAATTATTGGATAAAAAATAGAAGTAAACCTTCAGTAATACTTATTTTTCCGATTTTTATGATGTAAAGTATGTATTGTTTTTAATAGGATCAATGTCATAATTACTCGTCGTAATATGGTAAAATCATACTTGATAGATGCCAAAAGCATTAGTTCCAACTCCCAATACCGGGGGACAGCACTGAGAGCGATTTCAGGTTTTGGTCTTATTGTACAGGCCGGTCTTTGGTGATGTCTCGCTACTACAGGCCACAATAACCTTAGTGGATAAAATTAACTTACATGTTTATTACATGTCTCTAACATGTCTATTACATGACTTTCAAATTGAAATAACCTTTGGCCTCCAGGATTTATACAAAATGAATTCAGCGCTTTAAGGGTTAAAAACTGTTGTTTGAAGAACAAATAAAAAGAAAATGGCTATAAACTGTACATGTGATCAGTACTTAACCCTTTGCCTGTCCATCACTACAATAGTCATTCCTAATTCGTTATTTCAAGAGCCAATTAAATCACTGTTATTGGGAATGTGAAGTAACAGTTAAACATCCATGATTTGTAATTGTTCAGTCTAAAACAAATACGAGTAATTTTCAACCACATGATGTTGTGGATCACAGTTGCGATACAAAGTGTTTGAAAATTTAAATAAATCAGGGTAAAAAATTATTATACATAGTGTCTATTTGCCCTCACAAATGTCTCAAAAATGTAATTCAGGTATTTTCAAGCACCTGCACAGGAGTTATAAATTGAGTTATAAAAGGATTTTTATGATTCAAACAGTTTTTCAAAAGAATATAAATAAAAGGTATCAATGAATATAACAACTGCATGAGGAGTCCCCACATCTTCCATTCAGCTGTTTATGTTATAACACAGTAAAACAAAATGAATATCAGAACATACATACCTTACAGAGAACGTCTAGGACTAGAGGTATGACTTGACTGTCGATTATTGCCTGGATTTGACTGGGATTGCCAGCAGTGATGTTGGATATGGTCCAAGCTGCCTCTTTCTGTACACTATTTTTTGGGTGTTGTAGCAATTTATGGAAGAATTGAACAATTCCACAGCTGAGAACAGCCTGCAAAAAGATATCATATATTAAAACTGGTTAAGAACAGTGAACATTTGTAAAAGGCCATGACAAAAAATCAGATGTGGGTCGCAGCTGAAGCAGCCCTCTCCAAGAATTTTCAAAACCACATATGTCAGTCACAGGCGAAACAATCATATCTACAAAATGGTAGTTTTGAGTAAATTGCTTTTGAGGTTTTTTAAAACAATGCTGATAAATCAATACTTAACATAAACAAGAGGCCCAGGGGCCTTGACGTTTGTCAACAGCATTGCAAAAAATCAGCTATAAATGTGTCAGGGAATGTATATCTATACTCTTAAGATGCATTATCATGAAAAGATGTATATCCTTTATATCGATCATTGGCATTTATATTATTATGTTCGGTTCCCATAATACATTTTGCTGATTTTACACACGTTCTGAAGCACTGCACCTATTGAAATATGCTTGACAAAGAATCATTTCACAGACTACAATGTTAATATTACAAAAGTGCAATTATTACTTCTTCTGGGACTTTAAAATGCCCTAGTTAGCCAGGAATTTTCACAAAATCTTTAATTTTCAATTTTAATTCTTCTTTTAGTACTATCGAAAATAAAGAGTTTGCTCATGATATTTTGGATTACAGTTAGTGCTAGAAAATGATTTGCCATTTGGGTGTAATAATAATAACGGCCAATCTTTCCTTTAACCCTTACAGCACGGGGATCGACTAAATTAGAATCTTGCAGGTCTAAAGTCGATCCCCACACTGTAAGAGTAAACATATAAATAATGGCCCAGACGCAATACAAAGGAATTGTTTTTGCTGCCATTAATGTTCTGATCATCATCTACGAAGCTGGCCCAACAGTAAATCGCGCTTCACTTCCCAAAAAAACATTGACCTGATGTTGTATTATTAATGCAACATCAGGTCAATGTTTTTTTGGAAAGTGACGCGTGAGTAGGCCTACACATGCAGCATGTGGTAGTAGCAGCCAACACGCGCCCTGGTGTTTTACTGCAGTGGCGGGAGAGATACACAGATCATGCTGATTATTCTAGGCAGTTGTGTGTACAGCAGTCTGACAGTAGCTGTCTTTGATAGCAGACAATGAATTTATAGGCCCTACGTTTACCATCGTAAGACTATTTAAAGTTACCTGTGTTTGTGAATCATCTCCTGTGACAATGTTTCCAACAGCTCGTAAGGCAGGAGTTAATACAGAAACCTCACTGCTGTCCAACATTTGCACCAAGCGTGGTACAACTCCTGTAAAAACAACATCCATTAATCCGATATTCATCAACTAATAATCAGAAACAGTAAATTAATGCCAATGCAAAAAAGGTGCAGGCCGAAAGTGAAACTGAAATGTAACAGAATTCAGTGTTGGCCGGAATAGTCTTTTTGGAAATGTTAAATCCCTGGCTCTATGTTTAAGCTAGGGACCAGCTGGACGGATGTCTGGGTCGATGCCATAACCCCCGCACAGGGAACAGAATTAATTTTTATAGTTCAGTGAGCTCTGGAAGTGTTAAAAGAAAATAATATTTTGTTGCATTACCTGTGTCCAAGACCTCTTGTATTTTATCATTGGGTCCATCAGTGAGATAAGACAGTGCCCAGCAGGTATCACTCAAGACTTCTTTGTCAGAGTGATGTACTAACCGTGCCAGAACAGGTAAGCACTGCCTTACAGCACTGAACGGAGGAGGCGGATTCTTGTTTCTGCACAAATTTGAAACAGTCCACGTCACATTACGTAAGAAAGCTGCCTGAAAATATAAAAAAGTTTTTTTACCATTGGCATGGTTCCCACACTTTTTCAAATACAAAATTCAAGGACTTTATTTAAGGACCTTTCAAGGACTTCTCAATATTTATCAAGGACCTTTTTTGTGCATGTTGAAAAAGTGGTTTGATGATCACACAAATAAATTTAGGCCAAGAGGTTAGAAAAACGGCAACTTTAGCGTTTTTATTACTTTTTTATAAAATTTCAGACATTGTTTATCGATATTTGTGTTTTGCTTTATATTGATCAAATAGGCACACTACATTTCTAAACAACATCTTTATTTAAGTGTAGCTTTTTCTTTCATTTAATCCCTAACGTTAGCTGTCGCCGTTGTGTGACGTTTTTCAATATCAATTCAGCAAAACATCATAGGTTGATCAAAATCATTGACTTTTCCCTGTTTATTAAAGTTTTTACAAAAATCAAGGACTTTTTAAGGCCAGTAATTATTTTTTTTTTAATTTAAAGACTTTTCCAGTTTTCAAGGACCCGTGGGAACCATGTATTGGGAAAAATAAAAGTCAAACATTTTAAATAAAGATTTGAAAAATACTGTGCATGAAAATGTATCGTAAAAACTTGACTCAAATTTGTATAAGATGCATGTGACTACCAATTGAAGAGGTTTAAAAAATATTGCATGAGGCATCAAGCTAACAGAATTGCAGGCATCGCCCAGACATTAGTCTCTCTTTTATCATGACATAGCCCAGTGTGCAGAAAGCACTGTACTGTATAAAGCAATATCAATAAACTCATCGATCAATCACATGGTTCCCACACTTTTTCAAATACAAAATACAAGGACTTTTCAAGGACCCTCAAGGTCTTCTCGATTTTTTTTAAGGACCTTTTTTGGGCATGTTAAAAAAGTGGTTCGCTGATTACAAAAATCAGTGAAATTACAATATTGTAGAAAATATTAAATGTCTACAGACCTATATTGTTTATCGATATGTCTTCTGACTTTATATCAATTAATAAAAATAGGCACACTGCATTCCTAAACCACATCGCTATCTTAGTGTAACTTTTTTTATTCATTTGATATCACTAGTTTAGCTTTCGCCGCTACGTGATGTTTTTTCAAGATCAACAGCAAAACATCACATGCTGAGCAAAATCAGGGACTTTCCCGGTTTATTGATGTTTTTTACAAAAATCAATAAATTTCAAGGCCTGGAATTTTTTTTCGAATTCAAGGACTTTTCCCGTGGAAACCATGCAATCAATACAATCAAAATATTAAAAACATTGTGCATACAGATAATTATGGCATACAAACTGTAAAGACCTTGTTGAGACTATAATGAACATGCAGCAGACTGAACTTTAAGGGTGGGTTGCTATAACAATAACAGGGTGGAAGAGATTGTAAGTACTGGTAGTGTTCATGAGGGGGGAGGGGGGGGGGGGGCATAGGCTTAGCCAGAGACCCGTCCTCCCCGTCTTTTGGACGGGCATTTTCTAAATAGGACGGGCAAAAAAAAATTGCCCAGGACGGCCTTCAAAATGTTTTCCCGTTTTCTAGAAAAAAAATTTGTCAACTTTTAGTGATCTCTATAAATGCTGGTTATCCCAGAGACAACATTTAGCGAGTAAAACTACCGGCGGGCGATATGAACTGGCCGTGAATCGCCCTGCTGGCGATCTGTAGATCTATATAACATCGACCAGTGATTAGTTGACATCACAGATCGCATACTGAATTAACTATTAGTATTAGGCCCCAAGTCATAATTAGCAGTCAGTCTTTACAGATTTCATGTACCACTTTAGTTATCTTTCCAAAGCGAAAAAAATATCACACTAAAAGATTATTCAAATCAGCGGAACCACTATTTCAATATTGAAATAGACTTGCACGCATCTACATGTAGCATGTCTATCTAGTGTGTTAAACCTGTAGTGCAGACAATATGTAAATGGTTTTTTTTATGGATTTTTTTGTTTTCTTTCGTTTTGTGTTGTTTTTCTATTTGCGCTTCAAAGATAGCTAACTGACTGATTTTGTAATATAATGGCTTTTAATATCAATTGTTCATCAGATGTTATTTGAAGAAAAAACGTGCCAGATATTACCACACATGCTGTGTAAGGGTTAAGCTGCAGATATGTTGTGGAAATGTTGCTGATTCCAATGAACTAAATATTGGACTGATAAATCGTCGCATAATATCAGATTTAGTACCATTACGAATATCTCCCAATTTCAGGGTGTTTCAGGCACAATGGCTGCTACACGCCACTGTCCAGGTTCAGAGTGGGTGTATTGCCTACATGCGCGCTTACTCTCAGTGGACAAGTGGCGCTGATCCAATGGTGGCCGTCGCTTACAACGCTGGCCAAACACATTATGATTGCCCTATTATAACATAGATCTATTGAGTGCCTAGACAGCATTCTATAATCTAACCAGGGTGAATGAATTTCGTTGATTTCGCAGTCTATACCCAACCAATTTATATGAAATTTTACACATATCATACTCTTGTCTCGTGACGCTGCGATTACCTAGAAAATTTGGGATGTTCAACAATTATGAAAAAAAATAATGATATTTCAAACCAACTGAAGAATATAAGGCATTATGAAGAAAAAACCCCATTACTTTAAAACGACACAAGCGGACTAAAATTATCAAATACTCATTATTTTAATTTTGGCTCCTTGATATGTCCATAATGGACATTTTCACATACTGATTGTGTCGCTTTAACCCTCACACTGGTACGGGTGACTACCAGCTGCCCAAATCTACCTAACTCTGCCCGCTGTGGGTGCCGCACTATAATTTCTAAAAAAATGTAGGTATTTAAATATTTAAAAAAAAATTTATTGTGTCTTTAAATTTGTGATTTAAAAGTAACTAGTTGATTTAAGGTTTGTAATTATTAACAGTTATTGATCAGTTGTTTTTTTATGATAAAAACGAGGCAAAAATGACTCTGCGGCAAACCAATAATTCTGCAAATTTTATGCAGTCAAGTTAAAGAGGTTATAACAAGAGTAAGACTGTCCTGGACTGCTTAAATATTATTGTGTGCTGAAATCAAATAGGAATTCACGCAGTTATCTTGAAGACAAACTCATTTGCATTAAATTTTAAACGATGAGATAAATATGAAGTAGTTTCAGTTCATAAAAACAATAAACTTACTGGTGTATCCGACTTGATGAGATTAAGAAGTGGCTCAACACAACCATTTTTTATAACCAAATCACGCATATCTGGTCCATCACCTTAAAAGACAAGAACTCAAATAACATTTTTCCATTTTTAAAGGCAAGAAATAATTGTTAACACTAAGATAGTAATAGGTTGTAATTTTGTAATCGATGTTTGGGCAGTTCGAATAACCTGTGGACCAATGATCTCATTTAAAACTGTTTAGTTTCAATGAGATAGATACGTAGCCTATAATGTAAAACAAGACCACACTCGACTCTACCTTGCCCCTATTATTGAACTTGGAAGTTATCGCACCCACAAGGTCAAATTATTGACGTAAAATGCAACAAATTGCAATAAATCTGCTATTTTGATTTTTTTCAGCTATTATCGAACATGTCCGAAAACTTGTCATTAGTGACATGCAAAAGAAATTTTGAAAAAAATTTCCAGTCATTAGCAAACATTCCCGAGAATTGCTCATTAATTTTTTTTGAAGTTATCTTGCCTACAAGGTTAAATTATCAACTTAAAATGCGAAAAATCACAATAAATCTGCCATTTCTATTGAACTTGTCCGAGAACTGGTCATTTGTAACTTGCATAAAAAATTTTGAAAGGATACATGGAAAATTTTTTAAGTTATGGTGCCGAAGTAAACTCCGCGAACCACAATTGCAATATCCCACCTTTTTTAATTAAAAGGCAGGCTTAAAATATAAATTTATAACACTAATTATCTTGGGTTATTAAAATTGAATAACTGTCACTACAGCAATGTGGGCTCGACATTAAAGCATACTGCAGGTGCTGTGGATAAATTCAGATAATATAATACAGGCAGTGTCCGCCAAAATTGATTAATTAATACATTTTTTTAGTATACATTTATAATTAGTCATCGGATTCGTTCACATCACTACTGCAACGTCTCTTGTCACAGATCCTTCCTAGATGGAGAAATTAGCAATGAATGGTAGTACAAGGTTCGCACTCTTTTTCAAATACAAAATTCAAGGATTTTTCAGGGACCTTTCAAGGACTTCTCAATATTTTTCAAGGACCTTTTATGTGCATGTTAAAAAAGTGGTTAGCTGATTACAAAAATAAGCTTAGGCCAGAAGGTATAAATAACGACAACCTTTGGAGTTTTTATCACTCTTTTTATCAAATTTCAGACCATGCTTATCAGTGAAATTACAGAAGTGTAGAAAATATGAAATGTAGGCCTACTTTGTTTATCGATATTTGTCTTGACTTTATATTGATAAAATAGGCACATTAAATTCCTAAACCACATCTTGATATAAGTGTAGCTTCTTTTTATTTATTCACTAGCTGTCGCTGCTGCGTGACGTGTTTCAAGATCAACAGCAAAACATCACACCCTGATCAAAATCAGGGACTTTTCCAAGTTTATTTATAATAAATGTTTTTTTCAAATTTGAAGATTTTTCCCGTTTTCAAGGACCTGTGGGTACCATGATAGTAATACAAGAAAACATTTTACTGGCTTGAAATATTTTTATATAATTAAATGTTTAATTTGAAAACGACCTGATAATTTGGCAAATATGTTTTTAATACATATATTCCTACTTGACCAGACCAATTTCATTTTGTGGTCAACATATTAAAAACTTGAGAAAATCAACGCAATTTGTTTCGATGGTGTGCGAACGAATTTTTTTTTAAAAGCAGTTACATTTCTTCAGATATGTAGCTACGTTGGTTTCTATCAAATTGGTATCAGAGCACAATGTAAGCTGGTTTTTGCATACAAAAGATGCACTGCGAAAGAAAAAGTTATTTTTTTAAATTTAAAAAATCCCAGAAAATGATTTATTAAATTTGATTTCACTCGTTCAGCCCTAATATCCATCTACCATAAAATTAATTCAATATCGACTTACTAGATTGATAAAAACTAGATGAGACTGTTTTTGGCAATGATAATTTTAAAGGATTTGTGTTATATATTGGCTAGTCCTGTCCAGTGACTGCAAGCCGTAAAATTAGTTTCTAATAAATAATTCCCAAAAAATAATTTAAAAGTAAATAGACAGCATAAAATTGACGCATACCTGCAATATTTCCAAGTGCCCACACAGCTTGCTCTGCCACATGAGTTTGAGATGATGAAAGAAGCTTAATAAAAGGTCCCAAGGCGCCTTGTTGCACAACAGCTCGTGTTTGTTCTGATGTACCAGAGGCAACATTAGTCAAAGCCCAGGCTGCTTCAAACTGTAGATCTGGTCTGAAAAAGCATACATTTGTAACATTAAATGCATATTGTACAGGGTTCATACTCCAATGAGGACACGGAATTCCAGGTTTCTTATATCTTTTAAAGACAATTTACATACCAAAACTTAGTTGAAGCCATATAGCCTACTGATCTTAACTGAAAATAAAAGGAAGTAAAAAAAACAACTTTAAAGCACCGAAAATGAGTGAAATAGTTATATTTCCAGGTCGTATTTTGCCATGTAAACAAAACAAGTCAGCAATATACAGCACTGTACACTACATATTCCCACGCCTTGGACGGTAAGATCAAAGCAATCACCGCTAATTGGTGTCTTCTAGTCAGAACATGAGGGGATACACCTGCAACACTGATTGTCGGGCCGACGGCATCAACATGTGGCCCAATGCTGTAGGTATATTCAACCGTCCTTTAGCAAGTGTTCAGGTATACACAAAGTTTGTTTGGGTTTTAATCGATTCGCAGAAATGTTGATAAAAAATAATTTTAAAAATCTAAAAACTCTGAGAAAAATAAAATCATGATCTGGGAGATGCACTACTTCATTACAAAACTAAAAACGAGAATTGATGTCATCCCAAGGAGCTGCTTCACATACCAAATAATTTGTCCTTAACTATTAGGCCAGTGTTTTTATATTAGTTGGTTGACAGAAGTTATTATTTGAAACCTAGGGCAGGAGGAAAAAAAATTAAAATCTAAATTACTATTTTTTTAAATACTGGTCAGCTTTATCGTTCACTACCTCGGGGTCGGAAGAACTAAAAAAAAAAAAAAATTCTTTTTTGTACCGGTCAACTTATTTTTCTATATAAACTAGGTCGTATGGTAGAAAAAAATACATGTATCCAAAAACTGGCAGGCTGTGAAGAAACCTTTTTTAATTAAAACAATCTGTGTTCATCTAAATCTACTTGCAGGTTTAGCTATTCACCGGCAAACACAGGGTCGACGGCAATAAAAAAAATTGTTTTCTCAATTTTTTTTTTTTCGGATTTTGCGTTTTCGTGACTCGTGGCAGTGTTGTCAACCAACTAATTTAAAAAAAAATCGCCTTAGGTATTATACTCTAGCAACATCATTTTTGCAATCTCTTTTCTCACTATTTAAAATTCCAGGACTTAAGCATTTCATCTTTTTAAATTCAAGGACTTTCCAGGTTTTCCAGGACCTGTGCAAAGCGTGATTGTCATAACTATTGGTCATAAATATGTATTTCTGATCAGTTGTTTTCTAGGAAAAAACTATAAATAAGTTTTCACAAGGGTACCAAAATATAATAAAAATCTTACTTGTCATTAAATTCCAGAAACTTCACCAGTCTTGGAATGACACCTGATTTTATCACATCATCAATAGGAGGATGTCTTTCACGAGAAAGAAGTTTGCGCGCAGATTGTGTGGCTTGGAATTGTAGTTGATGATTGTCTCCCTGGATTCCAGAGATTATTTCTTGCATGCTCAGCAAAGCGGGCTGAAAAATATGTATAATATCTTTAAAAAAACAGTTAAGACACAAAATTATCCATTCTTATAGACAGTTAACCACAAAACTTTGTTGGAATATATTTTTCCTTACAGAGATCAAAAACTTTTTTATTTATATTGATTAGTAATCGATATTGACTAAAGAAATTTGAAATTCATCAACAGATTTAGTTATTGCACCTGTTGCTTGTTATGATCCTGTAAAGGACTTGTTGGCTCCTCCAGGCAAGCCATGTTTCTTCGCTTTGAAAGCTGATCATCTTTCTTGGCTTTGCGCAGCTCTACGCTGACCTCATTTCGTCTTCTTCTCAAATCCTTTATTAATAAAAATAATATTTAAAATGAGTCCACAAGTTAAAACAGGATTATTGCACTTGTGCTGTTGGCTTTCACTACAAAACATATGGCGAGATCAGCTTATCTCGCAATCTATGGTTTTCGCATTACAGGAGTATACTGTATAGTACACACCTCTGAATATATAGTACAATACGTACTAAGTGCCAAAAATGCATGCTTTTTATACAGGTCTGTCCGGGTCATCAGCTAATGGTTATACATGTAGTATGGTCTTTCAAACTTACATAGACAACAAGATAAACTGTTCGCCGTAAGGGAGCCATGTTCAACCACAGAAGAGGGCTGGAGTGTTTGAATTGGACAAATTATTTATTGCACTTACTAAATTATTCACACAAGATCAGCTAGATATAGAAATTTTTTCTGTCTACACAGTTTGACCTAATATCAAACAAGGTCTAGTAAAAAATATGCCGAGCAATGCGAGGCTTGAAATTTCTTAAAAGAAAAATTTGAGGACTTAAAGACACAATCAGGCTAAAATCATTAAAAAGTCAGTAATTTATTTTGCTTCTTAATATGACCATATGATGTAAACATGTCCATAGGCTAGAACTGGATTAGTTTTTTAATTTTTGTGCTGCGCATTTACCAGTTAAGCAAGACATGTTTACATCATATGGCCATACCCCATATTAAGAAGCCAAAATAAAATCAGCCGTTACCGTTTTTTTTATGATTTTAGCCCGATTGTGTCGCTTTAAATTATAATTGGCCATTTATTTTATTAAAGTCTGTTTGATTTTTTCATCATATTTTGTTGTCCGAGGTTAAATAAAAATAGGTAGGCTCGATATAATTTTTGGAAGAAGAAAAATAAATATAAATTTTGTCTTATTTATTTAAATGCCGCCGTTTTTTGCTATGTTCAGTCGGGTCCGAAAACCGATTTAAATATAAAACGCATGGCCTAAAGCATTTCTTTTTGAAACACAGAAAATTATTTGACAAAAACACATTCCCACATGTAAAATATAATTCAACATAATGGCGTTTTTTTCAAACAAAATATAGTTTTTTATACGTTATTTATAGGCTCTTTTCTAAATAATAGTTTACTTTTTCAAATATAGATTTTTATAGGTTTATTGGTTTTACTTTGATGCTCGCCTGTATGTTTACTATTTGATGTAAAAGATTTATACTAGACACGTGGCGGCAATTTATTTCTTCACTTGCTGATGACCATGTTAATACACTGATACAGTAGGGATTCCCTCTAGCATACCAGTCCGTTGTGCGTAAGCACACACGGGAGTGCGTCGACGCAAGCCCGTGAAAATTTTTTTCCACGGCGTGTGCATACTTCAGCGCGCACAACAAACCACGGATTGGGACTCCTTTCGCCCAGACAGAATCATACGGACACGAAGAAGAGAGGTGTGTGAACGTGTTTACACGCTACTTGACATGATTGCACGTACAAACAACTTTTTGATCAAACCTTTCCCCCTGCAAATTACGAAGTGTTATTGCCCCTCCACGTGTGAGTCGCCTGAAGTCCGTGGAAGTCCGTCAGACCAGGCGGTCAACTCCTGATTACCTAAGGCCATCCTAAAAAATATCCTTGTTCCCGATTTCATAGTGTGAAAATGTCCATGCAGTACTAGCCTATACAGTACTGTGCTGTGTGCATAAGCAGATAGGCCCACCTGTGTTAGGCTTAGTTAGTGCTAGTGTTAACCTCCGCTTCATCCCCAGGCCCAGTTCATTCCGTTCACCCCTAGCATTTCAGGAAATTGCAATTTCCTAATTCCCAAACTCATGCGTACCCAAGACGTTGCCAACTGGTTAGTTGCTAGACGTCGCTACAGACATGGACTGTTTCACTTGCTTCAAAAGGGCATGCTAGCCATTGTTGGCCACTGAGTTTGAGAATGACTCGGTGGTGTAGTGGATAGCACTAGGGCCTGTTAATTAGAGGGTCGTGAGTTTGAATCTTGATGGACCATAACAATTTATTTTTTTTAGATAGGCCTAGGCTAGTTTGTTATTTTATTTTTCCGGGAGGTTTAATTATTTTTTAACTTGCATAGACGCTAATCAGCCCTTAACCAGGGGTGTGACCAGCCCGGCAGATGAATAGATGCCATGCGGTAGGCCTATTTTTTTTACTATTTTTTAGGATGGCCTGATGACAACCCACTTCCCTACCCCTGTTGGAGTCCCCCCAAAATCCGTGGATTCCATTTATTAGATTATGGTTACACATATTGTTCCGTTGGAGTGTGTGCATTTCGCCGAGTGTAATGCTGAGAATGTGACTTTAAAGACGAGCGTGCACACAAGTGGGAATGCAAGCGAAAAACTTTGCACTGGCTTTCAGTGGGATGAATTCCATGCAGAGTCTTGAGTTGTGGCGCCAGCCTGTGTATACACGTGCAAGTGTCCTTCCGTGTGCGTGCACAGAAAAACATCCACTAACGACTGTTTCCGTCACGCGGACATGGTAAGCTGGATGTAATCCCTACTGTAGATTGTTTTGTCTAAAGTCAGACGTCAGATTTTGACGTCTAAAGACGATCCCCACAATGAAAGAGTAAAATATTTATAATGACCATGTAGACATAACATAGGTAGCGTACAGTATTGAAATGAAGCAGAATTAACTGCATAAAATTTATGATGATTTCATATTGAAAACAAGAGGCCTGAAGTCCTATATCACCCCCCCCCCCATTTAATTAGGTTAGAGTTTTTGCGATCACAAATATCTGAAAACAGGTTAAAAAAAAAGCTGGAAATATTTTGAAAGATGACCTACCCCCCCCCCCAAAACCTTCATTTTTTTCAATGGATTTAGACAGTTCAACAAGAGGACTGCATGAAGTCCTATATCATCCCCCGCTATAAATCAGGTTAGACTTTTTGCGGTCACAAATATTAAAAAAGTCGATTCGTGGTGGCCATATTAAATTTCAGTAAAATCACATGCACATTTCCAGATGGTGGGATGGCGGGTTACAATATGATTGTACAATGTGAATTATTACTGATTTCAATTTTTCAGTTTTTGCGCCCACAAAAAAAAATATGAAGTTTATCCATGGCGGCCATTTTGAATTTCAGTAAAACCTTGAAAAAATCACTTGGAGTTTTTGCACCCACAAAAAAATTTGGAGCTGACCTCTAGCGGCCATTTTGAGTTTTGGTAGCATCTTTAAAAAATCACTTGCACATCGCCATGTTGCAAGGAATGTGATGTTAAAATTTCAAAAAAAATTGACCAAACAATTTTTTTGAGTTTTTACGCCCCCCCAAAAAATTAAAGTTGATCTGTGGCGGCCATCCTGAATTTCAGTAAAACCTTGAAAAAGTCACCTGCACATCTCCATATCATGGGGAATGCAATAGTAAAATTTGAATAATTTCTGACTAAGTTTTTAAGAGTTTTTGCGCTCACAAAAAATTCTGGAGTTGAATTTTTTTACTTTTGGTAGCATCTCTAAAAAATCACTTGCACATCCCCATATTGCTAGGAATGTCATGTTAAAATTTCAAAAGAATTTGACCAGTAGCTTTTGCGCCCACAAGAAAACGTGACGCCGGACAGAATCCTGGCGTGACTAAAATCCCCTTTCCCCTACGGGCGGGGGATAAAAATGACCTTGGCAGATGTTAAAAACTCGGGAAACCGTGGTATCCGCGGGAAATTCTCATCCCTGAAATACTTAAAAGTCCACTTGTGGTGGCTATTTTAAATTTCAGTAAAATCACTTGCACATATTTCTGACTTTAATTTTTGAGTTTTTGCGCCCACAAAAATAATGAAGTTCATGCATGGCAGCCATTTTGAATTTCTGTAAATTGTAAATGATATCGTGGGGAATGTGATTGTAAAATTTGAATAATTTACGACATTTTAACTTTTTGCTACCACAAAAAAAATTTAAATGATAATTGTGGGGAATGTGATTAAAAAATTTGAATAACTTCTGACGTTAAGTTTTAGCGCCACAAAATTTTGGAGCTAACTTCTGGCGGCCATTTTGAATTTTGGTAGCATCTTTAAAAAATCACTTGCATTTCAACATGTTGCTAGGAATGCAGGGGTCGAAATAAATGAGCACTATCCCGTGGCTAATAACAAAATGGTCGGGATAAGGCCAAAAAAAAAAAATTGTTTCCGGTAACCGGACCGACCCTAGTTTTTTTTCAAGATCTACCGACTCTAATTCTTTTTATCAATAAATAACAGAGCTAAACTTTTTTGTTTTAGCATTCTGATCGGCGCACAGTATAAAAAACCGTACTGTTTATGCAGAATTTGTTTATTTTGCTTTGTTGCACAAAAATAACCAACTTGTGCATCACCTCATAGGGTGAAGCAAAAAAAAAAAAATCCGTAGGTACCCGATTTCTAAAAAGTCTGTTACCGGAAACATACCGTATTTTCCAGGTTATAAGACGCGACTTTTTTATTTTTAAAACCACTTTTAAAGGCTGGTGCGACTTATGCTCCGGTGCGACCTTTCTATGGTTTTCAACTCGGCCGAGGACAGCTGGAAAAAATCTAAAGTGGCCTCTAACCTCTGTCACGTAGGCCTAATAACGCGATTGCCTTCATGAACCGCTAACGTCATATCATCGTTTGAGGCCATTGTATGTCAGTTTTAATACCATTTGGGACTGTTATTTAGTTTATTATTAATTAGCATGCATAATGCTTAAAAACTATGTATTTAATTTACGATTAATTGGGTAAGATAGAATGTTTTAGTGAAAGATCGTGACTGTTTGTTTGTTATGATTGCATTTGTATGCCAGCCATTTTTCTCTGCATCCGGTCACAGTATCGTCAGTATTCGCTAGGGGGCGAGACAATCACAAGCAATTTACCGCATAAACACATCTATAGAGTTTAGTAGAAGTCACAATAACCTGTAGCGCAAGATTTTCGCTGATTGCTCAGGCAATTCTCAACCGATTTTCATGAAATTTTACAAGGACTATTATCGGGTCCCCCGCCAAATAGCATGAAATTTTCATGACAAAATAATCTATAGCTCAAAAGACATATAGTAGCATAAATTTCTAATTACGACGTCCCTCTATAAACCCAATAAACTGTTTAAGTTAAAATCAGTTTTAAGCCATGAATTGCATTACATGCCAGATGGTCTAACTTTTAAACTATACAATATTTATCAATAAAAATTCCTTAGTGTTCGGCAGGGGACTCGATAATAGCCCTTGTTAAATTTCATGAAAATCGGTTGTGAATTGACTGAGAAATCTCCGAAAAACATACGCTACAAGTTGTTGTTATTATTAATTTGTATTCACTGGGCTATAACCTGAATCAATGCCCTTTTTCGACATCGCCACCTGGTGAGTGTGGGTCAGTTACGGAAGTGGGAGCTCTCTAATGAGGTAGAAAGGAAAACAATGGCGTCTGTCTTTTATACATGGCATTGAAATAATTTCGAATAAATTACTAAATTTTATGTTCACGTACATTGAACAATATATTAAACACTTTTATTATAGACTTTTAATATCGGTCTACCAGGCTATTAAATAGCATTGACTCTGTCCTCTTCTCTTGCTATAAACGCCAATGTACTGACACTTGAATATCGTCAGACCTGTTTCTGAGCCTGGTGCGTCATATCTGCCGGTGCGACCTGTCTATGGTTCGAGCCGAATCTTGAGCCTAGTGCGACTTATATTCCAGTGCGACTTATAGGCCAGCAAATACGGTACAATTAATTTTTTTAAGGCCTAATCAGTCTGCATAGTGACTCTCCTGTCGGGATAATGTGATTTGGGGGTGCTTATTTTATCACACATAGGACAGCTATAGTATACTACTAGTAGTAGCACTAGACTAGTAGTAGTCTAGAAATCTGCTGTTCTGTGCAAGGGAGATCTGACAGCGCTAAAATGGGCAAGTCTACAGTCAACTTGCGGTGAGCATTCAGAGTGGTTCTAATGGTGAACAGTCAGACTGGTTGGCAAGATGTGCTGATGCCTGCTGTGTGTAGTCTAGATCCAGGTTAGTCTAGATCTGTGTACACAGCATTGTTGTGTAGATAGTATAGGCTCGGAGTATAGGCCTACCATTATATTGCAGGCACCACGTGTACATGCCCCAGTTCCGCAATTGGGCCTTCTATGAGTGGGGTATCTGTGGTGTAAGATGAAGGCTAAGCAAAGTTTTTGCTACGTACACTTTAACTAGTTGAAGTAATTGTAAAAAAGATTTCAGATTACACAAATGATCTGTATTTTGAAGACATACACATATGAGAAAAAACATGCTTTTTTAACCTCACTTTACCATTCTTTGTAAAATTTGTTGAAAAGAAATTTACCCACGGCATTGTCAACCATAGAGTAAGATATCGAAAATGTCTATTTTAATTGGTGATGAGGATTATAAAGAGAATAATAATTTCATTATGGAAGAAGATGAGGTCATTTTGAATAGATATGATAGGATAGGTGAGGCACAGAAAGCTTATTATACCGGGTATGTCGAATGTTCTGTGACATCCTCAATAAATGGACTGATTTAACTGATTTTTACTAAACAATAGAGCATTGTAAGCAATATCTAAGCTGTAATTATTTTTAAATATATATCAGTAACTTTTAAATTTTACATTGTAATTAATGCTTCATTTGTAAAAGTTGTTATGAACTTAGTAAACGTATGTTACATTTCAAACTAAAAATGTGTCTGTTCAAATTTTGTGAGCTCTTTTTTCCACAGCACTGTGTGGCCTGCCAGATACCCCAGGGGATGGTTAATTCTCAATTTCACTATATCTCCTGTCTAGTGGATCACATTGAATTATTTCCACCGCTGGGAATATTGACCAAACTAATTTTTTGGGTTTTTGCGCCCACCAAAAACCGTGGCGGCCATTTTGAATTTCAGTAAAAACTTGAAGAAGCTACCTGCATACCCACTGCCATATGGTGGGGAATGTGACAGTAAAATTTAAATAATTTCTGAAAGTTTGAGCACCCAAATTTTTTTTGGAGTTGACCTCCATTTTGAAGAAATCTTGAAAAAAATCACTTGCACATCCCCATGTTGCTAGGAATGTCATGTTAAAATAAATAAAAAAAAATTGACCAGTAGTTTTTGCGCCCACAAGAAAACGTAATGCCGGGCAGAATCCTGGCGCGACTAAAATCGCCAAAAGGTTCCCCTACGGGCGGGGGATAAAAATCCTTTGGTTTTATTGGTTTATACATACAAATATTTCACAGCTCTAAGAGTTAATATTGGGGATATTGTGATCTTTTTTTAGTAAATATATTTGCTCACCTTATTATAAATTCATTTTGACTTAGAACAGCTAGTGTGGTAAGAGCCAACACTGGAGTAAATAAGGGTAGTTTCACAGTCAGGGTACCCGGTACACAGCGATACTCAGATATTAGCCACTGTGTGGTTAAGACTTTAAAAGTAGACCTGTACAGGTTCATAGTGAAGTCTGATATCAAGTCTTAAGACTTGAAGTCCTCTGAAGTTTATTCTACAGTTTACCTCAAGTCACTATCTGCTCATTCATGTGTCATGCCAATTCCCGCGGAGCATATAGCGATGCGTTAGGATCATGTAGACATTGCCATCTCTGTTCTACCACTGTCCAGGTACCAGTACCACTTATTTAAAACCAGGAGAAATTACTTGCGAATTATTGATTAGAGATTTTTTTGTCAAGCTCCCAACTCCCATTACATTCTTAAAATCGAAATATAAATATTTTGCTAATCAATTTCAAATTTGATTAGCAAATGGCTACACGATACTAAACAAAATGACCCTGTTTATACCCTATGGATTGAAGCATTTGTAAATATATATGAAAAAAATAAAGAGCGCTTTTAAGAATTTTCCTACTTCAACATCTTTCCCTTTATTCTTGTATGTCTTCAGTCTGTTCTCTTGAGAAGGCATGTTGACAATTTCAATAGATATGTTCCCAAAATCTTTTAGTAGGGCCTGAATCTGAAATGCAAAAAACAAACATATTCAACACAAGTACTAGTAGGTCTAGGCCTACAGGTCTATAGTAAGTCTGAAGTCCGTCTGACGGTGGAAGATGGTTCAATTGATAGGAAAGTCAGCTTTTTACTGATTACTCAGTCCACAAAATATAATGTAATGAATAAGGCCATAGTTTTTTTTCAGGGTTTCCCCCAAAAATAAATCTAAGCGTGGAGGCTTTCCAGAATAATATGAAAATTTGAGCGCAAATTACGCGCCGCTATGGGCGAACATAAAGTAGGGGGTTTGAGGGCATGCCCCCCACCCCCCCGAGAATTTTTTTTAGTATAAAAAATATACCTATTTAATTTGTTGAAAAAGTATATAAATTGAAAA
Organism: Flabesymbios commensalis; assembly: GCA_964017125.1. Taxonomy (NCBI): domain Eukaryota; kingdom Metazoa; phylum Annelida; class Polychaeta; order Terebellida; family Flabelligeridae; genus Flabesymbios; species Flabesymbios commensalis. Next base: position 46,021,095 of record OZ024907.1, read on the forward strand.
TATTTCATGTATGATTTCATGAATTATAATTCCTTTGAATGAATAGGGATGGGGGGGGGGGGGGGGGGGGGGGCTACAACACAAAACACATTATGCATGAGCCTATATATATATGTCTAGTGTTATGATTTTTTATTTTTTGAATATATCCATTGCCACTCTCACTGATTCTCACTGCCACTAACGATAGGTCCAATCTTCGCAGCTTGTTCCCAATTAGGTCCTTATTGAAATAAGGGAGATTTGAAAGTACAAAATAATAATAATGTGAACTCAATCTCCCAATTTCCAAGACTCGTACACAAATATTGCTAGCGGGATTATAAACTTGGGAAAGGAACTGTATATAGCAGGGCCAGGGTGCGCAGGCTACTTAATTTTAGGGGGGGGGGATATCATGGTGTTAAGGGGGGATCCCGCAAACTGAAACCAACCGTGTAATGATGGCACTGAAACACGCGTCATAGGCCTCACAAGGTAACCTATTAAACTTTCTGTTAATGTCAGCTTCCGTGGCATATCATGCATATAGCTCAACCTATTATAGAAAGTGATGGGTAACATAGATTCATCACCCACTATGTACACACTTTTTTTAAATGTACAGATATAAAATTTAAAAATCATCAAATTTGGTTTTCTTTATTATTTATAGATTACAGACAATGCATCAGACAAATTAAAATAAACTTGAAAAAAGGTTGTCGGAAAAGTACCGCACTCATGGATAGCCCTTCTTTTTCCCAGGACACTCGGCACCCTGACTCGGCACGCGGAGGACAGGCCAGCGTCGTAAACGGTGGACCAGCATTGTTTTAACATTGGGTCAATGTTGTGTTTACTGTGGTCACAGTACTGGTACATGCAGTAGACAGCGTGCTGACCAGGAACACGTGTGATAACCATAATGCGCGCGCTCAGTATAGCCATACACTATACACCTCTCTGCTAAGGCTTACCCAGCGCTGGTTCTAGTGGCTGTCAGCAGCTGCAGTTTTACGGCAAGCGTAGCGGCGACTATTAAAGCGCATTGGTAAATCAATAAAGAGTAGCGGCATTTAGTAAGCGTAGCAGCCAAAAAGTGAAGCATAGCGGGGCCGCTATGCTATAATGCCTTAGGGGAAACCCTGTTTTTAATTATTTTGGTTCTCAAGAATTTGTATTCAAGATTCAGAGCGGACGGTCAGAAAATAAATAAAAATAAAATCTTTATTAGTTGATTTTCTAACGATTAACTTTACACAAAAAGACTCATTTTATAGTTGACATATTTTATCTGAAAGCAGAGTGTCAATGACACAGAAGCTCATCCTTAATTGGGGAAAGTTGATTCCGAATTAAAATTTCTGAAATCCGTGAGGTAGTTCTTTGGGAAAATCCAAAAAATAAATTTGGGTCGCCCTTGTTTTGACAGAGTAGGTCGGAAACAAAACATATTTCTTTAGGCCCAATTAGGTTTTAATTATGTCATAAGTTAACTCTTACACTGCTATGGGTAGCTATAGTCCCCAAAATAAACCAAGCGCAGCCTGCTAGTCGTCGAGCAAATTTAAAAAAAAAAACAAAAAAAACAGCTGTGGTGTCTTTTTATTTGCGCTTTAACGATAGCTAACTGACTGATTTTGGCTTTTATTATCAGTTGTTCATCAGATGTTTTTTTGAAGAAAAAAACGTGCAAGATATAGGCTACTTAGTGGGAAACCACACATGCTGCAAATTTCATGCAGCAGACTGCAGTGTAAGGGTTAATAATCAACATTTCTGAGATCCGTGAGGAAATTTAATGCACAGGCACAAGCTCTTTCAAACAAACCAAACAGAATTTTGAAATTGGATAAGAATTGAGGGAGAAGTATTTCTTGTGAATGGTGGACCATGGTTCATACAAACAAAAGCTGATGGAATTCAAGGCTTTTCAAGGCCAAACATCGCCATTTTCAAGGCCCTATCACGAAGTGGGGAGTCATGACAAAAACCTTGACAATTTGTAGTCAAAAATTAGTTTTCTATATGCTTTTTACATTCATTTTGCCTTGCACCCAGAAAAGTATTATAACAAGAAATATTTATTTCAATTTTTTAAAGCTGCTTGATTGAAAACAATGAGCCACAATATATTTTAACAATATACAACTCAACACAAAAATCAATTCAAGGCTTTCCAAGATATTTGTTTTAAATTCAAGGCTTTTCAAGGTCTTGAAGACTGTTTTTCAAATCCAAGGCTCTTCAAGGCTTGTGCGAACCCTGTGGACAGAGTGCCCTAATTAGGTGTTAATTAGGTCATAAGTTTATTAAATCAACATTTCTGAGATCTGTGAGGAATTTTAATGCACAGGCACAAGCTCTTTCAAACAAACCAAACAGAATTGAAATCAGATAAGAATTTAGGGAGGAGAAGCATTTTTTGTGAATGGTGGACGGAGTGCCCCAATTATACCCGAAGTCACATTAAAAGTGATCAACCAGGATCGCATGTTTTTCGTCGATTTCTCAGTCAATTGTCAACTGATTTTCATGAAATTTTGTAACAATCATATTTCAACAGAATCCTAATATCCCTGAAAATTTCGTAAAATTATATATCGTATTTCAAAAGTTAGACCATTTGACATGTAATAAATTGAAATTACGACGTCCCTCTATAAACCCATCAAACTAATTCTAGAATTTTATTACATGTGAAATGGTCTAACTTTTGAAATATTAATTATAATTTTGCGAGATTTTTACTGCTGTTAGGATTTGAATAGAAAATGGCCTTTGCAAAATTTCAAGACAATCGGTTCAGAATTGACGGAGAAATCGCCGAAAATCATGCGATCCTGATTAATTTGACGGCGAGTATAGGTCTTAATTAGGTCATAAATTCCATGAAGAATTTAATGTACAGACTCTTTCAAACAAAACAAACAGAATTGAAGTCCTTAGAAGCTTTTCTTGTGAATTGTGGACAGACGACGACAACACGTTACAGACGACACACGATGGCATAAGCTCATTTTAGGCCTTGAGGCCGGATGAGCTAAAAATGCATAATTTACATTATTATTTTAATTTAGGGCCTATATCATTAATAACAGGTCGGCGGCATAATAAAATAAAACAAGAGCACACTCGACACTAGCTCGCCACCATTATCAGGTGGGGGCCGACCGCAGATTAAAGTACGTACTTCCTTAAAAGTACGTACTTCCATCGAGGTATGCCATACGTCGATCGAATACGCCTATAGCCTCATTTTGGCTTGATAGGGCACTCACTTGTTGTGTCCCCATTCATGTACAACACATTATTTGATTGGTCCAATAGTCAAAGAGTCTGTCCATGATAATCAGGCTACTAAATTTACAGAGTTCTGACTTTGTTAGAGGCCATGCTTTCAACTGTGAAGCTGAGAGTGCAACAAGAGGTAAACATTTATCAATTTGAAGTAGATGATATCTATTGCCAACTAAAAGAAATAATGGACTTTAGAAAAGATAGTTTGAAATATTAAATCTCCACTTTATAGAGCAGTCCTATGTCTGGAAAATTAGGAATGTGCTATTAAAGTTCCGCTATAGAGTCACATGCCTCATGGTCTGTACTTCCATTGCTCAAGGTACGTACTTCCTTTAAAGTACACCCTGTACTTCGATCAAAGTACGTCCTCAGTAGAACAGATATGAAGTTAAATATATAATTTTCCAAACATGAAGAACAGTTTTGATCAAATACATGTCGTACAATGAAATGTCCTCTTTCAACTAAACTATTTCTGGTAGCTGGCAAATGCTCAACAGTTCCAGGACAAAGGGATGAAAAAAAATTCCAGGCTGTTGCAAAGTACTGGCTATATTCAGGTGATCAGAAAAAAATTGGAAGTTCCTCTTATGAATAATTTATTAGCTTGATTATCAATGTTCAGAAATAAACCATTCAACCAATAACATCTTAAGTTGCAAAGGAGTAATAAAACCAGAGTGTCAATGACACAGAAGCTCATCCTTAATTAGGGCAAGTTAATTACAAATTAAAATTTCTGAAATCCATGAGGCAGTCCTATTCACATGCACGAGCTCTTTCAAATAAACTAAACAAAATTGGAAGCGGATAAGAATTGAGGGAGGAGAAGTATTTCTTGTGAATTGTGGAAAGAGTGTTCTAATTAGGTCTTAATTAGGTCATAAGTTAATTAATAATTACAATTTCTCCAATCCGTGAGGAAGTTTAATACACAGGCCCAAGCTCTTTCAAACAAACCAAACAGAATTGAACTCGCATAAGAATTGATACACAGAGCACTGTGCTGCCTGTTCCGACCAGACACAGACGGCACGCGTGTATCAAAATGCGGACAGCTCTCCCAGCAAACACGAAGACTCGACCCAATGTTGTTTCAATGTTGGTCCGGCGCCGTTGGCGGTGGGCCAATATTGAAACAGCATTGGGTCAAATGCTCGCGTTTGCTGGGCTCCACACAAGTGTCTGTCTACACCCACCCCTCCGCCACCATAATATTCTCGCCAGCCGATCAGTGTACTTTTAGCAAGACAGCCGGCCAATCACAAGCTTACTACAATACTTGAAATTGAGAGCGGGGGACATATGACGTCAAGCATCTGCACATTTTAACATGCGAAGGAGCAGTGTCTAGGGTGAGCAGTGTAAAGAATTGAGGGAGGAGAAGCATCTCTTGTGAATTGTGAACAGATGCAACACGATGGCATAAGCTCATCTAGGCCTACAGGCCAGATGAGCTAATAGCGAATGAGAGTACCCATTGGAAAAGTGAAGCTCAGGGTGTACTTAGATCGAATTACGGACATACCTCAATCTGAGTACTTATCTCAATCTAAGTATGTACTTCAAAGAAAGTATGTACTTTGATCTGCGGTCAGCCCCCACCTGATTATTGCGCCCAGTAGGTCAACTTATCAACGTAAAATGCGAAAAATCGCAAAAAATTGGCAATTTTGATTTTTTCTCAGCCATTATCGAAATTCTTAAGATTTTACTGTTTATTATAACATGGGTGTCTCTTTAGAAGTCATATTATATTCTACAAAACCCGACATGTGCTAGCTCACACATGTCAGTGGTCAACGTTATATCTGGCTGTTCCAGTCTCCCCCTCACATTAGCATACATTCCTTTCATAACTTCTGAAGTTCTGTCACGTCTGTAACGTTAGGTCTTGGGCTTTGATAGGGACCATTTTATTTTAAAATTGACAAGATTTGTGCCAATGTAACTTACGACGTTCAGAATTGTCGACTTTAGACTATGAATGGTCTGGCAGATCTGCATTGGTAACCACTGCTACTGGCACAGACTGTTCACTTATTTTTTATATTTAGAATCGTTTTATAATCAGTCATGGTAGGCCTATAGATCTAATTATGATGGTTTTGGAATGGTTCCAAGTAAGACATTTGGCAAGTAGGCCTTGTCGAATAGACTACACACTAGACTAGGCCTAGCCTGAATTAGACCTAGTGGGCCTACAGGCCACTCCTCGGCAAACAAAAGATTTATATAACACCATTTGTACAATGTCTGCCCAACGTCTTCGACGTTGGTCCAACATTGTACAAATGTTATGCTATACAAATATTTTCGTGTTTACTGGGTCGTCGACGTGTCCGAGTTACTGTAGTCTAATAGTGGTAGGCTACTGTTAGTTGTTATTGTTTCATTTGTGTTTTAAGCTATCCTGTAGCCTACTGTAGCCTGACAATTAAAATGGAGTTATGACATTCTTGTCAGTCACATATAGAAATAATTTATCAGATTTATATCATAGTCTAAGTAAAAATAGGCCTTCCTTCCTGAAAAAAAAATTCATGATCGGATTCGAACATGGCTCTCCAGGCATGTATCACTGTACCACGTGAATACTTGTATGTGGTGCAAAGAAAAGCAGCAGTGAGCCTATATTGTCAAACAGCAGGGGTGTGTTCTGTCCTCGGAACAGCCAAACTGCCGCATTTTCTATCAACCCTGTTGCAATCAATCGCCTTGGAATTCAATCTTCTAGCTTTATCCTTTCCGACTCGTACTGACTTTAAATGAATTTAGAATTTATAGTTTTAATGTCGGTCTGTCATATTAAAAAGAATCAAGTTTGGATATTGGAATGTGTTGGATTCTCATGTTATTGGACTTCGCCCTGGGCCTTGAAATATTTCCCCTAATTTGACCATCCCAGAACTAGCCCTAAATACAAGGCTCTTCCGCCGGAGCTACATAGCCTTGACAGGGTTAGAAATTAACTTTCTGAAGCACTGGCCCAGAGGACCACCAACTCCCAAAATCTGGTGGTGCTATTTCTGGTGGTCCAGATAGAATTTTCAACATTGTGTCTGAATACAAAACGCAAAATAGCATTGAGGCGATGTACACAATATTAGGCTTTTCAATCACAATTGATATGTGACAAAAAACCAAAGAAATGTACACAATAGGCGTTTTAATTACAAATTTGACAGAAGGCCAAATTCCTAACAGAGAGACAATTAAACTATTTTAAACTATTTTGGGCTTTTAGTGGCCTGCCAGACCACTGCTACCCTGTGTTCTAACAGAGACAATTGTTTGCAATCTTTCATACAATTTTGGGTCAGGAAATTTAGTGGCCTTTAGGACCACTACTATCCAGATTATGGTGGTCCGACAGAATATTTGGTGGCCTCGGGCCACAGGACCACTGCTAATTTCGAACCCTGCTTGAGGCCAGCTATTGAGAAAACCCCGGCTTCTACCGGCTGCACGCCTTACTGTGTACAGTGAGCCAGCGACTCGATCCGTTGTTGCTGCTCACTATACACGCATACAGCTGAAACCCAGGATATACTCAATAGGTGGATTCAAGGCTATGTAGTGCGGGCGGAATAGCCTTGTATTCAGGGCTATCCCAGAGTTTTATGTAAATCATGTATGTTATCATGCTTGAATCACATCATCAATCATCAATGTTGCTGAGAAATGGTACAAAAAATTTCAGACCTCTAACTAACTAGGTTTTAACACCATTATTTGTCGAGATATTCTACTGTGAACATGGCTCCATTATTGACGTTCACCATATTTTGGGCAGAATTGACCGACACCATGCATGCTAAGATGTAGCTGAGTAAACACGGCCCTGGGCGAGCGCAGCGAGCCACAGAGCCGTGAATCTAGTATCAAAGTGGCTTTGGTACCAACTTTATATTGCCATGCTGCACTCATTTTGATGAGCTACGGCCAATCTAACATCATCCTACTTATAAATAAATATATTAATTACATCCCTGTAATTCTTGAGTTTGTATGTGACATATCGGACCTTAATTTAAGTAAAATACAACTCAATTCCCGGCGATATATCTTGCATCAATCTTTGCGTGTGTGACATGAGCGACATCTATGTGAGGAGAATTCGTCCCCAAATGCGCATGATCAAAACCGTTCGAAGTAAATATGAACACAAAAACACGTGCGCCGAACCGCGAATGCACATGCGTGATGCGTCATGCTCGACTATGATACCTGACTATATTACCTATCTCACAAAGTCTCGCCTTAACACCCCACTCCAACCGAGATCACGGGGAGCCCCCAAGTGCAGTTTCGGATAAATAACTGGAATATAAAGATACTTTTATTTTCTAACAATCAAAAATCCTCACAGATATGAGGCAAATATGGTAGTGAAGACGTAAACATTTGTAGGGAAGTCGGCGAATTGCAATTTAACCTCGAGTGGGACCGTTAAAGTCCGTGGCAGGACAGCGGCTGTACACAATTCAGCGCGGTAGGCCGTTCAGCGCTAGCTAAAATGGCCATATCTCAAAAAATATTTGGATAGTCTACAAACTTCACACTTGTTCATCTGAAAGACTGAATTCATACAGAATAGACCTAGTCTACAGTCTGTCCAACGGTGGAGTATGGTCCAAAATGAAAGTTAGCTATTCGGTATCCAGTCAGTCAATTCTCAAGCAATTTTCATGAAATTTTGTAAACCCTATTTTCTAGTCATTTGGCATCAATCCTGAAAATTTCTTAAAAAATTATTAGACAGTTCAAAAGTTAAGACCATTTGATATGTAGTAAATGTCTATTTATGACGTTCCTCTATAACATGTATAAACCCATTAACTTCATTCCGGTTTATTCTCAGAATTGTGTTACATGTTAAATGGTCTAACTTTTTAAATACTGAATCGAATTCAGCGAAATTTTCAGGGTTGTTGCCAAATGACTAGATAATAAAGCAGAGGGGTCAAAGCAAGCCGGCGACTGGCGATTAGCGCCGGCAAAGCGAACTTGCATCGCCGGCTACTTTGCCAAAAAAATATTTGAAAAAAATTGTAAGTTAAAAAAAATATATATTTGCAATAGCTAAGTTAATATTCTTCGATTTAAAACTGACATCATCGACAACAAAATTAAAATAGGCACCGATGGCACTGGATTTAAATAGTGTTTTGTTCTGGACATCGTGGCAGATCATTTGCCTGCTGTAGCCCTGAACAGCCGCATTTCGTAATGGTGTGGGCCGTGGATTGCGAAATTTGTTCTAGCAGCGGGAATCAACGCTTTTTAACACAGCAGTGAGTGACTCCAATGTCGGCAAAATGTCTACTACATTTTAATTATGCAGCTGAAAACGGGCTGCGCGTGCGTAAATGTAGATGCGATGCTGCTGATTCTAATAATAGGAATATTTACTGATTAATTGAGGCCAAGTTGGTTTTCATAAACGTTCAACGGAAACCACATGTCTTTGTACCGGCGGAGTCTGTGGCTTCATCTTCAGCATACATGGCATAGCTGAGGCTATTTCTAGCGCTACCACCGGAATCGCCAGGCGGCGCCAATTACGCTGGAGGATTTGAACAACAAAATGTCATGAAAAAAACGTGCTTGTACAGCTCAGAAGCAAAGCTCGATAACAAACTCATGCATTGATCTCAAAGAAGCCTCAGCAGAAAGAGATTGGGATACAAGTAGGAGTGGGTGACACTGTATCCGATGAGTCGAGTGGGTCTGAAAGTGATCAAGATATTCAGCACCCTGAAAATGCCATGGCGATGCCAAATTCGACCACTTGTAAAACTAAAGACTCAGCTACTTCCCGAGATCCCGATGAAATAGCTGAAGCTTTGAAAATGCTTAATCTTGACACTGACAATAATTTATTTCAAGACAGTATTGATGATTTTGGCGACATGATGGATGACTTCTGTGTTTTTGGGCGTTTGACATTGAAATTGTTACTTTCATTCGTTTACAAAAACACTGATGCTGTCTTATAGCTTGGTAAAATAGACCCAAAATAATTTTGAACTCAAAAAATGTTCCTTTCACTTGTTCACAAAAACACTGATGTCTTACAGGCAAAATAGACCCAATATTGTCTTTGTTAAAAAAATTATTATTAAAATTATAATGTTGAATTTGTGTTCAAAGTGTGTTATTTATTTGGCATTAAAACCCACCAGATGCCACCAAGTGGTGTCTACTTCTTAAAATTTTCCCCCAAACCCCCCTTCACAGCTTCGTCGCTTCGCGTCTCGCATATTTGGCGATGCGCGCAATACATAAAAAAGGATTAGCCGTCTACATTTTTCTTTCAACCTTCTACTTTCAAAAACTTTGACCCCTCTGTAAACAAGGTTGCAAAATTTTGTGACAATCGCTTGAGAATTGACTGACTGGATACCATAAAGCTAACTTTCATTTTGGATCATCCTCCACCATGGACAGACTTTAGACTAGTAGTAGTTGGACTTGTGGAATAACCTTACTATACTCGCCGTCAAATTAACAAGGATCGCATGATTTTCGGCGATTTCCTCGTCAATTCTGAACCGATTTCCTTCAAATTTTGCAAAGGCCATTTTCTATTTAAATCCTAACAGCCATGAAAATTTCGTAAAATTATATAGCGTATTTCAAAAGTTAGACAATTTGACATTTAATGAATTGAAATAACGACGTCCCTCTATAACCCTAATTAAACTAATTCCAGAATTTTATTACATGGCAAATGGTCTAACTTTTGAAATATTAAATATAATGTTGCAAATTTTTTACCCCTGTTAGGATTTTAATAGCTAATGGCCTCTGCAAAATTTCAAGGAAATCCGTTCAAATAAATCAAAATTGACGGGGAAATCGTGGGGCCTTTGACAGGCTTTGTTGATTTGACATGGTCATGGAGTGGACTGACCCTAATATCTCGAAAACTATCCAGTCGATCTTGACACCTTCAGCAAGTTCAGGCTTCAGTGTATAGAACTGAGCAGTGAGTGAGCTGATAACAAAACTTTTTGAATTTTTAATTTTAGGATCGACTGGTCACTGAATAGTTTTTCAATATCTCGAAAACTATCCAGTCTATCTTAAATTTAAAAAAAAGTTTTTTTATAGGCTCACTCAGTTCTACTTCTAGAATCTACACTGAATTTGTTTATTTTGTATGTGGTTGTACTTGTAATCAGGTGGAGGCTGACCGCAGATTAACGTACGTACTTTGAAGGACGTACGTACTTCGATCTAGCTAGACCGTACGTCCATTGACGTACACCTACATTTATAATAGGGCTCCCCTTCAGCGTGAGATTGCATCGTTCCCATTTATAAATAGAAATAGCTTGACATGGGAACTCTTTCATAGAGACCTCACGCGTCGATTGATACCAAAACGAGGCTAGGCGCATGTTTATACTTCTGGCAAATTTACAAAGAAAGAGAGCCTGTGATTTTTGGCAACATTCTTCATTGTTTTTCGGTGAGTATTGTCATGAGCCAACGTTGGAAATTACTTTTTTATACAGAAAAATATGTATGCTATCGTAAGAGCCCAAATTTGTGTAGTTCCTATGTTTGAGTTTTCAACATTTTAAGATTATCTCAGGGTGGTGTACATCCGTACGTCGATTGAAGTACGGACACCAGCCATACTTTGATCGACGTACGACAGTGATAGACGCCAAACGACGTACGTACTTCAATCGAAGTATACTTTGAATGAAGTACGTACTTCAATCGAAGTACGGTATAGCCTCTAAGCTAAGGCTAAGCCTTAAGCACAGCCAGGCCTGATCTGCCCTACTTAGCTACTAGACTAGTAGGCCTAGCCTAGTAGGGCTAACCCAACAAACACAAAATATTTGTAAAACATGTATACAACGTCGGCTCAACCTTGGTCCAACATTGTACAAAAGTAGGTTGACCGGTCCTTCCGATAATTATTGATCGCTCACACCCTAACACTGTATTTTAAATATGCCCAGCACTGGCACAGTGGCAGCACAACGCAGAACCAATACTGGTTTAATGTTGGATCGCCATCTGCGACGTTGACCCAACATTACCATCATTGTTTTATGATATGGTGTTTGGGTAGGCCTAGTGAGGAAGGTCTTTGAAATATATTCTAGTGATATCTTACTAACGTTCAGGGCCGTCATTTGGGGGGGGGGTGGGGGGTTCGAGAGGGTCCCTCCCCCCCCTGTGACCACAGAATCCACCATATTCCACCAATTTGCACCTAACAATAGAATCAAATTCTAGGGGGCATGCCCCCAGACCCCCTAACCTGCGTTTCCCATTCGCTCAATGCCAAATATCAATTCAAGCAGTAAATACCCCAGCAATCCAAAATTTGACCCCCCCCCAAAAAAAAAAAAAAAATCCTGGGCACGAACCTGCTAGCTAACTATTATGTGTTATTATTTGTCAGACCCCATTCATATAGTATAGGACTATAGGCCTACTGTTGTTTCGTAGCATTATTAAAAGACTAATTCCAATAATGAGACTATGAATGTCGCTAGCTGTTATAAAAATGGGGATGTTGTTGTTAGTAGTGTCCCAAAATATTTAATCAATTTCATTTGGTTTGAAAAGTTCTCAGATGTGGCCCTGGCAGTGCAAGGGTTTATAGTTAGTAGACTAAGTAGGCCTAGATAGGGTTATAATTGAATTATCAATAAATAAAAAAATATGTCAGCCTAAATTAACTTATACGTCACTGAAGTACCAGTAGACTATCAACATTTACAAATACATAATTTGACAAATTTTGTTTATATTTCAGGTAACCGCTTACCAAATCATTTGACAACATACCTTCAGACTGGAGATGAAACTTAATCCCAAGATATAAGCACTAGTGTAACCCAGAAAGCAAACCGCTTCCTGTAGCATGTTTGGACACATTATAAAAGGGATTGTAGTATTACCCCCACATGCATCCACAATAGAGAGAGAGAAAGAAGACAAAAAAATATGTTCGACTCTCTCCTCTCTCTTTTTTCTTTTTAGAACTCTCTTTCTCACTTTCTCAGTCCTCTCTTTCACTTCTCTCTATCTCTCTCCCCACTATCTCTTCTCTCTTTCTATCTTTCCTTACTCTCTCTCTCCTATACTCTCTCCTATTCTCTCTCTCCCACTCTCTCTCCTACTCTCGTCTCTCATACTCCCTCTTTCTTACTCTCACTCCTACTATCTTTCCTACTCTCTTTCCACTCTCTCTCCACTCTCTTCATCGCATTCTCTCATCTCTTGCTCTCTCTCCTATCGCCCTCTCTTTCTCCGACGCTCACTCCTATTCTGTCTATCTCCTATTCTGTCTCTCCTACTCTCTCTCGCTATCTATCCTACTTTCTCCTACTCTCTCTCTCTCCCTCCTGATTTCTCTCTCTCTCCTACTCTGTCTCTCATACTCTCTCTCCTCCTATCCACACTCTCCTCTATTTCTCTCTCCCCCTTCTCTTACTCTCTGCCCTCTCTCTCCCTCTGTGTGTCTCTGTTGTGGGTTTCTGTGGGGGTGATACTACAATCCACTATACCGTACATTCCCTTTATTCATGTCATTAAAACAATGAAGGACTACGCAGTAGTATAAGATGGAAAAGGAACATGCTTCTGATATGGCCTGCTGTTGCTTTTTTAAGCATCAAACATTTTGGATCACTATAATATCATGCACTGATCATGTAGCTATTGCAATAATAAAATATTCTTGTGTCTGGAAGTCTGTTTTATGTGTGTTTATAACATCATGTAAGTTAACCACCAAGAATAAAAACGTAAAAACGAGCAGAAAAATAAATAATATCGAAAAAATGAAATATCGATAACTCAGTTGATTTTTCACCTAGGCCCTACAGCATTAAAAGAAATGTCTATCTAATTGTTATGGCAATAAATTTAATTTGGTATACAGTATATATATTTTGAAATTTAAAAAATGGCCTGACCACCCTAAGGGGCTGTTCAACAATTACGTAAAGCTTTTTTGAGAGATTTTTCACCCCGCTAACCCCCCACCCACCCTTCATAATGCTTTTAACGTTGTACGTGTTGACTACGGTCCGTAACACATCGCTTAACCCCCCCTCTTCCTTCTAGGCGTTATGTAATTATTAAACCTTATGCTGTCGGGACCGAATATATCCGTTTTCAAGCAACTTTCAGACCAATACATTCAACCCAAAATGCTAAAATGTTTTGTGATAGATGCTTAGTTAATCTATTAATTCATTTTAAAGATGTATTTGTTCATAAAAATAATTATTTTTCGACATTTGGCGCTGGAAATTGCGTTAGCAATTCCAGCTTCAAATGAATGAAAAATTGTCTGAAAAAAATCGGCAACATAAGGGTTAAACGGCCCCAAACACTGGCATTGTTGATAAATAATATGATCTCAGCTGGATCTCGCCAACAATCTAAATTGTACAAGATAGACCTACAGATAATCAGGGAGATAATATTTTTCATTGTTTTTTTACGTCGATTGACGTACGATAAGTACGTCAATCGACGTACGTACTACAATCAAAGTATTAAGACTGAAAAAAATTCACAGTTCACTAAACCCCATCGACAATTTAATGTCAATATTTAATTTTACAAACATAGAAATCTTTCAAAACAATTTACAATCGAAACTTGAATAACACTTCTCCGAAATTATATTGTAGTTGTGATTGGCAATGTTACTATTTCTGCAAAATAAGCAAAAATGATGTAGTATTTGAAAAGTACTAACTTTGAGCTATCATGTGTCCCTGGTGAAAGCACATTGGGAATTCCCCGCCAACTAGAATGGTAGGCTATCTACCATTGTGCAATCCTCAACCGGGCTAACCAATGACAGGAGGCGACACAAGCTACAGGACATGATATTTATAGGTACCCCTAAAGCCAGTTGATGACGAGAAGCGTACGTCAATGGAAGTACGGTCGACCTAGATCGAAGTACGTACGTCCTTCAAAGTACGTACGTTAATCTGCGGTCGGCCTCCACCTGGTAATTATAATTTTGGTTCGGTCACCCTACATAATCTGATAATGTCATGACCTGATCAGGGCTCAGCCTCAGGCTGGTAATGACAGACACTGACGTCATACAGACAGCGAGACACACACAGTTTAACTTTTAAAACAACTTATTATTATAAGTTCAAGTTCAATGAAGCAACTCCCAGGACCCAGGCCAGTGGAGTGCCCGGTCCCGTCTTTAAAAAGACGCCCGAAATGCCGGGGTTCACCGAAATAATACATTAATAGGCTAGTCTAACTTAATGTTAGCGTTAGGCCATCTCCGCTCACATGTCAAGTACAGACCTAATTATTATTTTTACCTGGTAGACTAGCCCAATACTTTAACGTTAAAATGAAAACTATTTTTTTCTCTGTGAACACGTGCTTCCTTCTCAAAATTGAAAACTGAAGTGATATTTGAAAGACGTGACTTAGTTTAAAGGGACAAAAGACAAAATCTTATTGGCTCATCTGAAAGTAAACTCGATGTGGATTGGTCAGTGTCTTAATGAAATAGAAATCAATTAAACATTACAATATGGTGTTTTTTCTATATTACAGTGTAGACTAGTCTATATTATATTATAAAATGTAAATAGTAGTAAAATATTATTTAAACATAGTCTACATCTATTTATATTATATTTTTCGTAATAATTTTTTTGTTTGTTTGTTTGGGATAGGAAGCCCTAAATAAGGCTGCCCGAGCCTTCCAACTTGTCAGTCGGTTACTAACTAACTTATCCACTACACTCCATCCAATAGCAATCGAAGCCCTGCATGCTGCTGAGACCCCTTTGTTGCTGCTGCGATCCCTTTTGAAAATGAGGTGCTGCTAAGACCCCCCATACCCTTCCAGTGTTACTAAGACCTTTTTGGTGCTGCTGAGACCCTTTTGGAAATTTCAGTGCTGCTGAGACCCCCATATTCTGGTGCTGATAAGACCCCTAACTCGATCCCGTGCTGCTGAGACCCATTTGGAAAATTTGGTGCTGCTGAGACCCCAACCTGCTGAGACATCTTAATTCGCGCTGCTGAGACCCCCACATATCCCTGTCAGCAGAGGTGGGCAAGTGACAGAAGCAAAATATCTGTAATGTAAATATTTAAAAATGACAATTCAGAGCACCTAAAAGTAGGCTTATCCATTTGTGGCGACAGGACTCATTTCGCTTGCCCACCCCTGACTGTGCTGCTGAGACCCCTTAGCCTACATGTTGCTGAGACCCCTAAATGTTGTTGGGGTCTATTAGTCCAGTGGATTTTAACAAAGGCGTATTTCGCTATATAGACGATGTTTTATGATTGATTTTGATACTATGGGAAGTCCCCAGCAGAATTGAGCCGGGTGCCACTTTGGAACTATGGGCGGAATTTTTTAAGGACAAAGACAAAATGACCGCCAGATATTTCAAGGGCAAATATGATTTTTAAACAAATAAAGCCAAAAAGAAGGGTAATACCTCATTCTGATGTGATTTTGACTGGGCAATCCATTTCTTGTGCTATTTTTAAAACTGAAGGTCATCTTCAAGGTCAAAAGGCAATTTCAAGGTCAAGTAAGCAAAAATACCATTTTTAACAAATACAGCTAGGAACATGAGTAGGCCTATAATTAATTAAAAACTCTTTTTCATGCGATTTTGGCTAAAAAATGCATTAATGGTATTATTTTGGTTATCCAATGTCATCTTCAAGGTCGAAAGGTCAATTCCAAGGTCAACAATGTAAAAATAAGATTTTTAAGAAACACACACAAAATGTGTAATACGTCCTTTTAGTGTCATTTTTGAAAGAATAGTCTATTTCTGATACTATTTTAATGATTAGTGGTCATCTTCAAGGTTAAAGGTCAATTTCAAGGTCAAGTAAAGTAGAATATGATTTTTAACAAATACAGAGGGTTTTTGAGGGAAAACTGCTTTTTTTATATTACTTTGGTGATTTGAAGTCATCCTCTAGGTTGAGAGGTCAATAAGATAAGATATATCTATATATAGAAAAATACTTATAAGAAAACAAATAATGTAAATGAGAAACATATTGTTAAAAGTTACATAATCCATTTTGGCACATAAAAGTAGATTACCCGATTTTATAGAAAACTTATGATGTATATGAAAAAAATAAATTATATGGCTGAAAATTACGTAAAAAACATTTGTCATTTATTAATAATTGCATAACTGTATCACATTTTCGAAGGACCTACATCTAATTTTGCTCTTAATTAAATGAAAAAATAAGCTCGCAGGCCATCTCTGAACGTTTTGAGGTCTCTGGTTATTGTCAATGCCTCTGGCAAAGAGTTCCAAATTTTAGAGGCCAAAAAGCAAAAGGAATTTGCTCCATGTCGCACCCTCTTCATGAGAAGAATTTTCAGGATATTGACAGAATTTCTTAAATTGCGGGTGCGACAACGTTTTTCAATCAGTTCAAGGAGGTAGGTTGGTGCTAAGTCATTAAGAATTTTGAAAGTCTGAATGGCGATGTTCATTTGTCTCCCAACTTCCAGAGATGGCAAGCGAGCTTTATTCAGGAGGGACACATAGGAGGCGGTCTGGTTGGAATAAACACACGTTAGAGCCCTCTCCTGAATCTGTTCCATACAGCGTGCATTTGGAGCACTACAGTGATATCAGACGGCTGAGCAGTATTGAAAGTTGCTGAGGATGAACGCTTTGAAAAGAGCCAATTTGGCCTTGATGTCAAGGCAAAACGACAGTCTTCTTAGAGCGCTCAGCTGTCTGCAAGCTTTCTTACAAATTTCTTCTGTGTGTATCGAAAAATTCAAATTTTCATCAATATTAATGCCTAAAAGTTTGACTACTTTTTCAGGTTGAATTATACAGCCGTCTAGTATCACTGGGGACTCAACTTTACAGTTAAAAAAATATCAACTGAAATTTTTCAGGGGTGGCTTGCATTAAGTTAATGGAAAACCACCATATAGCTTTTGCTGCCTCAGCTTCGAGGCATGATTTTACAATTTAGAAATTTGGATGTGCAAAAGAAAGAGTGTTGTCATCTGCATAATTTGTGAGGCGTGCTCGTTTAATAAAGTAGAAAATGTCATTTATGAATAAATTAGGCCAAGAACTAAACCTTGTGGCACGCCCTTAATGGTGGTTTTCCATGAACTGTGCACGTTACCTATCCGGACACGTTGCTCACGATCTGTGAGGTATGATTTAATAATTTTCATTGACTGATCCTGAGCACCATAAGCTTTAAATTTTGCGATCAAAAGGTCACGTGGCAAGCAGTCGAAAGCTTTGCTAAGGTCCATTAATAAAGCACCAATTTTGTGATTTTTTAAAAGATCTTCACGCCAATTTTTAAAAAGGGTGAGCAGCGTGTCCTGACAGCCATAACCCTGCCTGAAGGCTGATAGGTGACAAAAGAAAAAAGGGAGTGATCTGGTGGGCTAGAACTTTTTCAAAAACTTTTGCTAAAATTGGTAAAATACTAAGGTCAAATATGTTTATTATGCTAGAAATTTGAGCACGTATAATACCTTGTGTTGGGTTTGATTTTGACCGAAGATTCTAATTCTGTTGGGTTTAAGTGATTAAAGATGCTCAAGGTGAAGAGATCAAGCGACGGCTCGAAGGTCGCTAATGAGACTGGCGGTCTCAGCAGCACCAGAATGTGGTGGTCTCATCAGCACTGACATTTTTCAAAGGGGTCTCAGCAGCACCAAAGGGGTCTAAGCAGCACCAAATTTTACAAAGGGGTTTAAGCAGCACCAAAGGGGTCTCAGCAGCACAAGCATATGGGGTTTCAGCAGCACCAAAGGGTTCCCAGCAGCATGCAGGGCTTCGAACCTTGCTCCCAGATTAAATAACAAGACTATAGCATCTCATCGCAAATTTGCGCCCTCAATGTCATTGCTTTAATTGAGCGACTACATGAGGTGCATAAACACAGGCACAAACATTGAGTAAAATTAGCGACAGCGACTATGAACTGTAACATAGAATTATCATATATTTAAAGAGACTCTCCCAAGTGCCCCGAACTTAGTTTAAATTTTTGCTATTTAGGCTTATATCATCGTAAATCTATATTATCTTTCTCCACCCTCCATTTGAAAGAGATATATAACCGATAAGTGTGTATTTCGAAATCTTGATACAATTTTGGACAACCATGACACTGATTTGATTGATCGAACATAAAGCCTGCCTGCTGAAGGTCTAGATGAAGGGTCCGATGTTGATTTCTATTTTTTTCTTTGAAAAGGTAAACACTGAGGAAACTCCCTTCCTTTTGTCACTACAACAGCTACGAACATCCCATGAATTTTGCCTGTATATTTTGGCAATGTTGACAATGTCACGCAAAGATTTAAAACATGTCAATTGGCTGAGTTTAATTGTGTGGAGGCTCTTAGTTTTAAAATATGTAGCCCGTTAGGAAAGCGGTCCTTTTGCGATGACGTTGTAATTAAACTCGCAACGTCTTTGACCTTACATACTTCTCCCAATACGAGTTAAGAACTTTTTGTCATAGATTATGGCTAATAAATTATTTAAAAAAACTATCTTTAAAAATAAAATTGGTGAGTCATGCCCTTTTCCTGTCAAATACATGAAATATGATTATAAAAGGGATCGATCTAAAAGGCAAAAATGCAATGACCGAGATTTTGTCATAATCTGGTTTTTTTCGAAACCAAATTACGTTGCCAACGGATGTTTTTAAAAGTTGTAGTCATATTTCTAAGATTGGGGTCGGTTAGAATGTGACTGGTTCTGTAATGTGTGTAACGGTAGCACTCAGGAACAGGACAGAACTCAGGAGGCGTGATGACTGATGAGTGAGTGACGTAACTGGACACAGTATGTCTGGGAGAGTCAGGAAATAGCAGAGATTCTATCTATGCAAGTCCATTAATTCAATCACTATTCAATGTCAATATACATAGTAGGCCTACATACTGGTGAGATGCTGATGAATCCGGTAACAGATACAATACTGATATAGTAGGTCCAGTGATTAGCAGTAGGCTAGTAGGTAATAACTGTAATAATTATGGTAGGTCTGGTTGTAACTGAAAATGACTGAGACTCTGAGGGCAAGGGACAGACATGCAGATGACATGTTTGTCCACAGCTCAAAAATTTGACACGTCTGCCTCCCCTGTACGACTGCCCGAATTAAGGCAGCAAACTCTGATCTGAAAGTAGCTATAGTGGACCACCCGCTATCAGCTGGACATCTGTGTGGTGGGCTGCCACTGGCAACCTGTGGCATTCGGTGATGGCCACCGGTGGCCCACCATTACGTTGCTGTCTGAGAATGGAGTATTCTTCATCCTGTTACAATAATATATCAAATACAAATTTGTATCCATACACTTTCATTTCACTATCCACTAGGCCTACATTTAGCTGGCAAATTAATAAGTAGGCCTACCGTATTTGAAACATTCTGCGCTAGTTCTGCGCTAGTTGTGCTATCCAGGAAAAATCTATTCATATTATATAAAAGTTTAATTAAGTCTCCATTGTGAAAGTGAATTTAAAATAAATTTATCGATGGTATTTATGATATTTTGAAACTGTAATTTACATTGAAATGAACTCGGTATCAAAGTATAATAATGAAAAGGACGCAGGGGACATGTTGACCCAACGCTGCCTAAATGTTGAGCAGCGTCGAAAATGATTGTCTAACATTGAAGCAACTTTGTGCCGTGTCGCGTGGAGGTTGTGAGTTCGAATCCCACATCGGACATGATGGGAATTTTTCTGGAACCAGCGCCAACCTGAGGTGAGTTCGACACAGGCTCAATGGATAGGTCAAGCCACTAAAAATGATGCGACATTGGGGGGTGTCTCGGAGCTATGAGTGATGATTAGCTACCCTGATTAGCTACCAAGGGCCCGCAGGTGCTTGTGATGGCCGGGCCCAGGTAACTCTGGGATAGAGGTCCGGTGGTCAGTCAGGCTGATTGCATCCGGACCAAGCGACCGGAAGTTGGTCTCACAGCCCTGTCAAGTAGTCCCATGACCAATACGGACCTGCTGTATCAACCCACATATATACAAACTTCACATGCACAGCACTCGCACTGCATTATAATTAAAAAATGAGCCCCGTAACGTTTAGACTCACAAAAAAAAACAAGAGGGTGACAATTGTATATGATACATCGCAAACGGGTACCCCAACATTGTATCATTTTTGCTTTCCAAAACCATGAAGAAATAAGTTTGTTTGAACAATGTCTTCGAGGGAGCCATAATATTGGTGTAACTTTTCACCTGCTGAAAATCATGCCCCTATTGTCTTGATTTATACGTAACCACGCATGGTCGAAGCCTTGTTCTATAGTTTACACATATATAGGGCCAAAAATTGGATAAATTTATATTTTATGGCGTCATTTGACAAAAATACTCTGATTTCTTACCTCTCATTATGCAAACGTTTTGAGAGTGATATCTCACTAAATTATGTAAAGTAATTTAGTGGAATATCACTCTCAAGCCTGGGTAGTGGATTATCACAATAATTTTTATAAATCTATATTATGCTGTATAGCGTATACTTTAATTTTATTAATATCAATTTTCACACAAAACTATTGTTTTAACCATTTCTTAGTCTCTTAATTCGCTGGAAAATGTTTTTTTTTCGTTTTTTTTTAGCCCGGAGACAATAATTAGTCACCTCTCCATACCAATTATTGTCATCACACTTTGCGACCAGTAATTACTATGACATAACATAAGTAAACACTACATTATCGTCACTAATTATTTGGGGCTGACCGACCATATTAACCCCATCATTCCTGTAAGATATCACTCAATTAATAGTTATTTTAATGTTCGATTGCGCGAATATTAAAAAAAAATAACAGTACCGTATTTAATTAGTATTATGTTTAAAACGTGTTTGACTATGTGTGTTTGAATATGTGGGGGAGGCTTGGGAGAGTTGGGCCACTTTTTATATTTTGACACCGTCTGCTTTTCCCATTTGTCATATTATAGGGCCTACTGTTTCGTGTGGTTTTGCGAAGTTCAGACCATGCCGAACAATCTGAAATTTAATTTTTTTTATATGAACTATGCTGCATAGGGTAAAAATGCGATTAAAAAAGGTATTCTCCTGACTCAGCTCTCCCAAGGAGTGGGGAGACTTGGGCCATGTTCGAGGAGACTCGGGCCTTTGCCTGGGAGAATTGGGTCACACAGAGTATATCGGTACAGATACGTCAAAATAGACACAACACAAGAATAAAACAGGAACAATTTAAGTATGAACATCTTATTCACTATAGTCATGTATAAAACAAATTATCGTTGCATGGCCCAACTCTCCCATATAGTGGCCCAACTCTCCCTATGTGGGAGAGTTGGGCCATGACCCATCACCCATGACCATGACCCAACTCTCCCATAGTGTCCCAACTCTCCCACATTTGAATATCCCAACTCTCCCTATATCTGCAATTTTTGTTAAAATTAAAATCAAAGAATGGCTTTTGACGATATTGATTCCTTAAATGCCTTGATGACAGAGTAGTAGCATAGGTATATTACAAACCACAAAAGAGCAGTCTACTATGTACTATTGATATGCTAACAAATTGCTTACCTTCGAGTCAATTATTTACAAATTTTTCAATATAATCGATTTCTTGGCACACAATCTTCACTGAACATGGGCTCGAGAAACTGGTCACATCAAACAATAGGTAATGTACAGTTTATTCGTTAGACGGCAGCACCTGGTCATAATTCTTCACGTTACTGTGATATCGGGGGTGGCCCAACTCTCCCTGTGACCCAACTCTCCCAAGCCTCCCCCTACACGTATTAATCTTGCAGATGTTTTATTACTTTAATTATACTCTTTTCAGCGATCATGCTAGCTCTTAATATTGTGTTTTTATTAGAAAGAATATAACTTGTATTCTTATATTAGGTTTCTACGCTTTCCAGAGTGTTTTTTTGGTAATATCACCCTTGCTACCACGCATAGAATAACATATACAAATATATTAACTATTCCTATCGCTCTATATCTAAATCAAAGGGTTCAGCGATCCCAGCAAACACAAAACGTTTGTAGGGCCTACAGCATTTTTACAACGCCAGGACAACGTCTTCGATGTGGTCCAACATTGTACAAATATTATACAAATGTTTTTTATTCAATGTGATGCCACCACGAGACATTTATCTAACGCTGGTACAATGCTGGTTCAGCTAAACTGGGCCAGGAGAACCTCCTGAGGATGGTGAGATGAATGAGATGACACTGTCCCCCAGACACAGGATTCGAAATTCGAGCCCTGGCGGTCTGAGGCCGAGCACGCTACCTCTCGGTCACGGAGGCTCCCCACAATACTGAGTTTTACACGTGGATGGGGAAGAAACATTTTTGTTTCTTTCAAACCGCCGAGACCGGGAACCGAGCTCCCTAGCGTGAAGGGCAGCGGTGCTAACCACTACCCTAGGGCCCCCGCCCCTGTGTTCACCCATACATGTTAAAACTACAAATTTCAAGGCTCGCGTACACAAGAGCCAAGGCTACCCGCGGCCCGCAAACGCCGGCGCAAGGGCTACCCGCGGCCCGCACGAGCCCGCTTAATGTCGACCCACACCCGCCCCGCAAGGCTAAGCTTAAGAGAAAATCTAACACACAGGGGCCCGCGGGTAAGATTTAGCGCAGGTCTCTAGTGGGCGGCACTATGCTGAGGGGGAGTGGGGGCCCTAGGGTAGTGGTTAGCACTGTTGCCTTTCACGCTATAGTTCATTGTTCGTTTCCCGGTCTTGGCAGTTTGAAAGAAACAAAAAATGTTTCTTCCCCATCTACTCGTATAAACTCAGTATTGTGGGGAACCTCTGTGACCGAGAGGTAGCGTGCGCGGCCTTAGACTGCCAGAGTTTGAATTGTGAATCCTCTGTCTCGAGGGCAGTGTCATCTCACTTATCTCACCATCCTCAGGAGGTTCTCCTGGCCCAATTTAGCCTGCATGTGCACAAAAAGCCCGATTCATTTATTTTTTACAATGCTGAAGGAAATGATTTAGTCCTGTTGATATGCCAGCTGATTAACATTATTTCTGGGGCCGGTTTCTGTATCATACTTAAGTAAAAAGTGTCAGCTTTGTACTTAAGTACGTTACAGAAACCGGCCCCTGCGGCCGGTTTCTGTAACGTACTTAAGTAAAAAATGAAGTAGGCTGGTTTACGTAGCATACTTAAGTAAAAAGTTAGCTTTTTACTCAAGTTTGTTATAGAAATCGGCCGCAGGGGCCAGTTTCTGTATCATACTTAAGTACAAAATTAACACTTTTTACTTAAGTACGATACAGAAACTGGCCCCTGATACATATTGAGTGTTCTCATGCATTCTGACAAGGATGTTCCCTCCAACATGTGAGTCCCCGGCAGCAGTGCACTACAAGCCAGCACGCTATACTAACACAATGCCAGTTTAATGTTGGGCCACCGTCGCTGGCCAACATCCATTCAACACTGAGCAATGAATCGTGTTGGCTGGGTGCCGCATGCATGTCGCTACAAAGTACAACTTGATAAGTCGATTTTAAAACTATCAGGGTGAATGGCTTCTTACCTGAACTCATTTACCAACGCTCATTTAACGAGAACGGTATATATACGGTATATATAACAATAAGCGTATACACTCCTCATCCCCAGTAAGGGAGTGAGCGCGTCTGTTCACAACTATTGACAAAATATCGACAACAGCTGAGACGGTAGTGATGACAATAGTCTAAGGTCGGACGCCTATTTACGCCTGACTGATTTACGCTCCTATTTAATATAAAAAAAATAATTTATGTTGTTTCTTATGTAATGCATAAAGTTATGTCATGTAAATAAAAATATAATAATGGTATATAGTAGCCTAATGTAATAATCAAACTATACCGTTATTGGTGCAAAATATATAACTTTATATGGTTAAATTTACTTCATATATGAGCCATTATTTATAAACTCGTGATCCCAGGATAGAGATTTTATAAAATATCTCAGAACTGCAAAATTAAGATTAGTCTTATGTACTAAGGATACAGAAAACTAACTGACAGTTTTTAAAAAAGGAACAACTGCATAATTAACGCAATTTGACCGACACAATCTCGTATAAATAAATTAAGCCTTTGTCAACACAGCAACAAACAGTTATGACATGTTTACCTAGCAAACAAATGTTTGGTGTTGTCCTGTTTCAACATACTCAGCATACACCTCTGGGGATGAGTATGAGTAGCCAACACAATTTGTTATTTCATTTAATACTGCTTTATTTAAAAAATACGAAATTACCAAAGTCAATTAATTAGTATACCACAGGGTACATTAACTCGCAAACATGTTCAGTTATGTTTCACTGTACATCAGAAGTATATTCATAAGCGTAGATTAGTGAAATTATATAATTGTGGGAAGAAGTGATGTTTAAAGCAGATAAAAATTGTTTATTCGAACAGTTTTAAAATAAGTCAGATCTAAATGGCAGTCTTCACTGCGCAAAATTGGTACTGACTTGTTCGCTTATTTTACCCTTGTTAATTTGAAGCTAAACTTATAGGCCGACACGTTTAATATAAGGCCAATATCAGCCAGGGCCTGCAATATAATGTACGAATTGAATACCGGCTTATACAATATTGCAAGACCATCCATCGGCCTATATATTTAAATAATGATATGTGTATACAAAAGCCTACTAAAAGCATACAGATAGATATATATTTCCAAATGATTTATCATATTTTATGTAGAAAACATACTATAATTAAACTTAGGCGGCCACTGCCGTCAATAGGTTTTCTAGCAATTTTTTCGCCAGATTAACGTTGAAGTTTAAAACTAGCTTTTTGAACTTCGACTAAGTGGTTAATTATGGTTAAAAACGTTATTGTGTTGACATAATTGTGGTTACACAATTGACATAATTTATCTATATGCATACGTTTACGTTTATATTATAATGTTAGATGCAAAATGCTCAATAACGTGAATGAATTCGTTTATTTTAAGATATCCCCTCAAGATATCCAAATGTTCTAGCCGACTGAATTGACAAATTAAGGATTTACAGGGCTACTCGATCATAGGACAGATGTATCTACTATAGTACCAAATGATGCTGTTCTGGGTTAATTATGTCTGAAGAAATAACATTGTTCTGGAGTAGGCAATGTATACATATAAAACAAGAATCATGAAGGCCTATTGCATCTCGAACTCGCCATAAATTTGAGTTGTTGAGGCCCATATAAAATATAAAGCTAATCTATGGCGGCTATTTTTAAATTTCGGTAATCTTGTAAATCTTGAAATCACTTGCACATCTCCATATTTACCTCCGCAATAAGGTTATGTTTTTAGTTGTGTTGGTTACTCTGTTTGTCTGTCTGTCAACAGGATTACTTACAACGCGATGAACTGATTTGCATGAAACTTTTACCATCCATTACATTTTGGTGATGATCCGGATTACCATCAAGATCGTGCTGCGTAGATTTTTAGTCTCATGACTGTCTAGTGTTGAGAATGTCATTGTAAAATTTGAATAATGTCTCACTACCGTATCCCCGCGCATAAACGTGCATGCACTTATAAGTGGGAATCGCTTGTTTTAGGGATGTTTTAAAATTGTTTTATGTTCGAATATAAGTGCACTTGTTTTCGAAAACTAAGTGCACCCCTCTAATAGGAATTGTGTCACCAAATCTGACACTTAGTGACAAGAAGAAATTATTAAATCACATTATAAGAATGACCCCCGTAACACCCGCCCCCTTTAAGCCGATTATTGTTAGGACCCCAGAATTATTGAAATAAATTTTGCACTCATCAAAACAGATTCTTGTGGAGTACTAAATCCGCGAAGAAAAAATAATGCACAAGTGAGCGACAGCAGTTCACAAAGGGTGGGAGAGTGGGGAGGCGTCATGTCTGTGGGGAGAGACTCCGTGGTTGGACAAGTCTTTAATCTTATTAAATGAGAACTTTATGTTTTTACAATAATGATCATGTCTTGAGCCCTCCTAGATAGAGGTGTGGACGCCACTGTTGACGATAGCTTTGACAATGCAAACATGCACTATATGGAATGATGGCTGGCTGTTTAAACAGTGAAGATTTTTTTGCGCCTGACAACTACACTTATATTTATATAGCAAATGCAATTTTTTTGTTGTTTTCTTGAAATAAGGTTATATATGCACATGTTGATGCTAAAATGGTGTATTGATCAGGTTATACGTACTATAAACGTCATTAAAAAAAAAAAAAAAAATTTGCCTTTCTATGTCAAAATATTTATCATTTGTTTACTATCAAGGTCATTTCAAGTTCGAATATAAGTGCATGTATTTTTCTTAAAATATTTTTTATGTTCGAATATAAGTGCATGCACGTGTTTTCGAAAACTAAGTGCATCTTCAAATATAAGTGCATGCACGTTTATGCGAGGGATACGGTAATAATTTTTTGTTCCCACAAAAAATATGAATTAGACCCGTGGTGGCCATTTTGAATTTTGGAAGAATTTTAAAAAATCAGTTGCACATCTTCATGTTGACGGGTGGCGGCTCGGTATATTTTTTTATGAAATAATGTTGATGTTGTTAAGAATGTGACTTAATCGCAAAATCAAATAAGAATCTGACCATTAATTTTTTAGCCCACTCAAAGAACGTGACGCATGACGCATGACGGACGCTGGCGTGACTAGTAAATACACAAGGGAAATACAGTATATCGATCTAAAATTCAGCTACAATTGCGGGGCTATACACATTTATGGGACGCATTTATTCAGATTACTATACAATATACACCAATACATCAATATAGGTGCATATATTAGTTGATTTAATTTTTTGACAATATATGTAATATCGACGTAAAAACAAAATATAGGCCTATATTACGAGTATATATTCGGTTTATTAAAACATAACTGAACAATAGACCCCTATAGTCAGTGCAAGTGAGATATGCAATATTTTAACTGGTCAACGTTAGTTTATGTCAGAGTAACATACTACGTACATTATATAGATGAATGCGTGTATTAGATTAAAGCCGCACATTACCCAAAAAACATGTTTTTTTGTGCCCACCGCGCCCCATTGGATGTTTGCCAATTTCAGAAAAAACATGTCTAATTTTAAGAGATGAAAAAAACATTTATTCAGCTATGTTTTAATTTTGTTTGTTTTTTTCATCGCCCTAATTAACTTTTTCCTTTAAATCGGTCTAAGTTTTTTATTTCGTTGCCCTCACCAACTTTTCAAGAAATTAGTGCAGTGTTTTTTTCGGTCGACCTGATTAACTTTACCGTAAATAAGCCCAACTTTTATTTTTCTTTAATGTTTTTTTTCACCGCCCCCCTAATTAATTTTTTTATTTTTCCCATCTAAAACAGAGAAAGAAACTTGTGGCCTTAATACTAGGACAAGGAATATATATATTCGACCAGTATTACATCGATCAACAGCAAGGCTATATTTTTCTGATACAATTTTTATCACACAAAAAAACAGACACATAAAATGGGGAAAAGTTGTTTATTAAAAATAAACATCAAAATAAACAACTACAAATAAAAAGGGCTTCACTTCAAATGTTGTTAATGTAAACGTGGTTGTAACAGAGTGAAGCCCTAATACCAAAATAGGTATAAATTTACTTGACAGTCGGCTAACAGGATTAACCAGTGAATATTCATACATGTCTCTAGTTGATCTAATCTACTGTCTCTAATTGGTCAAATCTGCTATGAATATTTATACATATCTGTAATTGATCTAATCTATTATGAATATTTATACATGTCTGTAATTGATCTAATCTACTATTTAAATGTGAACTTTGACTCTTGTATCATTACAAACAAATTACATAAAATATTATTAACAAAAACTACCAATACCAATCTAGTAATTGTTCACACAAAACAAAACCTATAAATAACAATCTACTAATTGTTCACATTAATATATTAAAGTGAACTTTGACTCTTGTATCATTACATACAAATTACATAATATTGACGAAATCTATCAATACCATTATTAAGCAAGATTATCTGTTGTTGAGGAGGGTATGAAAACGGTCATAAGAAAAATGAACAATAAACAAAAAACTTGCTGCGGATGGAAGCGGGAGGAGGTGGGATTTTCTTGATAGACATAGAATGTGGTATATAAATTTATATTTCTATCGGATTAAATCGCTGGGACAGCTCAGTCAGTTCCTGAAAAGAGGTCGCTAAAAACCAAACAAATACCGAACCAAACACGAATTGCAAATCTTGGATTTCGCCTGAGATTAAAAGTCCATTTCGTGTTTGATAAATGGAGCTTTCATTTTATGAAAACTCTGTATTTTTGGGGGGTAGTTGTATTTGAACGGACTCGGGACTGTAAATAAGATAATGACGTCACTAGGGCACTGACAGATATGTCGATCATTTGGGATTATTTAAAATAGGACCGGTGGCGGAAGAGAGTGGTGAAAAGTGACTTGTGAACATACGAATGTGCTTGTTGTTTATTATGGTACGGTTCATGTAAAAATATAATGGTTTTCAAAATTAACTCTCCACAATACTTCTTCAAGAATGTATAGTGTTTTTTGTGGATTTGGCATTCTAAAGCAGTTGGGTCGTTTTGCTTCATTGAACCATAATCTTTATATTGCGGCGGACCCAGCTCTTGTGGACATGCTGCACATGGGGTGAGCCCACAATGTTAATCAGCGAATCATGACGGCCCACTTACATTAGCATTACCAATAGGAGGGTGAATATACAATATAAGGGTCATTTAGTGTCTTTTGGCTATTCTGAGCGAATTTATGTATTGTGTGGGTCCGAACTTTTTTAATATTGCCCTATGGGCAATACGATAAACTGAGAGAAAAAATTAATTCAATATCGCTGACGAATATTTTTTTATTCAACATGCAATGTGCTAAAATACACGAATTTGTACACAAATGCAATGTCTCCCAATATCTAACACCTGAAACATAGACTGTTTTAACATGGAAGATCTCTTGGAAATAACTTAACCCAGAGTGATTTTGTAGCGCAATTGATACGTTCAACGGAATTTATTCATATACAGACATAAACTCAATATAAAAAGTTGCCAAGGATACATTTACTGAGGCTTTTTAGTTGTCTCACGCAAACCGGTCAACTCAGCAACGCCAGTGTTATCTAAACTCTTCAAATTGTGGTGTGATACCATTTAATTACTTTGATTTATGCAGAGACAGCTGCAAAGTCCCAATATTTTGTGGTAGGTGAAATATTTGTAAACATTCAATCTGAACTGCTATTTTATAACCAAAACAATCACCCCTGAAGCGTATTCAATTTCTGTGTCAACTCAGAAGCGCTCATAATTTAGCAAAAAATCATTGAAAACATATTAAACTGAACAAAGTGCTTGATAATGATGGCCATCCCCCTACCGCATCGGTGGGCAATGATACATCTATTTTAAATACATTAAAGATCGTTTTATGTTGTCCGTATTCAACTCAGCAACATTATTATTTCGATCAACTCAGCAACGTTTATGAGTTGATCACTCAACTCAGAAACGTTGCTGAGTTGACCAAATTTAGCTTTCTGTCTCACTAATGTAATTAAGACTAAAAACGTAACTCTAGAAATGTAAAATGCAATTTAAAAATATGTTTTTAATTAAATTAGACTGAGAGAGTATTCGCTTATGTAGACATTTTTACAAGAATGAAAAAACGTTTCTGAGTTGAAAACAAAAACGTTGCTGAGTTTACTGAATTCTGCTTTCTGTCCCCCTTATTGTAATTAAAACTGAAATTTTAACGCCGTCAATGCAAAATGCAGTTAAAAAGAAGCTGCTTTTGATTAAATTAGAGTGAGAGAGTATTTCAGAAGTTTTTTACATAAATAAAACTACAAATAACACTTAGTTAAATTTCTAAATCAAATTTACCCTCATTATATTGGCATGTATGTATTGTACAATGGCCTTCGAAATACATTTTCAAATTAGGCTTGTTATGTTCCCATTTCTTTTTTGTCTTTATAATGATGAACCAATTTTTTTTTCAGAAAAAGGGGCTCCAGTTTTTAGAGATCTCGTAGATGCGCTTAAAACATGACTTTTACATGCAATTATCGTGCTTTGTCAACTCAGAAACGATAATGTCAACTCAGCAACTATATAATTTCACAATAAAATCACTGTTCTGTCTTAGCAATTTTTATTTCAAAAAGTGTTATAAATACTAACATATCACTAAACTATCATACAAAGCAAATTATGACCTTTAAAATTTGAAAATGATCAAATATATATAGATAATTCGTTGCTGAGTTGATATTTTATTTTTACGGTCCTTCACAAAAAACCATATTTCTTTAAAATGTGTTGGAGATTAAGCTCTGATATTTCAAATGTGTATCACATAGACCCTACCCTCAATATCCGACCCTAATATATATAATTTGAAGCGACTTATTTTTTCTCAAAAATACAGATTGAAAGACCCCTCAAATTGTATATTCACCCAGGAACTTGCACATTGCTAAGATCAGTGTTAACACTGCAAGAATATTAAATAAACACAAGCGCATGTCGACATTACACCGAGCACTAAAACTAAACACCGATAGCACGTGCGTCTCAAACTGCCGAAAATTCACCACACATGTCTCTGTCTGCACCCACCCCTCCCCCTATATGAGATGTTGGGTGTTCTGTAAAATTAAAACGAGGATGTCAGCACGACTTTTCAGACAAGATAGCAGTACATGGACGGACATCACCTTTTGCACTGAGGGAGTGTAGTTGACATAGCAAAAATGACTTCGAACCACAAAACGAAAATGGGTGTTATTTATGTACAAAGGAATGTTGATGTTACACAAATGGATAAAACCTAAACACACAGCATTATTGCAAATGCAAGTAACACGGTTGATGACGGAAAGACACATATATGTTGAGTACAATGGCAGTTGTCGCCTGTTTTCCTTACCATATTCATTTTCATCTCTTATACCAGTGTCCTTGTCACCAGAAAATGTTGATTGTACTGATTTATTATATGAGATTACATTCTGAACAGAGCTAATTGTGATCATAGTGATCTAATTGTGGTCTGGAAAATGTTTGATTGATAATCATATATTGTCTTGATTATATTTGATCTTTATAAAAAAAAACGGATACATGTATATGTTAACACAAAAACAATTTTCTAAATCATAAATTCATTAAATCCAATAATAGCATATTCGAGGAACACAAATAGGCCTATGTATTTGTAGTTCTTATACACTGAAAGAAACAGCCATTCAAAATATGCATTGTCTGGTTAAAGAATGTACCAGGTAACTTAAAATATGTCAACATGATAACAAAACAGCACAGTAACTAAAAGAATGTTACTGTGTTGACGTTACTGTGTTGATATTGAACATGTTTTCGGACCATTACATGTATAATATAACTAATCGTACATAGTCACTTGTTCTGCATACACAGTTTAAGTGTTCAAATATGTTCATTTTAACAGAAATATAGGTTTTTACATTAAAAGTAATCATCAAAACAGACGTTATTGTGTTGACCGTCAATAAACCTAACCATAATATATCTAAAACACAATAATTGCATGGTGGCAAAAGAGATGAGAAGGGATAATCCACGTTTTGATTCTGTGCGGACTGACTGTGAAAGAGGGATCAGCATAGTCTCGGTGGTAACTGCTGTTATTGTGTTGACATATTTTTCATGGACACACATTGTTGTATAATTCTTGGCTAAAGGAAATGCACGGGAACATGTTTTGTAAAATATAATCACAAGGAGTGAAACTAATGAAAAGAAGGTAAAATAAACGTTAATCTCAAACCAGTTGAGTGGTGGGTATTGGTAATTGTTTCATATATGAATTCTGGACTTGTTAGTGTGTTAACGTTTAACACATTTAAGTCACAAATGCAAAACCGCAGAAAATAAATCAGATTTGTTATTTAGCCTAGTTCATATAGGTTGTCATCAAATAGAAATAGTTTGAAAATTATATTTAAAAAATATGCATATATATTTTAATGATGGACAGTTAATTTCACATTTCCTGTAGAATGGCTCATATGTTGCGACTGTTTTGGCAAGATAATTTCATATTCGAATATAAGTGCATGTCGTGTCTCGTGAAATTTTTTTGTGTTCGAATATATAAGTTCATGCACTTGTTTTCGAAAAACTAAGTGTATCCTAAAATATAATTAAGTGCATGCACGTTTATGTGCGGGGATACGGTATGCGTACACACGGTGTACCCAACCAATGACGGTTCAATGCTCGACCAGCGTCGCAGACGATGGCCCAACGGACCAGTGCATGGTCCTTCAAGTGATAAAACAGCCATCACGATACCTTGAACCAATGCTGGATTAATGTTGGCCCACCATCTGTAACGCAGATACAACAAGTACTATGATGTCTTTGAGGAAAATATTCTTTTATATAACAGTGCGACCCCGGGACATCTGAGAATAATTGCCATTGGGTCAAACGGAGATAGGCCTATTTTGAAACCATCTGTTATCAATTATGGTTATGGGTCAAATGAAGGGTGAGCCTAATGCTATTTTTTGTAGTTGTGAAGTTGCCAGCAGGCAGGATCTGTCAGTCCCAACCCTGCCATTAAATATAAAAAACTAGAAAAGGAGTTCCCGAACTCCAAACCCAGGCTTCAGTCTGTAATTTGAGTGCTTTAGACCAAAAAATGACCTGATATCTTGTAAACATAACTATATCGGTTTTCCGCATGGGCCAGAATCCTAAATGTCCAGGATATAATTATTGAAGGAACCAAGGACACAAGTATATCTTTAACGTGTAGGCCTATTCCTTCCACCACCATCGCTGATAAGTCAGTGTACGCGTCTATACGATATACCTGGTATACACACTACACACAATGTAGGCCTACCCACTCAATACCCCAGGGGGGGGGGGGGCAGCTCCCTATAAACCTGGTGAAGATGAGATTTGCAAACCACCCCTAAACACTGCAAGTGAAATTGAAAAAAATGACCCCTGAAAACTGCATGCTCACTTGAAAAAAGACTATTGTTTTCTTGCGATTGAGTGAAGGTTGAAAAAGTGACCCCTAATGTATTTCTAAACATTTTTCTCTTTCAAAATACCCCTTATTTGAGGTTTTAGGTCATTTTGACCCCCTAAACACGTAACGCGCGTTACGCACGTTTTACACGAAAAACAACCCTAATTTTAACGTGTTTTCTCCTTCACGGATGGGAGGCCATGCAGCTCTCGGGGAGCAGCCCCCTGGGCCCAATACCGGTTCAATGTTGGGCCAGCATCGCAGCCCATTGCTGCATGGTTCAATGCCGGTCAATCGTATTCGACCCTGGCCCAACATTGAAACAGACTTGGGTGATTGTCCCGTGTTTACTCTGACTGCCATACGGGTGACGCTTTATGCCCCGAAAGGCCACTACCTGGATAACACGATACATTGGCCCAATTGTGAAATATTGTTGAACCACCGTCTGCGACGCTGGGCCAATATCATTCCAATCAAAACCCTTTTAGCTCTTAACCACGAATATAATAGTGAATTCATATGTTTTTTTCTGAAGATTTTTTAAATACAAAAGTAGGCCTACTTAACCTAGGGACCTCAAACGTTATATTGCACATCTTCATAAGGACTGGTGTACAGAAATGGCAACCGTTTCCCACACACAGCACCCCTAGATAGGACACAAACTCAGGCAAAATAAACCTAATAGGATACCGTCCTACAGCGGGTCCTAACAATTGATTTTCCAAGTTCATGCTCAGGGATCTAATGTTCAGCCTAACCTTGGTCGAGTTATATGGCTTACCAGCTGTAGCAGGATCCATTGGTGGGACCAGTTGTCGCTGGATCCACTAATGGGACCAGCACTGCAGTATCCACTAAGGGACCAGCACTGGCATATTTCAGTAAGTGGACCATCCTTGATTGGATCAAATAAAATGACCAGCTCTGGCTGAATCCACCAAGGGGACCAGTTGGCAGGATCCACTAAGAAAACCAGAGCTGGCTGGATGCACAAAAGTCGCCAGCGCTGTCTGAATCCACTGAGCTCAGACTGGATGACGTGATGAGATAAATCATACAATGTTTTTTTCTACATGTAAGCATTGTCATCAGGGCAAATTGCGATCACTCGCCTTTACATATCATGTCCCTTCCTTGCATGAGTCGCGCCTCGTCGGTTGGTTAATTCTTAACGGTGTAGTGTTTTAGCCCGGACTACGATTACCTTTCTTTGTTAACATATTACAGTTCAAAAGTATTCATAGAGCGCGAACTTATGATCACAGCTTAGTGTGAAAGTTTATGCTGCCAAGACAATTTAAAGGGACTGGCCCAGGCTAAAATCATAAAAAATCGGTTATTTTATTTTGGGTTCTTAATATGACCATATGATATAAACATGTACATAGACTAGAACTGGGAATTTCGTCTCTATATCTAGCCTAACTGGTGAATGCGCAGCATAAAAATTTGCAGTTCTAGTTTATGTACATGGTTACATCATATGGTCATATTAAGAACCCGAAATAAAATTACCGATTTTTTGATGATTTTAGCCTGGGCCAGTCCTTTTAACGGAATAATTATCAGATGTATTTTTACGCGAGGAAGTATAAATTATATGCAGACTGTAAGTTGCATAAGGTTACCCACGGCTGATTTCCCGTCATGGCCTGATCACCCTAAACAGACGATACTAGGAAAGTAATGTTACACTAGGTAAGTAATAAAATAATTATTTTTTGACTCGTAATGACTCCGTGTATGACTCCCGAGTTTTTATAAAAAGTAGCGTGACATCTCATTTGAACACCGCTAGTATAACTATCATATTTGTCAATACTGTTTTATTGACAAATAATTATGATAAATGAATAAATGTCACTTCGAAATCAATTAAAAAACATTGTAGCCAGCGAATTCCGCAGTCTTTTATATTGAAGCAATATCAAACAATATTGACATAATAAGGTACTTTGGGTGTTATCGGGTTATTGACGGCTGATTGATTTCAGATTACAGACTTTTTACAGAAATAAATATTAGGTATAATATTTTTTTAATATATGTTTTCATATGCATTTATTAAAAAAAAAATTTAATTGCTTTTTTTATTATATCATGCCGTCATATTCAAAACATTAGCTTAATAATAGACCTTGCTTGCATGATATCAACGCGCAACAATGAATATCTATAACCAGACCGACTAGTATCCCTCCATTTAAAATTGGATGGTTTCACAAGTCACAATTCCAAAATGGGCCCACTTTCACTCAGTCCCATGGGTGGTCCGATTTCCGGGTCTCCACTGTACTTTGCGCAAGCACGTGGCATTCAACCGATGCTGATTCAATGTTGACCCACAGTTTTCGACGCTGGCCCGTCATTGAAACAGAATTGGGTGATTGTACCGTGTTTTCTGACTGCTGTGTAATGCTGGTGACGCTTTAACATCCCGGCGCCAGAAACACAAGATAATACGATACATTGCTCCATTGCTGATGTAATGCTGGGCCATTGAACATTGAACACTTGGCCATTGAACACTTGTTAACTCTTCCTCTACCGACTTCCCCCTGATAAAGCTACCCCCAGAAACCGACTTCCTTTTTAAGGAGGACCCATGAAGTAGCCCCTGGGCACAATACAAGTTATAGCTATGCGCATGCGCACATCGCACACATTAAAAATGCAAGAGAACATTTGACCTTGAAGATGACCTTGAATAATCAAAATAATATCAGATATGGAATGCCCAGTCAAAATTGCATGAGGTATTACACATGTTCCTAGCTTTATTTGTTAAAAACGGTAATTTTGCTTAATTTACCTTGATATTTGACCTTTTGACCTTGAATATGACCTTGAATCATGCAAATAATACAAGAAATGAATTGCCCGGTCAAAACCACATGAAAATGAGGTATTACATTTGTTTCTAGCTTCATTTGTTGAAAAATCATATTTGACCTTGAAATATCTGGCAACCATTTTGTTTTTGACCTTGGAAAGGACTTTTGACCTTGAAGCTAACCTTGGATCAACAAAATTATACCATACATTCATTTTCAGATAAAATCCCATGTAAAATAGGTATTACACATGTTCCTATCTTTATTTGGTAAAAATTGTATTTTTGCTTATTTGACCTTGAAATTGTCTTTTTGCCCTTGAAGATGACCTTGAGTCATCAAAATAATACAAGAAATGGATTGCCCAGTCAAAATCACATGAAAATGAGGTATTACACTTGCTCCTGGCTTCATTTGTTGAAAAATCATATTTGACCTTGAAATATTTGGCGGCCATTTTGTTTTTCCCCTACAAAATTCCGCCCAAGGGTGCCAAAGTGGCACCCGGCTGATTCCTGCTCAGGACATCCCTTAGAACCAGAATCAATCATAAAACATCGTCCATACCGCTAAACACGCTTGAGTAAAAAAATGTCATTTGACAACTGGACTAATTGCGTCCATGTCACTGACCATTTTGGTTGTCGTTTTTTAACCATGCATGTAATGAAATATCGCCATTGCAATTAATGCATGTACACATTCAGATTTCGCATGAAAGCGAAATTGGTAAAGGAAGGTAGTTTTCGCAAAAATGCGAAATTGGTAAAGGAAGAGTTAAAGAAAAAAGTAGCCTACTTAACCTAGGCTAAGGACCTGAAACGCTATAATATAGCGTTTCATGTCCTTAGCCAGACTATTAGCATTATTGCACATGTTCATAAGGCATGTAAGGACTGGGGTACATAAATGTGAACCGTTTCCCACACACAGTAGGCTACCTCTCTTTCCCCTAAATAGGACACAAACTCACGCAAAATAAATTTATTAGGATACCGGCCGTAGGCCTGTCCTAACTATTATAAATATTATGTTGTACTAGATTTGACCAGTGCTCCGCACGGGCAAAGCTAGGAAAGTAAATCACTCTAATAATTAGACCACAGCGAAATAAATATTGAAGCATGTATTAAAATAACATGAATATACCTAACATATTAATTTATTGTAGCAAAGAAAAGTAATACAGTGCATATTATTCAGCTTAATTGGTCGTATCTAGCATAATTTATTTAATATTGAGAAAACAATCATGTCTATGGCGACTATCAATTCACATTACTTGATTATTTCAGTACACTGACTCACGTTTTTGACGGCGGGAATGAGCTTTGGTGGATCCAGGACGCACATGGTACCATATATTTGACAATTGTTTAAAAAAGTCACCCATGTGGCCAATATACCCAAAACTTTTGAGGGTAGGCTACCAGCACTTGGATTTGGATCTTGGATTTGCCCCTGAATAGAGATATAGGTATTAACGATGTAGGCCATAAAGAACTGTAGCAGCTAGTAATAAGAAGTTAAATAATTATTTTCTATTAAATATCGATATTTTTGCCTGGTTCGAATAGGAATAGTTATTATTCCACTACAATCACGCATGTTTTGACCACGGGAATTAATAGTAGAGATGGATCTAGAAGGCAAAGGGCCTCCTATAGGCCTATTTGCTATTTTATTTTAAAAGTCTCCCAAAGTGGGCAGGCTACCCCCTCCCTTTCTTCAGATCTTGGACCCACCAAGAATGTATAAGGAACTGAATCAGCCAGTTAATAATCAGTTAATTAATAATTTATTTTTTCCCATTCTATATCGATATATTTGTTGATCCTAATAGCTATAAATTAGAAACGCCAATGACTGTGTGAGTTTAATGAAACAGTGACATAATCAGTGATAATATGATAACAAACATGTGCTGATTAAGGAAAAATGTATGAATATAATAAAGAATACTAACGGATTTTTTCTTGTTTTATACAGTTGCACATGAAGAACGGAAATGAAATGAATCGGAAATGAATGAAGTACGGACGTAGGTCAGCAAATTATGAATAATGTGGGCCTATGTGGGAGTGGGGTGTATTATTGAAGATTATGCTTACAGTCGCACATCAACGTTCAGTTAATGTTGCTGCATTGTTTGCAACGCTTCACCAACAAAATTATATTGGCATTATTTGGGTTAAATCTGCCAGCATAGGCCTACCTGTATAATATACCAGGTGATTAGCCAATGGTGGCGACAGCGATGAATGTGGGCCAACGTCGCAGACGCTGGCCAACATTAGGCCTAACCCAGCTTCGGATGAAAGCATTGTATCTGTATCTGTATATTAGTCTATGGAATAAGTCTTACATATGGACCCCCGTGTGCACTTTGTGAAGAAATCATGCAATTTGGCACAGATGACCTCTGAAATACCCTTTTTGATTTCTGATATAGGGCAGTCACTTTTGACCTCGTCTTGACCTTCTAATTTGCATATTTTCAAGATGGCCGTCAACTGACATGTGTAATGAGAGTGAAAATTTCAAAATCGTGATAGCGACCTCCAAATAGGCTCAAATTAAAGGTAATACCAAGCTGATTACAAATTTAAAAAAAATAATTTTGTTATATCTCATTTTCCTATCCTAATTTGCATATTTCCAAAATGGCCGCCATTATCCAGGTGAAAACAGTAAAAATGTCAAAATGGAGATAGAGACTTGCAAATAGGCTCAAATTGAAGGTAATAATAAGCTGATTTATATTTCAAAAAAATAGTATTGTTATATATAAATTTGTCAGCCTGATTTGCATATTTCCAAGATGGCTGCCAATCGCTGGGGAAGCAGTGAAAACGCCAAAACTGACATCCAGAATATTAGATAAAAATGGGTCATGGTATATTAAAATGGCCTTTTTAATCAGTTTTCATATCTGTTTCTGTTACTATTAGACCTATATATTATAAAGACAAGTGTTTTGTTGAGTCCTAGACCTAATTATCGCCAATAAACAAGGCATACTAGTATTAATACTAGACAATTGGGGCCAAGTATATGGCCTATAGTAAACATTTATGCTTTAACGTTAGCTTAGGGTACATTTACAGTATATTCAGGTTCGTCTGACGTTTTTAGTCTAAGCTTAGAATAAAATATATATGACTGAAAGTATGAGGGAATTTAATTATTACCAGGGAATCGTGTGTTATATGTACTGATAACTGTAGATAGATAAATAGATAAAAGAGTTGAGATATCACGCCAGGAACGTCCTTCACAATCTGCTAATAAACCTAAGCACCAAGAAAAATCATCATCTGTACATAGGAAATGTTTACCAAATATTGAAAACCTGCTTGAAGTATACCACCACACAAAATATCCATTTATGGATGACACAAAATAAATATGTATCTGGTAGGTGATACCAGAAGCCGATGGCAGATGACAATTCATCGTATTGTGATCAAACATTGAATACACACGATGTAAACATACAATAATAACCCAAACCATAATATGGTAATTTTTGATAACCTAATAAACAATATTTGGTAGGGCCTACATATATCTTGGGTTTTCAGAAAAATGTGTTGGCCATTTGATGTTTCTTAAATGGCGGCACAATTCAAGATGGCCCTCATTTGTGCAAGAGCAAAGAATAAGTTGATATAATTTTGGACATAATAGAAGCAGATTCATGATTTTG
The DNA here is from genome assembly GCA_964017125.1 of Flabesymbios commensalis. Lineage (NCBI taxonomy): Eukaryota > Metazoa > Annelida > Polychaeta > Terebellida > Flabelligeridae > Flabesymbios > Flabesymbios commensalis. The sequence goes on from OZ024907.1 coordinate 46,061,108, forward strand.
GCGTCCACCATAGGGTTTTCGGGCATGTCCGACATAGTGCTGTGACCAGAAAGTACTATATATAGACATTGCATTGTGGGGGAAATTCCAAATTGAATATAAACATATTCATTATTTTCTTTGAAAGGTAACTGTAACCATCCAGAAGCTTAGGTCACATTGCCCCATCCCAAGGGCTGTCATTAGCCCAATGGTATCTCATGTCATAATTATATGTAAAATGTCTAAAATGTAAAGCATTATCTGGTTATATTGCCAAAACATAACATGAAAAACCCATAACAATAAACATAGTTTGTTGTCAAAATTCTTATAAGATTTAAGCACAGCTTTTTGGGATATATAACTCCTTGTTTAAAAAAAATGTTTATTTTTGCGGCATATGTTGAGTACAAAACAGACGTATATTAATGACGACGTAGATGCATTAAAGGGTGATAGAAAGGCATTGAAGGTTTAAGAAGAGGCTTTAAAAGGCGACAGAGAGGTGTTAAAGAGCAATGTAGAGGCGCTAAAGAGTGATGACGACGAGTTAAAGGGAGACAGAAAGGCATTAAAGATTACCTAAAAATATTTACATTGCGACGAAGAGGCATTAGAAGGCAATGCAGATGTGTTAAATAGCGACAAGGAGGCATTAAACAGGCATCAAAGACCAAGAAAAGGCGTCAAAGGGTGACGGAAATGCGTTATAGGTCTAAGGGAAAGCATTAAATGGTAGCGGAAAGGTTTTAAGGGGCAATTATCAGGCGCTGAGGGGTGAAAAAGAGGCTTTAAAGGGTGACAGAGAGACGTTAAAGTGCGACTGACTTCTTTTGAATTGCGACGATATGTCAACAGGTGACGAAGATGTAGAAAAGGGCTACATGGAGACGTTAAAGGACAATGGAAAATCGTTAAAGTCCGGCGGGGGTGCGAAAAAAGGTGACAAGTAGGCAATAAAGGGCGATAAAGAGGAGTTAAAGAGCAATGGGAAATCGTCAACACATAGCAGTCTGGTCGTGTAGACATTGGACGTCTGTGTAGTCTAGCGATTTTTGTGATTTTGAAACACATTCTCATACTTCTAATATTAACTTAGGGTGATGACATATGCTTGTCCCATCCATCCCAGGAACACACACACAACATAAAACCAGAATAACAATATTTTATTGTTTAATGTGATGTTGCTTTTGTAACCGGAGCGAGTTTGAATATGGTAATTCAAGTATCAAATTTTCAGATTTTTTGTTTAAATGGTATTTTTTGTGAACCACAGAATTTAAGAGTACAACATTATGTCAATTAGCACAGAATATATTAAAATAAATCAAAGACAGTTCCTAGAAGCATTCAATAGGCCTATATACACATTAATAGTATAAACAAGTTATTATCATGGGATTAAAAACCTTTCTATATGTCCTGAGGAGTATACCAGATTTCATACATTCAGGAGAAATATTCCGAGCCTCATATTCTTCCGAGCCTTGTGTTCCATTTTATAGTTCAGAAGCGGTTGTGACGAGGATAAATCACCCTCATGTGATTTAGGTTCCCCATGCAATGTTTATTGTTAGGCAAGTCAGGTAGCCTGTTAAATGGTTAAGCATTATTGCCAGGTCCGGGCTAGGCTCTGCAGTGTCATAAATTTTGCATCCGATCTCTGCTCGAACTTAGACTGCTGTGGGATAAACAGGGGACGAACATGCGTTATTTGGTGATGAAGATGCCTTAAAGGTCGACAAAAAGGGGTTAAAGGACGACGAAGTTGTGTTAAAACGCGATGGAGAGATGCTGAAGGGCGACGGAAAGGCATTCATGTGTGACCGGTTATTTTAAAAGGTGACGGGGATGGATTAAAGGAGGATAGGCAGGCATAACAGGTTGACGAGGTTAGCGTTAAAGACCAATAATGAGGCATTAAATGGCCATGTGAAGGCATCAAGTGGCAATGGGGATGCGTTGAAGGTCGTTAAATGTTGAGGAAGAGTCCATAAAGTGTGATGGGTGTTGCGTTAAATAGCAACAGGAGGCTTTAAATGGCAATGGCGAGGCGTTAAATGGTGACCATGAGGCTTTAAAGAGAACGTTAAGGAGCAATGGGAATGCGTTAAAGGGTGACGAACCAGGTGCTAAAGGGCGATGAAGAGGCACTAAATGGTGGCGGGGAGGCGTTCAAGGGCAACGGACAGGCGTTAAAGATCAATCTTAAGGCGTTAATAGGTGATGCAATAGGAAGGCATTAAAGGGTGATGGAGAAATGCTAAAGAACGACAGAGCAACGTCAAATGGCAGGAAAGAGGTGTTAAAGGGTGTCGAAGATGCACTAAAAGACGACAAAAAGGGGTTAAAGGGCGATAGAGAAGAGTTAAAGGGCAATGTTGGTATTATTGTTTTATTGCATCAATATGTACATGTCAAAGTAGATATTTCCCTGTATATTTTATCTAGATAGTAACAGATGTATTGTGACATTTGCTTGTTACAAAAAATGGATTGTTCGCGTTAACATTGTCCTAAAATTTGGTATTACTTTTAGCTAAAAATCGTACTTTTGGTACGCATAAATACATGTATTGGCTGCAATCTTTGTGGTATACTTTGGAATTGTTTGTCTGTCGAAAATGATATCCAATTATTTTTTTAGGCTTGCAGACAAGGCGGCCATCTTAGATTTTACCAACAATGCATTGTCTAAAGTACATTCTGGTTACACCACTAGGTCGGGCCCGAAAACCCTATGGTAGACACAAAAATCGTGAATTTTTTATTCTGTAGAATGTGATATCAATTTATTGTTTGACATTGAATAGATAGCGTGTATATTTGATATTATCAATAATGAAATGTCTAATGTACTTTCTGGCCACACTACTATCTCGGGCATACATGAAAATCCTACAGTAGACACCAAAATCATGAATATGCTTATGTTCTGCTGAAAATTATATCAATTCATTGTTTGACCTTACACAAATGCGGCCATTTCATTTCAGCCTATTTACAGGTCTCCGTCTCAATTTTCACGTTTTTCCTGCTTCCCGGCAATTGGCGGCCATTTTTAAAAATGCAAATTATGTTAAGACAAGTATGTAAAACAATAATATTTTTTTGAAATTTGAAATCAGCTTATTGTCACCTTTAATTTGAGTCTATTTGTAGGTCTCTATCTCGCTTTTGACTTTTTCATTGTTTTCACCTTGTAATTGGCGGCCATTTTGGAAATATGCAAACTAGGTTGAGAAAATGATGTATAATAATAAAATTAGTTCGAAATTTGTAATCAGCATAATATTACCTTCAATTTGAGCCTATTTGCAGGTCTGTATCTCGATTTTGACACTTCCACTCTAATTACCCCTATCAGATGGCGGCCATTTTGGAAATATGCAAATTAGAAGGTAAAAACGAGGTCAAAATCCACTGCCCTATATCAGAATTCGAAAAGGATATATTAGAGGTCATATGTGCCAAATTTCATGATTTCTTCACAAAGTGCACACTACATTGACTTATTCCATAGACTACAGCAAAAACCCCATTCGGGTATCACGCTGTGGTAGAGAGGTGTGCAGGCTAGTAGCGACATTTAATCGCGCCTAGACCTAGGGCCTGGCTGATCTGGTATGGAATTTGAATTTCTCTTGAAAGAGTCTAATTTAGTTTCCTCCCTGATGATGCTTGGGAGTGAATTTCAGTCTCTGATAGTTTGTGGAAAAAATGAATCTTGTCTTTGTTCTAATTTGGCCGAGATATGTTTAAAGTTTGATTTGCCTCCCCGGTTCCTTGGGTCTGCAGGAGTAAGGTATTGGTTGGCATCAATACCAGCCAGGTTATTTTTTATTTTGAAGAGTAGGGCTAGTCTGGCTCTCCTTCTCCTCTCTTCAAGGGTTCGCCACTCAAGTCTTGACAAGAGGCCGGCCACACTGGTGGTTTTGTGGTAGTCCCTTGTGACAAACCTAGCCGCTCTCCTTTGGATGGTCTCAAGCTTACGCTTATCAGCAGCTAGGTAAGGGTCCCATATGGAGGCACAATTGTCAAGCGTGGAGCGAACCAGTGAAGAGTAGGCCAACTCCTTGAGTCTCTGAGGACAGTGTTTTAGGTTTCGTTGGCAAAGACCAAGAACCTTACTGGCTTTGTTGACAATTTTAGTGACATGCTCCCCATACTTGAGGTCACCTGAATGGTGACTCCCAAGTATGGGTATCTCTGGACGTATTTCAAAATGGTGTGGTTCAGTTGATAGAAAAATGCTTGAAGGGTAGTCGGAGATTTATTGATGGGTAATATGTAGCACTTGTTTGCGTTGAAGCTCATGCCCCATGTTTTTGTCCAGAGTGTTAAAGCGTCGAGATCTTTCTGGAGCAGAAGGTGGTCTCCGTGGTTCCTAATTGTTCGGTACAGTAGACAGTCGTCGGTAAATAAGCGGATATGACATGTCTACATGCAGGGGAAGGTCATTTATATAGCACAGGAAGAGAAGTGGGCCCAGAACAGTACTCTGCGGCACACCTGAGGCTACATGCACCCGCTCCGAGCTCTCCCCATCTACTACTACTCTCTGGGTTCTGTCCTGGAGAAACTGGGTGATCCAGCTGTGAATATCCCCCCTTATGCCAAGGTGTTTAGCTTTGCCAGCAGTCGACGATGGGGGACGGTGTCGAAGGCTTTGGAAAAGTCTAATATAGCAACGTCGACCCGTTCCCTAGCGTCAAGTGATGACAAGAAATCATTAGTTGTTTCTAGGAGTTGTGTCTCACATGAAAGTCCAGATCTGAAGCCATGTTGGAATTTGGTAAGAATTTTATGCAGGTCGAAATGATTCAAAATGTGTTTCACAATAATATGTTCTAAAATTTCACATGAGATAGAAGTCAAAGAAACAGGCCTGTAGTTTTGGGCTTGGTGTCAGTCCCCTTTTTTGAATATTGGCGATACATTTGCATCCCTCCAGTCTGTGGGTAAACAGCCTGTTTGTAAAGATTGTTTAAAAATTATCTGTAATATTTTGGCAGACTCAAATGCTGTATTTTTTAGAAAAAGGTTTGGTATTGCATCAGGTCCTACTGCTTTTTTTGGTATTCAGATTTTCTAATAATTGTTTGATGCCTGTGTATGTAATTTCAAGATTGCCTATTGGAGGGTAGGATGGCCCAGCTGGATCAGGCAGTTTCTCCTTCGAGGTTTCCTGGGTAAAACTGATTGAAACTGGTGATTTAAAAGTTCGGCTTTTGTCTTTGAGTCCGAATGTAGTTTACCCTTGTGGATGTGCTTCCAAAAAGGTTTAGTGTTGTTTTCTTTCAGACTGTCTGTTAATGTGGTGTCCAGATGAGACCAACGGGCTTTTTTCAGTATTGATTGTGTGTGTTTTTTCTGTTCTTTGTATGCCTGCCAGTCCGAATCAATGCCTGATTTTTTTGCTTTGTTATATGATCGGTGTTTTTTTCCTGACCAATCGTTAAATTTTGGGTGTAAACCACGGCAGGTTATAACGAGTTGTTTTATTTTTCGAAGTGGGACCGTTTCACTAAGATTTCCTTATCCTTATTGAAGGAATTAAGGAAATAAGGAATTAAGGATTTGCTAAGGATTTTCCTTATTTTGCGTTTCACTAACATAATCCTTAAGCTATCCTTAATTCCTTATTTAAGGATACGAATTCCTATGCATTTCACTTGAGACACCACATTAACATAAGATTTGATTACTTCTAGTGTAATAGTCCCAGAGAACTGGCGCTGGCCGGACCTCTTTTTGAAGTAAAACGGGTTTTTATGTTGATTATTGATGATAAGGGTATATGTATACAAAAGCTGGGGTGACATTTGGTCATCCTTGGGCAATTTGCGTTGGAGGGGGGGGGGGGGGGAGGATTCAAAGTCAAAATACAATTTGAAAGTCACATATGATTCTTCATCAAATAAAGGTGGAAACAAGTGTAATACCTCTTTTTGGTGTAATTTTGACTAGAAAATCCATCTCTGATATTATTTTTATGATTCCAAACGTGTAACTTTCAAGGTCAATTCCAAGGTCAAATTTAGCATACAATAAAAAATATGATTTTTAACAACTAAAGCTAGGAACACGTGTAATAGGCCTACCTCTTTTTCATGGGATTTCGGCTGGCAAATCTATTTATAGTATTATTTGGGTGATTCAAGGTCATCTTCAAGGTCAAAAGTTCAATTCCAGGGTCAAAAAGTAAAAAACATTACTTTTAACAAATACAAATAGGCCTAGTAATAAGTGTAATAGGGCCTACATCTTTTTGACGCGATATTGATTGAATAATCCATTCATGATACTATTTTCACGATCGTCTTCGAGATCAATGTTCCATTTTCTAGGTCAAGTAAGGGAAAACATGATTTTTACCAAATAACGCTAGGAACTAGTGTACGTGATACTTCTTTCTCATGTGATTTTGACTGGAAAATCCATTTCTGGTATTATGTTGGTGATTTGACGTCATCCGCAACGTCAAAAGCTCAATTTCAAGGTTAAATATGATTTTATCATATATGCTGGGCCCCAACACATTTGAGCACCATATTATCTCGTCTAGGTGTGATTTTTGGTTGAATGATGAATTCTGCAGTAAAAGTTACACAAAAATGAGGTATTACACTAGCAACTAGCCTTATTTGTTGGAAAATCGTATTTTCACTCCTTTCACCTTGTAAAATGGCGGCCATCTTAAAAAAGCCAAGAGGGGGCTATGTTTACACACAGCGGACTACTTACAGATGACCTTGGATCATGAACATAGGAAGTGTAGATGGATTTTCCAATCATAATACCATGAAAAAGAGGTATTATACACATGCTCCTAACTATATTTGTTAAAATTATATTTCCATTTATCTAACCTTGAAATTGACCTTTTGACCTTGAATATGACCTTGGATCATAAAAGTAATATAAAAAATGGGGTTGTCAGTAAAAACTACACAAAAAAATATTAAAACAAATATTACACTTGCTCCTACATTTATTTGCTGAAAAATTATATCTGACCTTGAAATTGACCTTTTTCAGCTTGAATCCTCCCCCCCCTCCTAGCGCATAAGCTATATTGCTCAAGGATGACAAAATTCCATCCGGCAGTTTATGTAGGCCCATATAGCCTATTATAGGCTGCTAGACCTCTAGATAGCCGACACTTACAAAAGAATATGCATGTAACTGTAACTTCAAAAAGAGGTCAAGTCCATAGGCCTATAATAGCCCAGGCGTTTATGTACCGGATTAATATTATTTGATCGAAATATTTCTAAATATTCATGGAGGACTGTATTTTATGTTTTGAATAATGTTTAAATGGACAAAATATAATGTTTTAACACCGTGTTTCCACGACAGCTATTCTATTATTGAATTTAAGGAGTGCCTCAGACCACTCCTTAAACTGCACCTTATTCAAGGTGAAAGACAAGGATTTTTTAAGGAAGGAATGTTAGTGAAACGGTAAAAACAATATAATCCTTATTTAAGGTGCAGTTTAAGGAGTTAGGGTGGATATTAAGGATAAGGAATGTTAGTGAAGGGTACTGTGGACAAAATCCCTAAACAAACACCAGTTGGTTTCTACTGTGTTTTGAGAAAAAGTTTTTTCGAAAGCGGATCTGAATTTTTTAGTTGCACACTTAATTTTATCCCAGTTAGCTTTAGAGAATTGGAAGGTTTTTCGTGGTTTTGGTCGGTTGTAAATTGGTCTTAGTTCACAATCAGTGACCACCATATCATGATCAGAAATACCTGGGACAACTGTGCTGTTCTTCAGTAGTGATAGATTAGTAGTGAAGAACAGGTCTAGGTTGTTTTTGCCTCTAGTTGGTTCCATATGGACTTGAGAAATAGCAAATTTATTGTGGATGTCTAATAGTTTATTTTGGGCTGCTGGTTCAGCTCCCCCAGGTCTTACGGATAGATTTTGCCAGTCTATGGACACACACACCAAGCTGATACAACTGTGATTTCGGCGTCTCCAGTTTCAAATACGCTCTCTCAACTACGAGCTACCACTGAGGAGGAATTGGGCAAGATCATTCGGCGGTGTCCTAGTAAGACATGCTGTCTTGACCCGATTCCTACTGATCTTCTTCAGGAGACACTTAACACGCACCTGCCATATCTGGTGTCACTAGTGAACACTAGTTTCAGTGAAGGACAGTTCCCAAAGTCACTAAAAACAGCTATAGTGAAACCACTACTCAAGAAAGACAACTTGGATAAGGAAATATTGAAAAACTACCGACCAGTGTCCAATATTCCATTCGTTAGTAAGGTCATGGAGAAGGTAGCTGTAAGCAGACTGATAGAACATCTCGACCAAAATAACCTGCATGAAGAGCATCAATCTGCGTACAAGGCACTACACAGCACTGAGACAGCACTGCTTAGGGTGCATAACGACATCTCTCAAGCACTTGATGACAACAGAGCAGTGTTGTTTGTAATGTTAGACCTGTCAGCTGCCTTCGATACCATTGACCAGAACCAACTTCTAGATGTCATGGAGGCCGACTTTGGCATCACAGAAAAGGCGCTGACATGGTTTAAAACCTACCTCAAAGGTCGAACACAGCAAGTAAAAATTAACTCTGCAAAATCAAGCCGTGTTCCCCTTCAGTGTGGAGTACCACAGGGGTCGGTGCTGGGACCAGTGATGTTTGTGTTGCTGACCACACCACTTCAGAAAATATTTAAAAAGCATGGCGTATACTACCATAAATATGCTGACGATATTCAATTGTATGTCATCTTCGACCCAGCCATCCCTGGAGACAGAGAGAGAGCTATCGCCCGCATGGAGGCATGTGTCAAGGATATCAGGGAGTGGATGGCTCGGTGGTGGCTGAAGTTGAATGATGACAAAACCGAAATGCTCATCTTTATGTCAAAACATCACTTCAGACAGTACGGTGTATGTCCCATTACTATCGGTGACAGTGTCATCCCAGCCGTAAAAGATGTGCGTAACTTAGGTGTGAAGATGGATCAGCATCTGTCCATGGCACAGCAGGTGACAGCAGTATGTGCGGCTTGTAATTACCACCTTTACAGACTGTCGTCCATTCGTCGGTACCTGACTACTAACGCTATCAGGAACGCAGTCCAGGCTTTAATAACATCACGCCTGGACTACTGTAACTCACTACTGGCGGCCCTCCCTCCCACGCAGATTGCTCAGCTCCAGCGTGTGCAGAACAAAGCTGCTCGTTTGGTGACACGGACGTTTCTACGTGACCACATAACACCAGTTCTACGTGACCTGCACTGGCTACCAGTTGAATGCCGCATAAAATATAAAACATTAATAACAGTTTTTAAATGCATTCATGATATGGCTCCTTTATACCTCAAAGAACTCCTGCATATCCATTCTCGTGATAGCAGATTGCGCCAGTCTGGTAGACTTATTTTACGCCAGCCTATAGCTCGGAAGTGTGTTGGGGAACAGTCTTTTAAAGTTGTGGCACCCAAACTCTGGAATACATTACCAGAGGAGCTGCGGGCAGCTCAGTCACTGAATGTTTTTAAGCGTCAGTTAAAGACACATTTATTTAACATGTATTTTAATTAATTAGAATAATATTATTCCTTTTACATATATATATTTTTAGTTGTACAGCGCCTTGATCCACTGAGTGGGAGTAGGCGCTTTTAAAAGAACTGTTAATAAATAATAATAAAAAATAAATAAATATGGAGGGACAGTTAAAATCCCCACTTTCTGATGTTAAAATATTTTCATTGATTTTAGACTCACACTCAATTATGACGTCGGGTTTGATGTAGTCTACAGCAATTTGTAATGATGCAAATTTCGCTGTCATGTGATCAACATTCACGACAAGTGAGCGCCAATTTTTCTTTTTAGGTGGAAGATTTAGTGACAGATTAAGAGTCTTTTTTCTCAGAGGTGGATTTTCCTATCCTAGTAGAGTTGGGTGGCTCAGTTGGGCTACTGTGAAGGTATCAGGTTTAAATTATGTGACTAATCCTGGAGAGTTGATAGACTCTTCTGATAAATCTGCTAGGGCTGCAAAATAGTTTGAAGTGTTGATGTATGAGGAGTGAAAAAAGTCACTATCATAATTCATGGATTCGCATTTATTGCAGATACAAACTACTGAGGCATTTTCTAAATGTTTATAGTCAGCGCTATTTTTAAAATCTAGGCAAGTGCGATGGTACCATATACTGCACTCATCGCAGGCCATTGCACGCAAATGAGACCAGGTAACAGGTAGTTCGCAATATCCACAAGGAAAATAGTCTTGTGCCTGGTTTAGATTTTATGTCTCCGCATAACATAATGGCCTTGAGGAGTGTGTATGATTATTCTAAACGTCGGTTGAAGAGGGTGCGTGGCGAGTACGGACCTTGATGATCATTCCACTATATGCTACGTCAGCCCACCATCTACCCTGCAATAGGGTCTATGTGTCGGTGTAGGCCTATCCTGCATTGGTCCGATGCCGGGCCATTGTTTACGACGCTGACCAACATTTAAACGGCAGTGGGGCGCTGTGTGCCTTTATACTCTGTGGAATCACGGCAGCGCCAGCATAAAGTACATGGCCAGTGTTTTATGGATACTGTCCAGCACTGGCGACGGTGAACCAGCATTGAACCGCATTGCCATTGATTTAATTAGTGTTGTGCTGACTAAATTAATTATAGTGGACACAGATATAAGCTAGAAATTGTGATGAACATCGAATAAAAGCCGAATTAGGGCACAATAAAAAATCCTAATATTATTATTATTATTATTACTACCATCCCTGAAAGTCAAGGCTTTGTGTGAAGTATATAGTGGGTTGTGGTAAATAGCGATATGGTTAGGGTGTTCGTACTTCAACGACCGACGAAGCCCCAAAACCCTTATTCTATTATCTATAATAGAATAAGGGTTTATTCATAGAATAAGGGTTTATTCATATCGTATCATGTTTGCATTTATTTATTGAATACGTATTCGACTACGGCTTGCGGAATCCCTTGAACGTCCATGACGTCATTACGAATTAGGGTTTCCCAGGGAATGTCAGCATCTGTCTTGTAAACTGACCTGCTTTCTTTCGACTAAATAATGAGTTTTAAGTGAAAATTGATATAAAACAAAACACCAAACGCAACAAAACAGTTAGAACGTAGACTAGGGGCCTAGATAAAAGTAGATTATTATCATGGCGGCAAAAGTGAATCTTAAAATACTGACGCTGAATTGTTGGTGAGTCACTGACAGACACTGTCACTGTCACTGTCAGTGTCACTGACTGACTGTCTGAGACTGAGTGTTTCTTGTACTTGTACAAGTTGTAGTCTTGACGTCTTGTCTTGAGACTGACAGTGACATGACTGAGTGTCTCTAGTCTAGACTAGTGTAGACATATAATAATAGTGTAGACTAGACTTTAATAGTTTGAAAGTTAGCTAAAGTAAAGCCTAAAGCCTAAAGGGAGTAAAGTAAAGGGTATCTATAATCTATACTCGCCGTCAAATTAACCAGGATCGCATGATTTTCGGCGATTTCTTCGTCAATTCTGAACCGATTTTCTTGAAATTTTGCTAAGGCCATTTTCTATTCAAATCCTAACAGCGGTAAAAATTTCGCTAAATTATATTAAATATTTCAAAAGTTAGACCATTTGACATGTAATAAAATTCTAGAATTAGTTTAATGGGTTTATAGAGGAGCGTCGTAATTTCAATTTATTACATGTCAAATGGTCTAACTTTTGAAATACGATATATAATTTTACGAAATTTTTAGAGATATTAGGATTCTGTTGAAATATGATTGTTACAAAATTTCATGAAAATCGGTTGACAACTGACCGAGAAATCAACGAAAAACATGCGATCCTGGTTGATCACTTTTAATGTGAATTTGGGTATAGATCTACTCAGTCAAAGGCACAAACTGACAAAGCGATTATCATGACATTTTGTAAACCATAATGGCATATTTCCTAGTCTAGTCGTTTGGTATTAGACCCATATATATTTTGTAAAAAAATATTATATAGTTCAAAAGTTAGACCATTTGACATGTTACCCATGTAGTAAATCATAAATGTCTATTTATGACGCTCCCCTATAAATCTTTTCATTCCGGTTTATTCTCAGAATTTCGTTACATGTCAAATGGTCTAACTTTTGAAATACAGTAGGGCCTACCGGTACTGTACTGTCTTAATGGAATTTCACGAAATTTGCAGGGTTGTTGGCAAATGACTAGATAATAGAGGAGAATGGTTGCAAAATTTCGTGACAATCGATTGAGAATTGACTGACTGGATACAGAAAAGCTAACTTTCATTTTGGACCTTCCTCCACCGTTGGGCAGACTGTAGCTGTAGTGTAGTGTAGCCTGTAATTACTACAGTACACTCTCTACTTGTAGTAGATCTACATCACAAAAAGTCATTTTGTTTCATGTTTTTTGTGTGTTTTTTTTTCAGGATTTATGTCTAATATTAAAAGGCATTTTTTTCTCTGTTTGTTTGTTCTTTTTGGCTATTACTTGTAGAAATGAAGCCATCATTGTAGAATTAAAAGTGTGAATGGCACTTTTATCACCTTTTCTGGGGGTTCCCATATTAGATTTCTTGCAATTACGGGAAATGGTGCAAACTCTCGCCTTTGCTTTAATTTCATAATTGTTGCAACAAATGTTTGAAGAGGTAAGTGGAACAGGCATGCTGTGGCCCCTTCTGATAATATTTTTACAGAAGTGCCAATTTCAAGCCCTGATGAGGAAGCTCTGGGGGCCATCATTACCATAATATGGAAATGTGCAGGTGGTTTTTTTGAAGGGTTCACTGAAATTTAAAACTAGTCGTCTTCTTAATTATTTGTGGGCTTAGAAAGTCAGAACCTTATTTATGGCGGGGAATGCTATATGACAGGTCTCTTGTTTTAACATTAAATTTCTTTAGGAAAATTATGAAGTCAGTGTCTCTCAGGGTTGACACTTGGTAAACATGGTACATACCGGTAAACAAAGTTACCACCATTCAATCTCTGGGGGCGGAGGCTGGAGTATTTTTTGACGGATAAATGATTTATTTCATCCGGCTGGGCGGGCGATGATAAATGTCAACATGTATGTTTATATATATACAGTACTATACCCGCCACCACTTGTATCGCATGTTTTTTGCTGATTTCTCAGTCAATTCTCAAACAATTTTCATGAAATTAGCAAGGACTATTTTCGAGTCACTCGCTGACTACCGTGAAATTTTCATCGAAAAATAATTTGTAGCTGAAAAATTAGACCGTTTGGCATGTAATGCGCAATTCAGGCTAAAAACAAATTTTAATTTAACCAGTTTAATGGGTTTATAGAGGGATGTCGTAATTACTAATTTGTTACATGTCAAATGGTCTAACGTTTGAACTACCTGTATAATATTTTTTTTTTATGAAAATTCCCCCGTATCTGGCATAGTCCTTGCAAAATCGGTTGAGAATTGACTGAGAAATCGGCGAAAAACATGCTATACAAGTTATTCTGATGGCGGGTATATAGAACTAAAATATATTATTTATTTCATGCAGAGTCTGCCTGAAATTATTTATTTTTAAAATAATCCAGCCCCCCATTGGACATTGAATGGTGGCCCCCTAAGGGTACATTCAATACAGTAATGTTTGTTTGCCCAACGAACACAAATCAAAATATATAAGTATTTTTGGAAAAACAGTCAATATTAACAGGTATATTAAAAGTGGTCCAATCAAGGGTTCTTAATATGATAATAGTGGTTTATGTTTTTCTATTTTGAGCAATTCTTTGATACTGACATTAATTCTTTAATGTTGGCAGTTAGTAATGGCTTAAGAGTACTATTATACTTGGTATACCAGTGCTAAGGAACATGTTATTTCAAAAAACAGCTAGAGGTGGTCAAATTGCTGTTTCAGGATCCACAATTGGACCACTTTGGGTTTTTTAGAAAAAAATAATTTCTTCAAAAATTTGAATATTTTTTTTGGCAGCTACACAACCAGTTCCCCTAATTACCGGTACCTTCAAGGGTAATTGTCCCGAAACCTAAGGCCATTCAATACAGTCATGTATGCTTGACCTTTGGTGACCTATTCCGTTTTTAAAACAGAGATCAATCACACTTGAAGGGTTTATGAAAATGTAGCGGTTTGAAAAATATGAACATATATTATGAGATGGCTATAATTCCCATTCAGGGAAAAAAATGTTCAGAATGTGTAGCAAGTTACACCTTGGAAGAGAAAATTGCTAGTCAATAATTTTTAAACAAATTTTTCCCTGCCATTACACACCACCATGTGTATATTATGACATGTATTTACTTTCGACCTTGGGTAATCTTGAGAGGTTTTAACATTTATATGATTTATATCATAGAAACACCTTTAGCAAGACTTATCAAACATTAGATATATCCTATTGTATTTGTATTGCCACTTCCCCCATGTGGTGCTTTTTATGGTTCATAACTGAGCCCAATGACATTTACCTGGTAGTTTTTTAAATCCCTTTAAGTTTATAAATGAGTCATTACAATTAACTTCGAAATACATTTGTTACATATTGAAAAGAAAAACACATGCAAATATTTTAAATGTATATATGTAGTAGACTGTAGTACAATTAAAAATCTGTTGCCAAAGACAATTAATATGAAAACTGTATTTTCAGGGGAGTTTTCACACCAGTTGCCTGTGAAAAGAGACATGAGCGAATGACAGCTATAGCAGAAGAACTGGCCAAAGCTGAATATGATGTGATACTTTTACAAGAGGTGAAATTACTTGTATCATTAATATCATCTTTTAAAACATTATAATTATGATATGGGAAGACACCGGTATTGTAATACATATATGTATACATTTCTGGTGCCAATTTTTTATCAGATCAAAGCAAATCTTTTTACCCCTCAGCTATTAAGGCTGTGGGGTATAGTGATCACCAGAGGCGGGCGGTCAACGGGCAGGCGGTCGGGCAGGCAGTCAGAAATTCAGCTGTTACTAAAAAGTTAACTGATGAATTTTGTTTATTTTTTATAGACATGACCTATGTGCCTGGGCAATTCATCCAATATATTTTTTTTTGGCACCAAGCCATAAGCGGCCATTTTCCAAGATGGCCGCTCAAAAAGCTTGTGGTCTCAGTGCTCTCACCACCCTAAATAAGCCGAAATCACGGCAGGTGTATACTAATGATGGAATCATCACACAAAATATTTTCAATGCGGCTGTTTCAACCTCTGTTGAATTAAAAACAAATACAAAGAAGTTATATTTCTGTGAATATTTATTAAGTACATGATGTCTCCTTCATCCCGAATATCAGATATAACTGTTTCGTGATAATCTGTCAGGGATACAGTGGGTTTAAAGGATGTGTGTCTGATCTGTGAAAGAGGGTATAAATTCAAGCGTAATTTGAACTATAGTGACCTTTTTGTACACCAGGGGGCCTAGCTTAAAATCTGTCTGGGTAGCAACCCCTTATCGGAGCTGTTTTTGAAAATGCACAGTCCAGGCTTCATTATGATATGCGGCACTAGATAGGGGGGAGGGCAAAAAGAAGTTAAATCGGCCCGTGGAATTGAGGCATTTTACATGTATTTCAATGGGACTGGCATTTGGGGTGGTGAGACCATGAGTATGCAGAGGGCTATTCAGGTTTTCTTGGTTTAATTGACATATTATGACTTGTTAATAAAAAAAATGGAGCTTCAAACCTATATTTAACGGATGTTTATCGTCGCTGCAATTAAAAAATTCCACAATTTTGATTAGAAAGTGTAAAATTGAGAATATGGTGGAATAACTAAGCCTAAAAGAGATCTGTGAAGGTCGTGTTTTGAGGATAATCCATAGATGAAATACTTGATTTGTAATTTGAGAGTCATATGGGAGCAAATAAAAAATCAAATATAACGAATTTGAGAGCGCATAATAATAAAAACAGTTCACCCTAAAGTATATGTCCTCTTTCATCAACATTTTTTTAAATAAAAAGTAACCATGACAACTTTTTATGACGAGATAGTGGCGGGAATAGTCACTCTATTTAAATTTTGTATGTACCGTGACATTTACGAAAAACAGACTGATTTTCAGTACATCTATGATTTTTCAAAGTGCTGCCAGGGCAACAGTTTTTAAAAGATCTACTTCATTCAAAAAATATATTGCTCAGAACAGCTTGGAGCTTCATCCCAGGCTGAAAAAAAATTAACAACTACATATACATTTCTATATATAGTCTCACCACCCTAAATAAGCCGAAATCACGGCAGGTGTATACTAATGATGGAATCATCACACAAAATATTTTCAATGCGGCTGTTTCAACCTCTGTTGAATTAAAAACAAATACAAAGAAGTTATATTTCTGTGAATATTTATTAAGTACATGATGTCTCCTTCATCCCGAATATCAGATATAACTGTTTCGTGATAATCTGTCAGGGATACAGTGGGTTTAAAGGATGTGTGTCTGATCTGTGAAAGAGGGTATAAATTCAAGCGTGATTTGAACTATAGTGACCTTTTTGTACACCAGGGGGCCTAGCTCAAAATCTGTCTGGGTAGCAACCCCTTATCGGAGCTGTTTTTGAAAATGCACAGTCCAGGCTTCATTATGATATGCGGCACTAGATAGGGGGGAGGGCAAAAAGAAGTAAAATCGGCCCGTGGAATTGAGGCATTTTACATGTATTTCAATGGGACTGGCATTTGGGGTGGTGAGACCTTGTGGGCACCATACCTTATGAACCTTTGGTTGGACTGCGTTCAAATTTCATATGATTGTTCTCTAGGTATTTCTGATGATCTGATTAACTTTTGGGATGAATCCATTAAAAACAAAATGCTTGTAGGCACGATAACTTATGAACCGTTGCTTGGATTGCATTCAAATTTTCAGCCATTTAAAAAATTGACATGGTGGTAATGGGGGTCATTTTTTCTTATTATTTTTTGATATTGATGGACAGAGCCTACGGCTGAGGGGTCCTGCCATTAATTGATGGCTATTTTTTAAAACTACAGCAACACATGTGTATACATATGCTAAAGTGTGATATATAAACAGATAAATCCTTTCCACTGCCGTTATTATATCACAGCTATGCCATAGCGTATCAAAACGTATACAAAAATAGGCCCTCTCACAAGCACTATGATATACCAGTACCGCACTCACACCAGAGCATTCTGATCTGTAACCAAAAGTGACTTTTTCTCACGCATTGCGTAAAAATCCCTAATTTATCCTAAAATCTCTCTTATCCACGTATCGAGCAGCTGAGCTCTTACACTTTCCTACGCAGCGGCTGAAATGCGTGGTGAGATATAACAATTTGGTGCGTTATGGTTTTCCGTCTACACTTGAATATGTTGTTAGCGTCTGTGGTTGGTCTACTTTGTACATAATGCAGCTGGACCATTGAAACGGCATTGCGTTTGATGGGAAAGTTTGATGGTAAAGTAGCATGGTGTATGGCACCTACATGTAGTGTAATCTTATGTCATGAATCCACGTGGCTAGGATTAAGATAATTAGCATGGAGTATCAATATTATAAACCTAAAATGTCCTGATGAGACGTCCAAGTAAAGGTTGAATTTACATTTATAACCAGGTATCTCAAATTGTTTTATTCATCACCGCCCTTCTATATCTCAAATTAGACTGTTATGACGACGATCACAGACAATCAAAATACCATATGATATTTCTTTTATATGTGATGTTTAAAATCATCTGCATTGTGATGTAATTTCATCAACATAAATAATTCTTTCTGCTTTTAGCACACAAGTATTGAGTATTGCATTGAGTTTAATTTGAATACAGCTCATTTTATTTTTCACATTTAGACACAGATGAATAATAGACTTCACAGTCAGGTGACAAAGCTCACACCGATGCAGTTGACGTACCCGTCTGTCAGTTGGTTGCCAGTCCAGGCAAACACTCCTATTTCAACTCAAAATCGTCATGGCTCACTCAGAATGCCTGGTTAAAAACCGCACCCTAAAATTCGATTTTTTTATAGATATTTCACCAAGCATATTTAATTCACAAATATCATTGAAAAAAAAATTATATTGGGCATTTGTTTGTTATTATTGCACTGAATACTTTTACTTGTATATTTTTGTTTTGCACAAGATGATCACTTGATTAGCTTTTGTAGCTACTTTGTAATCCTAATAAAATACATATGTTTTTACCAAAGACAAGACATTGCTGGACAGCATTTTAGCACAACTCGGCACAATGCCTCGTGTTTGTAGTAGGCCTAAGCATGGTGAGTATGAGTTCACCACCAGTGAATACATACAGTTGGATGCAGACACATAAACCCCTTATCTGCAAACATCAAATCAATGCGAAGACAGTGACTATCATAACCATAAGAGTAGAATAAAAAACAAAATTTGAATGAAAAGTGACCTTCAAAACACATAGCCTACAACTTGCATAGTGTTCTATGTTTTTCATGTTTCTAGATATGGACTCAATCAGATTACGAGAAAATATGCAGCAAGGTGTGTGGTGCTATTCAGTATACTCATTATTTCCATAGGTATGTACGGTACTCTTTTAAATAATTACATCATTGTTAAAATTGTTATCTCAGTAGAGAATATGTTATTCATGGTTCCAAGATTCTTATAGAAAATGGTAAATTTACTTACATGTACTTTGGAATTGAGGATGAAAAAATGAGAGCCATTGTAGAATAAGACTCATAATTGTGCCATGAAGTATCACCCACAATGCAGCTCAGTACCTAGCTACATGTACAGTACTATCCCCAATGGTAGGCAACATCATTCACGGTTTGAAAAACAGCAAAGAGCTACATGTACTTGTAGTGAACAAAATAACAGCCCTGGTGACGTCTCCAAACAACAAGTTAGTATCATGACATGTCAGCCCTTTTTACCAGCGTTCTGGAGGATCAGGTAAAAGTCAACGCCACACTATCTGACCATTCTGAGTTGGACTTGGATAACTTTTTTCACTTCATGTATACAGGAGAATTTTACCAACAACACACATGAAGCAGCTCCCATTCTGTTCCGTGGATGACTTTTATCGTCACTCACAAATATGACGTGGACGCATTGACATCACACTTCGATGACATCAATCATGATATATCCAATTTACCATTGAACACGCGACACAAAGCGAACTACATGTACCATTCGTAGATTGAGTTTATCTGTGTGTCAATGTGTTCATTGATGCCTCCATCAGTATCTCAATATAGTAGTAAGCCTACAAACAACTATCAGTATCCAGCTGTTCTTTGATACACAAACGATCGTCGGTGCATACTCTCATAACTATCCCATGTATTTACGTACATGTTGCCACCGCAGGGCGCAACTGTCACATGATCACAATGCATTCGTGTGCCGGGTCAACTATATCCCAGCAAACATCGACACATTGAAACAATGTTGGTTTAATGTTGAGCCAGCGTTGCAGACGGTGGCCTTACTTTAAGCCAACATTGTTTCAATGTCTTGTGTTTACTGGGATGGAGCTGGGATGAGCTCTGTGTAGGCCCCTACCACCTGCCAATAAACGGAAACAGGCCAACATCACAGATCAGACAGCATCTAAATATGCTTGCCCCATACTGAGACTCCCGTACAGGGTTTGTCTGAGCATCTTGCTCGGTATTTACAGTCCCATGGATTCCACCTGTCCACAAGCTGGGCAATATCATCTGATAGATGCTTGTACACTCTCAAAGGAGAAAGCTTTAGTAGAAAATATTTGGCACCATCAAGGACTGAGCCAGAGACCCGTCCAGCCGTCTTTTGGACGGCCCATTGTCAGTCTGGACGTAGAAAAATATCGCCAGATTCGACCAAATTGCATTGTGGGAGGACCCCGCACCTCGTCCTGGCCCAACAATTTAAATTTGGATTCCCTTTTATCATTTCCTGGCTAAGACCTTGGGCACCATTACTATGTACATCATGTGTGATGATGACAGGAATCACACTGATATTAGTTTAAGTAAGCGATCCTTCAACATCTAAATCAAAGATCTTTTTAAACTCACAAATCTACTGGGGTAGGAGACCACTGTATTACCACCAGTCAGTCACAGCGTCTGGGTGCCAATATACCTCTACAGGCCAACACTGCATCAAATATGCAGGACACTGCCAGCAGATTATGTCATCAGAACGACAAACTTTGAAACATTCAGATCTGATTGAACTTGGGACACAAGTCTGCAAACTCACAGAGCTCTAAGTCTAAGTTAATTTAAGGCTAATTGCCGTAATTGCAATATTTGTCAAAGTTCAATCCAACTTT
The DNA here is from genome assembly GCA_964017125.1 of Flabesymbios commensalis. Taxonomy (NCBI): domain Eukaryota; kingdom Metazoa; phylum Annelida; class Polychaeta; order Terebellida; family Flabelligeridae; genus Flabesymbios; species Flabesymbios commensalis. The sequence continues at coordinate 46,081,466 of OZ024907.1, forward strand.
GAACAATGATAAGTAAGTGTATTTAACAAATCAGAGGTGATATACAGGCAGAATGATGTTACTGACAACACTGGCAGGACAAAACACATGATGACATGATCACCGGGTATATGATAGTTTATCAGAATATGCAAATGCAATTACACGTCATGTATGTAGGCTACATGTACCTAAATTGACTGTAATTATTTTTTAAAAGTATGTATGTCTCTGTATTTTTTAATTGAATACCTTGGTAATTTGTGGATATTTCATATCTTATTTTCATTTTGCCTCGATTATTAGTACCGTACCCTAAACAAAGCCAGATAAAATGCTCTAGCTGCAATTCTTGTACATGCAAAATTGCTGTAACTGCAATAATTTACACTACAAAATGTCATAACAAGTATTAAATCATTAAAAATGTATCATAAAATGACAATGTGCATGTTTTAATACTCCACTGCAACACTAGTAAACTGTGGCTTTTCTTGTTTTCTTGACACCATTGCCTGTTTTTGTGCATATGTATCTGCACTTTAATACAGGCTGCGCCATATTTTGTCATGCAGTGATGCAATTACTTAGAACTGTGAAAGCAATTACTGATGTGAAAGGAAAGACAGTAATATATATCGTAATGTTATGTACATGTTTTCCCCTTGGATATTAAAGGGTATATATGCCACTTTACAAAGTGTCAGATACACCCCTTCATATTCAAAGGGACGATGTAGGTTAATATATAATATTTATTTACAACATCACAATCCTGTGCTTATATTTTACTGTTATTTATCTGTTATTACCGAGTATATTTATTTCAGTGGTATGTTCGGAAGTGGATTATGTATGTTTTCAAAATTTCCCATATTGGAAACGTTCCAGAGGAACTATTCTCTGAATGGATACGCTCACAGAATTGTCCATGGTGACTGGTTTTGTGGCAAGGGAGTTGGTCTGGCCAAAATTATCGTAAATGACTTGCGTATAAACATCTATGTCACTCATGTAAGTACTGCAATTTCCTCTTTTGAATATCACTTTCTTAGTGTCATTTGTTGGTATTATTATTTTGCTTGTGAGCATTCACAATATTTAATTAATTTAGCGCAGGACAATTAAACATGGTAAATGTCCTATGTTAATTTTTTTCTTGAGATATCAGTACTAAATAACTGTTCACATGGTAGAATACAGATTTTCACTAACCAACCCTCTGTTCACTAATTACGGCTCCAACTGTTTTTAATGGCATTTTCTATATTATGAAATTTGTGCTTAGTCAGTTAGGATTGCTATTTAGGTTTAGGCTCAAATTAAGCAAATATGAGTCATTTGTATCCGCTTTATTAAAGTCTTGCTACCATGACACACAACTCCAGGGCTAGAAAAATTAAATTATTTAAACTGGTGGTCAAAAGGAATTTTGCCTGTTGTGGCCTGTTACATCAGAGTGGTCATTTTAAATGGAAGTTATGCAATGTGGTACGGTATATAAATCATCATATTACTCAAGATTTTGATCATCTAAAATCGACAAATAACAAAGCAGGGGCGCGTTTTTTGTACGTTAATATCCAGATTTCTCGTGACCCAATTCCTGCCGCTTACGAAAATGAAAAAAACTCGTTGACTTACCTCGTTTGACTCCCTCTTTAACATGTATAGGGAGAATACGAGCACTCTGACCCACTCGTTCAATCTTAACGATCCTCATATGCAAATGAGCTATATCTGAGGGAGACATCTGAGAATGCGTACCCCTGGTCGCAAAGTTATTTTTTTTTGTGATTTTGAAAACCTAAACCGTAAAAAAATGGCATAACATTGTGAGTTATTGCATCTGATTTTTTTAACATATTGCAACAGCTTCTAATTTAATTTTGAACAACAGAATGGGAAAATGATAAATAATTCACACTAATTCCAAGAATAAAGTTTATTTTGCTATACACTGTACAACATAATATATAGGCCTATATACATTATGTTGCATATTTCGTTCACGCATGGACATTACAAAAATTTAAAGCAGAGCATAATTTTGATCATGGTCATCAATTTAAATTTTACTAAAGAGCATAAACAATACCCACACAGACATGTCCATATCACATTTAACCCTTTCACCGCGGATGTCGCCAAAAGGCGACCCCCTGACAGACTGCGGATGTCGCCTTTTGATGACCTTATTAATTACTTTTTTCAGTTAAAAAAATAATTAATTCAGCGCTCAGGCAATTTATGATGTCATAATCCCGTGGTGACAGGGTTAATATCAATGCAGCTATTACGTCATCAGTTATTATCACTCATCAGTTCAGAATAGAATCTTGACTTGAATTAAATAAGTTGTTTTATTATGTTTAATTTTTCTGTGTGTTTCAGACTCATGCTGAGTATCGTGAAGAGAGTATGGAATATCGTGCTCATCGTTTGTCTCAAGCATACGAGTTGGGCCAGTTCATCAAGATGACTAGTGAATCTTGTGATGCTTTATTCATAGGAGGAGATTTCAATTTTAAGCCTACTGATCTTGGGTATCAAATGGTTATGGCAAATGCTTGTTTGTCAGATAGCTGGTTAACCCAGGTAACTCATTAAGCATCCCCCGTTAGGCCACTATTTTTTTTTTTAGATGAGCGCTCATTAGATTTAGGCCACGCATTACCCAAAAAAACATGTGTTTTTTTTCTGCCCAGCACGCGCATTGAATTGTTGCCGATTTTCGAAAAAAACCATTTAATTTCGGTAGATGAAAAAACATCCTGAAAAAAACCAAGTTAATTTCAGGAAATAAAAAACTTTTTTTCCAGCTATGTTTTTTTTTGCTTCTTTTTCCGTCGCCCTCATTAACTTCATTTAAAATAGGTCAAAAGGTTTTTTATTTCGTCGCCCTCATCAAGTTTTCCGAAAATAGTTTGAATGTTTTTTTTTTCTCAAATGTTTTTTTTTACCGCCCTCTCTCATTAGATTTTGGATTTTTTCTGATCTAAAACAGAGAAATAAATTACAGTGGCCTTAGGGTGGATGTACACTGTTTTCAATTGGATTTCAGCCGTCGCTGCCACTTCGTTAGTCTGACCTCGTTCCTTTTTAAAATATAATTAACTTTTTTTTTTTTACTTGTAAGCATTATTGGCTCCACTATTGAATTCTTCTTCTTCTGCTATGTAGTGTCTGGATTCATGATTGATTGACTGTTGGATAAATTGATTCATAATAGATGTATGTTTCATATTGTGGATATTTATACATTTTTAAAATATCAGTGATGTATGTAAATGTAATATTCAGAGAGAAAATCCAGGCCATGTTGGAACCAGTGACAGAAATGACAACTCGTTTACATACGGTTTGAACAAATACCCAGAAGGGAAGACACTGGATTATTTACTTTACAGAGCAAACTCAGGTGAGACGAGCTCTCTATGGTCTCCGACTCAAACTTAACTATTAACCAAACGTTCGGTTGCAAATGTGGATTAATTTTCACCCAATTGTGGTTTCGCGGGTGAAAATTTAAATTACAGTAACTTACGAATCTTAGAGAGCAAAGGGTTAACCCTTTTAAGTTATTTTATTTAAATTTCCAACCACTTGAAGTTGTGTCTCGCTACCGCGATCCACAACCTCAAATGTTTGAAAATTACCCATATTTGTTTAATTTGAGACCGAACATTTACAAATCTTGATGTTTAGGCATTCATTTCATACCCAATACCAGTAATTTAAGTGGCTATTAAAACAGATTAAAAAACGTTATACTGTCGTGATTAGCAGGCCAAGGGGTAATTTGTATCAATTCGTCAAAAAATCAGCTTCAAATGGAATAAATATACTAGAAACAATTTATAATTGTATAATATAACTGTTAAGGATATTGTTTCCAACATCAATTGTAACTTAATTGTAACTGCTTAAATATTCCACATTTGTAGTACCGATAGGCCCCACCATAGCAGAGTAACAGATTGTGTAAATTGAGCTGTCAATTTTAATGATAATCATGATAATGAGATTTAATTAAGTGAAGCCTGACGCCTTGATAAAAAACAAAAGGACCTACCACATTTTGTGTGTGCTTTTTTTAAACATTCGGTTACTTTCATAATTCATAAACCTGGAAATTGTGTTAACAATTCCAGCTTCTTATTATTGAACTTTGATTTTGCCTGTTTTCAGGTTGTGAGGTGAGTTGTGAGAAGTGTTATCTGACGATGCAGAAAATCCCAGGACAGGAGTACAACTACTCTGATCACGAAGGCGTTGGCGGACTCTTCACCATCAAACGCAATCTGACAGGTATTCCTTTTTTTTATTGTTTCCCCGCACTTTCGAAGAAAGACGAGGGACCTAGAAGCACCCTTCATCTGCATATCTGTGTATCTGGTGTGTTGTAACAAAAAATGTTTCTTCCCCATCCACGTGTGAAAGTCAGAATTGTGGGGAGCCTCCGTGACCGAGAGGTAGCGTGCTCGGCCTCAGACCAAGGCTCGAATTTCGAATCCTGTGTCTGAAGGACAGTGTCATCTCAATCATCTCACTATCCTCAGGAGGTTCTCCTGGCCCAGTTTAGCCTATATGTGCACAAAGGTGGCCTAAAGCCCGAATCATTTCATTTTTTTGTAAGCATCATATACTTGCAAATATTTACAAAACATTAAAAGTAAAATACACATGGGTGATGGGTCTAATCCTCAATAGCTTGGTCAATTTCGAAGATGAGAGCTATTCCTTAATAATTGAGGGCACCACCGCTGTTTAAAAAAATTGTAATTTATTGTGTAGTTTTAATTATGTTTTAGAACATTAGATTAACCCTCGATCTATTACTACCTTAATTGTGAAAGACTGTCTTTATACATCAGAATCTGACATATGTAAATGTCAGATTCTGATGTATAAAGGCAATCCCCGCGCTGAAAGAGTAAAATATTTTTAAATATTTCTAATGGCCGTAACACAGGTATTCAAATAAATCAGAAAGAGCCAACTACGACATTTATGATGATTTCAAAATGAAAAAAGTTGTTTGGTCTCCATCGTTTTTAAAAATATATTCAAGCGTTGTAAGCGTTAAGGCCAGGCCAAAAATATATATACACTTAAAATTATTGCAATAACTGCTACAACTTTTAAAGCTGTATTCTTAAAGCTGTATTCGGGGTCATTCGCCATTGTCTTGAGCCATTTCACCGCTAAGACATCAGTATGTGATTAAGGCTTGCCGTAGCAAATCGAAACATAATAAGTTTCAAAAACATTGTTCCAAGTTAGTACAATTTACTACAATTTACTACTATCTAATTGGATACATGCTCAATAATTGATAACACATAATAAATTATTGATTCAATCTTTGAATAAACCAGTATTCTAGTGAAAGTATTTCCAGAAACACACCTGGTAATATTATCTGTTCTTTTTGTGTGCTACAGCTATGGGACCGGAGCGAGATTCGGGTGCAATTGAGAAACTATTCACGGATGCTCTACCTGTTATGGATTCAGGAATGAAGAAAGTGAAGGCAGACCAGGTGTTTTATGCGGTATCCATGTTTATTGCTGCAGTGGCCCTGATTTTCACAGCTGAATTTTCTCTGCCATTCGGTCTGAACTTTATTCTGACATTTGCTAGATTTATCCTGACAGTTGGGGTGGCGTTCTGTGGTTGGTCAGTGATAGTACTGGCCAATCGGGAGCTGAATGGCATCATGGCCACAAGAAAAGATATCAATAATTTGTTACGAGGAAATCCACCTATGTGATTGAATTTATGGCAGTCAGAAGAATGTACAAATTTATTTTAAAATTATCAATTGAGATTTTACTGATTGTATAATAGTTAAACGAAAAACGTTCCAACAGGCATCAGTTAAATCTCGATCTATCACTACCTTAATTGTGATTCATATCAGGCGTATTTATTGTGACCTCAGAGATATATGACTAGACTAGATGTAGTTTTGTGGAAATTGGGATGAATATTTTTTTCGAAAGAGATTTGTTAAACACCATATTCTGCATCCCTGGTTTTGAAAATATTATTATTGAAATACTTTTTGTAGTGATTGTAGTTTCCTTTAGATGATTCACAGTAGAATTACAAGGATTACCTACTTTGCTTTAAGCGTGAACACCCCTTTGTATTCTCAGATTGTTGTGTTTATCAGTTTTGTCCAGCTATCATGCTATCATTTTCAAATGACAGGGTGGAATCTGTCACTATATGTTGTGACAGATGCGACTACTTCATTATCACTACTTCGTTAGCCCTAAACGTGCTTGATTTAGATGTTTTGGAAATGTTATTATCAGATTATTGAGAAACATTTTTTTGGATATGGAATGTAGTTCAATTAGGCAGAACACATATTTATGTTTTGATTGATTTAAATTTTTACTTACTTAAAAATTTGGGATTGTGGCAACGAAACCAAAGTTTAAAAGTGCCCTATCACCCATATATGGTATGAATAATTTTGTGTCAAATAAATCAAAATTGCCACAAGATGGGGCACAATTGTTCCCTTATATCGGGTGATTGGCTATCATGTGACCTTCACATGGGTCACATGATAGCGAAATAAGTGATCGAAAAAAATAATTTAATTAATTTTATTAAATTTACGATAAAAGCTGATTTGCATTATCCCATTATCCTTTTCCCACCTTGATAAATATATTTCTGGTTGTTGAGCGTGTGTGTGCGGATTGTTTGAATAACCTATGAACAAAAGGTTACTTGTGAAATTATTTTGTTATTTATATTGATAATGATGGCAATGTAAAAAAAAAAATATCACTGCTGTCCCCACAAGAGACGAAAATGAATCAAAAACATGTCAAAAGGTGTAGCCCATAGCATATAACAGAATCTGTTGAAAAGTAACAGTTTTGAACTTAGCACGGAGAGGCGTTTTACGCTCGAAGAAAACACGAGACGCTGACCCAATGCTGGTTTAATGTTGGTCCACCGTCTCCGACGCTGGCCCAACATTAGACTAACATTGGGTCAGCCTCTCATGTTTGCTGGGCTGCTAGCAGATTAGAGTCGCCCAGCGCGTTGTCCCGTTATTCTGGCAGAATCTCGGATGCTGTCCCAACATTGGACAAAGTCGGCTCGTCATTATGTCCTAGCTGGGTGGGACTAATAGGTGTCGGATTCATCAATGGTTTAATTGAATTGGCTGCACCAATTTTGTGAGTCATATTAATTACTGTAGAGACAATTTTTCTCACGGTAAATTATTACCACCGACGTGCACTTAGTATTAAAGCAGTAGATTAGCCTGTGGCCACCCTGCTGTGCACAATGAACTACCGAGTAAGAACACGTGAGTTGGAGTTGACTGTAGGCAGGAATATTAAGTTTAGTTTTTTTATAAGCAAATGCTATACTTCTCATACTTCTTCTAGTAGAAACCGTGATTTAACCATTGTGTTGCGTAATCCCAGTAAGCACAACGCATTTGTGTAACATTTATACAACGTCGGCCCAACATCTTCGACGTTTGTCCAACATTGTATTAATGTTACACAAATGGTTTGTGTTTACCGGGATAACGTATTTTACACGTACACAAGCGTACATCAATATAACTGTTTTTTTCTCTTCGTTGTTTGTAAATTGGATGATCACTGGTTTATATGTGTACGAACACCACCCAAAGGTTCATATTTACAAGCAATAATTGGTTTAAGCAATAATGCTGCGATGTATCATGCTTATTTAAATTGAACATTTTATAGCAGTGTTCAATTAAATGAAATAACAATCATGACAATAGTTAAATAGGTGTTCCCACGAAAATCAATGTGTTCGTTCGCACTGTGTTCATTTTAGTTGTGATTAAAAGCAATGGGATTTAACCTATTTAACACGCGATTCATACGAGCTAGTCACTGTTAAAAGGGACTGGCCCAGGCTAAAATCATCAAAAAATCGGTGATTTTATTTCGGGTTCTTAATATGACCATATGATGTAAGCATGTACATAGACTAGAACTGCAAATTTTTATAATTTTTGTGCTGCGCATTCACCAGTTAGACTAGATATAGAGACGAAATTCCCGTATTTATTATTTTTGACATGGTTGTCAATAATTACAAATCAGGAATTTCGTCTCTATATCTAGCCTAACTGGTGAATTCGCAGCACAAAAATTATAAAAATTTGCAGTTCTAGTCTATGTACATGTTTACATCATATGGTCATATTAAGAACCCGAAATAAAATCACCGATTTTTTGATGATTTTAGCCTGGGCCAGTCCCTTTAAGGATATATGATTTTATCATGTGCGTGTATTTCACTGTTATTTATTAAAGTAAGCTTCAGTAGTTTAACAATCTATTTATTGTTGTTTTTTTAGCTTTCCATGTGTCAGCCGTTGTACTGTGGGAATCTTGACCGTAGATGCCGTAATCCAGCTTTTACAAAAGTGTTCAGTATACCTTAAACCATACTATACTACTAAAAAGCCAGAAAGAGGCAGTAGCTGCTTACAGTCAATGCCTTTTGGCTTTGCAGCACTGGTTAGCGTGGTTGCATAATCTTCACATTATATTAGAATCTCCACCGGATGCATGTGTAGCCTAGGCGCGATACTTACAGGAATATTATTCCGTGCTACAGTATATTTTTATTTTTTTCTAAAACCGATATCAGCTGATGAAAATGGCTAATCCTACCTACTCCTGAATAACGTTACCTTCAATTTTGATTCATAATATTCCCTTGGATATTAAAAAGGTGTATCTGAAACTTTACAAAGTGGCATATACACCCTTTCATATCCAAGGGGTCGAATTATGTGGAAGAAGATAGCTAAAAAGTAGATCACATTTTTTTCATCTCGAGTACTGTAGGCGTATTCAGTGAGAAACGTGTTAGGCTTAAAATAACCAGATATTGTGTATGTGATTGGTCGTCCATCTCGTCCATTGATGTAATTAAAATCTAGGCCAGCTACCTTGAGAATGGTCTGCTTAATTATGGCGTGGAATGCCATTAAGATCAGGGGTTAGATTTTCAAAGGCAATATAGGGCATATATTGTTGCAAAATATTGTATCGATATTATAATAGTTTTTGCTGTCGAAAGTAAATAATCTGGTAGGTTCCCTCAGCTGTCAACTATCATTGTGTTCAATTCTTTAAATTATATTGGCATAGTTTGATCTCAATGTAGAAATTGTTCTCTGTGAAATCTATGTTGAAACAAACGAGCTATAGGCCTATCTACAGGGATTAACCGATGGCTCGACACACAGCACAACAGCCAGAAACCTGACAATTACAGAAATGAATGCTTATGCTGAGCATACCACATATCATGCGATGTGATGACAGAAAACTAAATCTATGCTTGTTGTCGAGTTGTTAGTGAAAGCCATTCGGAACACACCAGCAGAGCCCAGAAATCCGCTTCGGGAACATGCTAATACCTTATTGGAATGAGTTGTCATAATTCAAACATCTTGGCCATTGTAAAATAAAGAAAAGTTTATTTTGCAACAGATATTTTGAGACTGATTAAACGTTCGCTCCAAGTAACATTTGCGTTTTTTAAACAACTTTTCTACAGCTAAACGTCCGTAACAATGTCAGACGTACGTCAGAAACGTTGGAACATCGCCGGACGTATTTAGAAGACGTTAATTTGACGCTCATTCCACGTCATGTTTACATCTGCAACCAATTTTAGATATATCAAACATACATTAGGGATGATTGATTTAGAACAACGCTCGAAGATGACAATAAAAAAATGGCGGTCTTATTTTAAATTTGATGTCATAACTAAATGACCAGGTATCGCACTAGATGTTGGAGACTATTGGCAGTCGCAGCATTTTTGTTTTAATTTACCATTCAAATAAGATGTATTTCTTAGTTGCCATAACGATCAAATGGTTATACAGAGAATAAAACAACGCCCAGTCATATAATTATGTAAATTAAGAAAACGATGGCAAGACCCCTCAGCCGTAGGCTCTGTCCATCAATATCAAGAAATAATGAGAATGAAATGACCCCCACGTCATTTTTTTTAAATGGCTGCGGCAGCTATATAATGTTTTTAATGGATTCATCCCAAAAATTAATCAGAAATACCTAGAGAACAACCATACCAAATTTAAATGCAATCCAACCAACGGTTCATAAGTTATCGTGTCCACAAGCTTTTTAGGCGGTAATTTTTTTTTAATGGATGCAGCAGCCATTTTTTTTTTGATTTATCCCTAAAGGTAATCAGATTATCAGAAATACCTAGAGAACAACCATATCAAATTTTAATGCAATCCAACCAACGGTTCATAAGTTATCGTGCTCACAAGCTTTTTAGGCGCCTATTTATTTAAATGGCTGCGGCAGCCATTGTGTTTTTAATGAGATTATCCCAATAGGTAATCAGATCATCAGAAATACCTAGAGAACCATACCAAATTTGAATGCAATCCAACCAAACGGTTCATAAGTTATTGTGCCCACAAGCTTTTTAGGTCGCCATCTTGGAAAATGGGCGCTTATGGCTTGGTACCAAAAAAAAATTGCCGAGACACATCGGTCATGTCTGTAAAAAACAAGACTACATAAGTCCAGGAGCTCCCGCTCCGAATAAGAATTTGATTTAAGCAATTTTGTGTAGGGTTATTAATGTAGTCCTAGGCTAGGTCAAAAATCAAGACGCAAGACAACTAGGTTTTATGAAGCCCAGTCTAAAAGTAAGATAAGAACTAGACAGTCTGTCAGAGATTGCAAACCTCCATTGAAATTAATGATCCCAATCAGTATCCCAGTAATGGTCTACCTATCTGTCACGGTTTACCCGATATCAGGCCAATCGAGTTAACTAATAGCTGATTTACGGTCATTTTGAATTCGATATAAATTAGTTAAAAACTTAGGGTGCATCCTCCCCCGAAACCTCAAATTTTGTTTTATAGTAATGGACTAACATCTAACACAGTTTGCAAAATATTGGGCATGTGAAAGTAAATAATGGCCGATAGGGGGCCATTTTGAATTTGATCTAGTCAGAATTTTCCAAGATGCATCCTCAGCTGAAATCTCACATTTCATTCTATAGTAATCGTCTAGCTATCTAGCACGGTTTACCAAATATCGGCCATGTGAAAATGAATAATGGCCTAAAGGCGGCCATTTTGAATTTGATCAAGTCAAAATTTTTCAAGATGCATCCTCAGCTGAAATCTCACATTTCATTCTATAGTAATGGTCTAGCCATCTAGCACGGTTTACCAAATATCGCCCATGTGAAAGTGAATAATGGCCGATAGGAGGCCATTTTGAATTTGATCAAGTCAAAATTTTTCAAGATGCATCCTCTCCTGAAATCTCACATTTTGTTTTATAGTAATGGTCTAGCCATCTAGTACGGTTACCAAAAACCGGCTATTTGAAAGTGAATAATGGCCGATAGGCGGCCATTTTGAATTTGATCGGGTCAATTTTTTTCGAGATGCATCCTCTCTTGTAATCTCACATTTTGTTTTATAGTAATGATTCAGCTATCTAACACGGTTTACCAAATATCAGCAATGTGAAAGTAAATGGTGGCCGATAGGCGGCCATTTTGAATTCGATTGAGTCGAAAGTTTTTAAAAGGCATCCTCTCTCGAAACGTCACATTTTGTTTTATAGTAATGGTCTAGCTGTCTAGCACGGTTTACCTGATATCAGGCCTATCGAGGTAAATAATGCCGATTGTCGGCCATTTTGAATTCGTAAGTTAAACATTTTCAGGGTGCATCCTCCACGGAAAACTCACACTTTGTTTTATAGTAATCAGGTAATGGTCTAGCCATCTAGCACGGTTTACCAAATATCAGCCATGTGAAAATGAATAATGGCCGAAAAGGCGGCCATTTTGCATTTGATCAAGTCAATTTTTTTCAAGATGCATCCTCATCTGAAATCTCACATTTCGTTTTATAGTAATGGTCTAGCCATCTAGCACAGTTGACCAAATATCGGTCATGTGAAAGTGAATAATGGCTGATAAGCGGCCATTTTGAATTTTATCGAGTCGAATTTTTACAAGATGCATCCTCTCCTGAAATCACACATTTTGTTTTATAGTAATGGTCTAGCCATCTAGCACAGTTTACCAAATAACGGCCATGTGAAAGTGAATAATGGCCGATTGGCGGCCATTTTGAGCTTGGACGAGTTGATTTTTTTCAAAATGCATCCTCTCCTGAAACCTTACAATTTGTTTTATAGTAATGGTGTAGATATCTTGAGCGGTTTTTATAATATTCCACAATATCAGGCCTGTCGAGGTGAATAATGGCCGATAGGCGGCCATTTTGAATTTTATCAACTTGAAATTTTTCAAGATGCATCCTCTCCTGAAACCTTACAATTTATTTGATATTAATGGTGTAGCTATCTTGAGCGGTTTTCATGATATTCCGCAATATCAGCCTGTCGAGGTGAATAATGGCCGATAGGCGGACATTTTTAATTTTATCGACTTGAAATTTTTCAAGATGCATCCTCTCCTGAAACCTCACAATTTGTTTTATAGTAATGGTGTAGCTATCTTGAGCGGTTTTCATGATATTCCGCAAAATCTTTCAGTCAGATTTACCGATGTTATAAATTAGGTCAAAGTGTTTGGTCAACTTCAAGGTCCAAAAACCTGAAAAGGCACAACTAGGGACCTTAGAGAACATGTATGTGCAATATGACTGTCATCGGTTCAGTACTTTTCGAGATCTGCTCCGGAAACGAAGTGCACGTCAAAACGTCTAAATAGGTCGTAGTTCTGAACCAGAAGTGGCTCAAAGTTCAAATACCACAAAAAGCACAACTAGACCCCCTAGGGGTGTTGTGTGTAAAATTTGAAGACAATCGGACAAGTACTTTCAGAGATATGCTCCGGAAACGAATTGTTTACGGACGGCCCAATGCCGTAACATCATTATTTTCTCCTCTGCGACCTTGCGTATTGAATTCAGATTAAACAAATTTTAACCTGTCCATTATCCACCTGGAAGTAACCCACATACCATTGGTGTGTGTACACGAGTACTATCAACGGGGGTGATCTCTCTGCAGTAGATATAGTATATGGGTGGAAGGTGAAGGGGGAAACTATCCATTTACACCTCAATATAAATCTAAAAAATACATGTTCTTGCTCCGCGATCAGTTTTTTTCCAAATCAAGACGGTGTAGTTTGCTACTTTTTCTTCAAACAAATATAGTTTTATTCCGGAAAAAAATGAATGCCGAGAGATATCATGATTTTACACACACCAATGCGATACTGAAGGCCCAGTGACCCCGGGGGGTCCCTGAAACTGTTACACCAGTTCAAAATTTATTGTGTATATCAAAATATCTTTTTTGGTCATATATAGTCTGTCAGGTTGTATATCTACAATAAAGTACTTTACTGCTAAAGGCAGTTTTAACCCTTTGACTTCCAGGCCGGGGTGCATGCCAGGATCCAGATATACTGGTGTACGAGTTCTATTTTTCGTCATTTGAAGCTGGAATTGCTAACGCAATTTCCAGCTTCAAATAACGAAAAATACATAAATGTAGTATATATTTGACGAAAATTTGTGTCATTTTATGGTTACGTTCATTGACGAATGACGACGGAAATTTCCGTCATGTATGGTAGTGAAAAGGTTAACTCTTTAAGTGCTTCTTTACTACTTAACATTTTCCGTTCATTTGAAGTTGGCATTGCTCACGCAATTGCCAACTTCAAATGAAAGGAAAATAACTCCTCACTTAAAAATTAAACCTGCTAAATTTCACAATGGGGGCTTTACTCAAGATTTATACATGCATATTTGTTCAATTTCTGTCAAATTTTAGTTGTGGAAAAACAGTATGAATGCGCTTAAAAGCGTCGCCCGCACTCAAAGGGTTAAGAGTACATTACAATCCCTACTGAACTGAACAAAGACAAACAAGATGTACTTCTTATACATAGCATCTTTTATTTACATTTTATATGTGCATATTTATATATATATATGTATATATTTATATTTTATAAAGTAAATGCATTTTCTGTTAAAAGCACAATCAATTTCCTAGTTTGGAAGAGAGACTGCTTGCAATTACTGATAAAAATCAATGTAAATAATATGTACAGCCTTGTTTCTTGATTTGTGTATTCAAATAGTTAAAAAGAAACAACACGGAATGTGCCCAAAAACCATGTCAGGCAGATTCAACACAATCAAGAACATCACACCAGAAAAAAACAAAATGCCACTTATCAAAACCTCAAAAAATGAGGATATACCAGACAGTTTGACTGTGCAGGTATAATATATATAATCTAGTATATGTAGACAAGTTATTTAACACTCTGGTGATTCTAGAGACCTAGTATGTATAATACAATACTGGCACTACCAGGTTTTGGGCAAGTCTACTGAACTTAGCATACGTCTGATGTTTATCATAATAAAATTCTGGCGAGAAAAGAATAGTGGATGGGTCCCTATTGGATTGTTTTACCTGAAATGAGGGTGATAATCGCAGCAGGAACTGCTTCCAGACCTCCTGCAGTATATACTGACTTTTAGGTGTGGAGGCTAAACATTTTTTATCAGCAGCTGCACTTGAAACAGTGGTGTTTCATAATAAAACTTAGATCAACAAAATTGGCACATCTGTCCATTCTAATTTACATGGTCTAAATAATTCCCTTGAATATATGGGCAATTTTATCAGCACACAATGTTAGGAGTACAAATTAAATGGAGTTAATTTATTGAGAGAAATGAATTATAATTGCTGACACGTCATAATAATAGCTGAAATTGTCTAATTTGCTTATCTTTATAGGTAGCAAGAAATATGAGATATATTTGGGACAGCTCCAACAATGACAAAATTGAACGTTTAACTTGCATGGGAGTGGTGTACACGGAAACGTTTTTTTTGTATGTGAACATTTTTTCAAACTCACATCAGCACAGGATTCTGATTATTTATTTTAAATTTCTGATAACACCATGAAATGGTCATGGATCTTATATTTCTTTGAATACTGTACCGTTTTCAAAAAAAAAACATCATAGAAAAAGAAACCACAAATCAAAATGAAAAACTTGTTTTGATATTACACTTTGATATTTCATAAAATCGGGTAATTTTCATTCACTGTCAGGTGGAAATTGCTGTAGCCATTCACACCTCACAGTGACTGCAATTAGGATGAAATTCTTCAGCAGGCAAAGGGTTAATGCATTGAACCCTAGAGGCGATAAGATCACTGTGGGAATAAAATTAGTGTTCAAATATCAAGATTTGCAAATCTATGGTCTCAAATGAAAATTTAAGTCAGATAAAATAGGGGAAAAGGATCAATAAATTTGTAAACATAACCATTATGTATGTGTATGGTATTTTAACCACCTTGGCATAGATTGAAGAAAAATAAAAAGTTGATAATTTGGCACTTAACCCTTAAATCGCCGGAACCGATTATATTCGTTTTTTGACACTTTTTATTAGCCCATTGCATATCAGCTTTTGAACATGTTGAAAATAAAACTTGACATCAATCAGCTAGATTTGAAAAGAGTTGACCTTCATTTTGTCAAATCTGAATAATTTTCACTCACTTGAAGTTGTGGATCCTGTTAGCGAGACACAACTTCAACTGGGCGGAAAATCAAATTAAATGATTTGGTGGTTAAAGGGGTAAAAGGCAGAAAAACGCACACTTGGAAAAAAATCAGAAATCAAAATCAATTTTCACCTATAGGTACATTGTATATGGGGGTAAGGATTAAAGGTATACAATCACCTCCAATGAGGCTGCCTGAGAAAAATCAACAAAGTAGGTGCACTAACTAGCAGTATATGATGTCATGTGATAATCAAATAGCTGGTAGGTTTGTACACCCGACCACTTCATAAGCACAGGGTTAAGAAAAATCGAGTTAGCCATTTTTGTGTTTAATTGTTCATAAAGTGATATAGCTGCTTTTAAAAACAAATAGATTATAAGGTAAACCACCATGGACCCCCTCCAGACCTCTGGCCCTACTTTGAGCCTGTATTTCATGTGACGGCCTGTAATTCTACAAATGGACACATCATAAAAAAAACTCAACGATTCTTATGTAACCGCACTGGGGACGATCGTTTCCATGATCATTTTACAATTTTTGAAATAACCAAGAGTTATGCCATAAATACTTCGATATATGATAATCTCATCTTGAAGAAACAAAGACATGACATGTATGACTGACAATCGTGTCAAATACACATGGCATGCATCTACTGTGTGATATTATGCTATGATGATAATATGCAACTCATTGGTTTAATACGACTTGAAAAATCTGACAAGAAATATGTAGTCATCATTTTAGCGATAAAAACGCCCATTTTGTTTTAGATGAATACAACAAAATGGAAATACTAAAAAAACAATGATTGTACTGTGCAAATTAATACATACTTCATTTCATCTATATTGACAAAATCAGGTATAGATATATATATGGTAATCGTAAATCAGTTATGCATTTTACGTATTGTTTTAAAACTGGTGTGATACAGCTCCGTCATACTGTTTCCTGACAATGTTTATTGCACTCAGCACTATTTTAAAACTCAAGGACATAATTTAGCTAAATAATAAAAGATCTTCATTTAATTTAATTTTTAATATTGATGGAGTCTAAGGCTATTGTACAAGGTAGTTGTTGGATGCATGAAACTATCAAATAGAATTAACCATTAAAACGTCAGGTTATGCAATATCTTATTGTGTCTGGTCAAATTAGTGTTCCAGGTCAAATATAACAAAATTTATATCTTACAAAAACTGATCACTTGACTCATCAAACATTATCACTAAATAGCAATGATGGAAGTTCGAAAATGTATTTATTGGTAGCCTATACTGTACCACAACAAATGATGTACCGGATAAGCCGATGCACGAGAAATTGTAATCTTAAGTCAAATGAACCATCATCTTTTTTCCCTGCAAGCTCCGCTAGACATTGCACATAGCATTTTATTACTGCAGCTCCACAGATACCATGTTATACATTCTAGTGAGGAAACTAGTGTCTCACACAACACAGACCAATAGATTGCATAAGCCGTACACAGAAACCGCGTTATAATATAGATGACATTGAGTTGCATCACTACAAATAATTCCACAGCTGAATACACAATACAAACACACTGTTAAATCAGTGAATAAATTGCTAGGTAAAAAGATTATGTCTGCCAAGCAAACAAAGCGTTAACCCAATGTTGTTTTGATGTTGCACCAACGTTTGTAACTACACATAAAGCACTGGATTATAGTATTCAAATTTTCACCCACTTGAAGTTGTGTCTCACTACCGCGACACACAACTTCAAGTGGGTAAAAATTACTTCCATTTGTACGATTTGAATCGAAAGATACGACAATCTACCAGTTGTAATGCTCAATACACCTTCAAATTCTCTTATTTGAAGGTCAAATGA
Organism: Flabesymbios commensalis; assembly: GCA_964017125.1. Taxonomy (NCBI): domain Eukaryota; kingdom Metazoa; phylum Annelida; class Polychaeta; order Terebellida; family Flabelligeridae; genus Flabesymbios; species Flabesymbios commensalis. The sequence continues at coordinate 46,098,964 of OZ024907.1, forward strand.
AAAGACTAAAAACTGCCATAGACGTGACTAGTACCTTAACCCTTACAACGCTGGATTAATTTTGTAAAATCATAGGTTTATTTCAATTTGAGATCATCATAAATGTCTTTGTCAGCTCTTTCTGATTCATTTGAATACCTATGTTATGGGTATACGCCCATTAGAAATATTTTTACTCTTACAGTGCGGGAATCGACTTTAGTCGTCAGAATCTGACATCTACAGACGTCAGATTCTGATGATTAAAGTTGATCCCCGCGCTGTAAGGGTTAAGGTTAATAACATTGGGTGAAAGTAGTGTTTGCCGGACACATGACTAGAGGAAGATGGTTTCACAATGGCAAACCAAGCCTGCTCGGGTGCACAACACGTCACCCACAACCATTTGCATTGTCAAAGTATACATGATTGCTTTATTTCTGCATAATAATCCAGCATGTACCACATTTTCTACCCAACAAGCACCCAATACCATCTGAAGTCGGGGGACATTGCCTTGACATAAAGGTGAGGCTGAGCATGTTGAGAACCACTGTCCCTCACAAAGGGACTGTAACCTTTGTTGATTAATGTGGGTTACAATATAGTGCGAGTGCAAAAAATTCACAGCTTTTCCAGTGGTTTCGAGTCTCATAAACTGATCTAAAATCGTCCATAGATATTGTCATAAATTAAATAAATAGTAAATATTATAAAAATTTAGAAAATTTGCTGAAAATTGCTTTAGTACAAATGGCAGCGATAAAATTGTGTCTTGAAATGCTTACGCATTGGATTATATAATACAGTATATTGATAATGATAACATCTAGTTCTTATCATTTGCTATATTTTCTGCAAGGACTTATAATAGACAAAGAGAGTATATACATGCAGACGATATCACTAGTCTCGAATGTGAGTAATCACTACAAATATATAACAGTAAGTGTCATATGTGAACATGGCAAATCTGGGTGAACTGTGGCACAAATAATTCGCGAAAAACAGACAGAGTAATAAAAATCACAGCCTTTGCAAAAAATGGGATGATGTCGACTGAAAAGGGTCTTGGTCAAGACACTTTGCTCTCAACATCATCCGTTTATCGACGGTATGTCCATGAAACATTTAGAGACAAGATTACCGTAACATAGAGGCATGAACATTATGAGAGACAGACTACACGGCAAATGCGAGGCTGCCAAATTGCCTCAATTGTGAGACAGCGTCTCAGACGTTGTCTCACCATTGAGGCAATGTTGGAACAGCGTTTTATGTTTCTGAAGCTTGTATGGCAGATGATAAAGCCGATGAATCACATACTGAAAGCAGATAGATTGAAATGAAGCAGACCCAGCTCTCAGAAGCACACATTTTACGGCAGGAAGTAGTTTAATACCATCATCTCCTTGATGATGGAACTCGCAGTGACATCCACTGAAGCAGTGACGACAGAAAACAACACAGCTTTATACAGCTGTACCACAGTGAGATTTAGAATACACTAAGTAATTCTTGGTGTGATGAAGTTGATGTGGGTGTTGTTAGTCTTGCAGCCGTTGTCACCTGCTATCATCGAGTGTTTGTAGGTCACGGAGACTTGGCAGCCTCATCTTTTTAAGGTAGTCCACTGGTGATAACTCAAAACCTTTAGAATTCAGCATTTTCTTGAGGTCACGTATACGCTGTTCATCTCTATTCAAACAGAAAAATAATAAACACAATTTGCCATTACAATAGCAACCAGCAGTGTGAGATAACATGAGAGAAAATTACAATTGAAGTCTTCCTCAGAAAAAAGGTGTGATTAGTGGCCATTTTTACTACGATCAGTGACAATTTAAAGCCTTTCACATTATCATGATTATAAAGTTTACATTATGAACACATGTGTTAAATCTCATATATTGGAAAAAATCAGTACAGTATAAATTGTGCATTGTGTTAACGAGGGTGGATTGAAAAAGTTCAAAGTCAAAGAGAGGTCTAGAAATAGGTTAACCCATAAACTGCCAAATTATATAATTTAAATTTTAATCCACTTGAAGTTGTGTCTCACTACCGCGACCCACAACTTCCAGTGGGTGAAAATTACTGATATTTGCTTAATTTGAGATCGCACATTTGCAAATCTCGATGTATAAACACTCATTTTGTTACCAATAACTGTGACTTAAACGGCTAATAAAACTGTTTATAAACAGCTATAGTCGTGATTAGCAGTTTAATTCATGTGTGATAAATCAGTATGACATGAGAGACGTTTGTACTCTGACCTGCGTCTGTTCTCCTCCAGCAGTTTGACTAAGGCGTCTCTCTGCTCCACCACCTCCAGTAACTCCTCCAGGATCTGCTGCTCCTCCTCTGCCATGTCACCGTTCCTAGCTGCCTCTGTCAAAAAAACAAAACAATCAATACTGAACACTTTAAAAGTATATTGTACTAGGTCATGGGCCTGTCTCAGCAAACAAGAGGCATTGTCCCAGTGTTGGTTTAATGTTGGACCAGCATCGAAGATGGTGAGCCAACATTAACAAAACATCGGGTTAACGTCTGTGTTTGAAGGGTCACACAGGTATCAATATGGTGTCCTCTTGTGAATAATACTATTTGCTACAGAAGAAAATATCCACGTTTTCTATTCGTTTGCAGGTGATGATGATGTGTGTGAGTAAAGGTTTATTTTTGAATATATTCATGTACAGTGTATTGTGTGAATATTTCTAATTTACCATTCAAGTGCCACTTTATCTTAGCTTGGTTTTATTTCTCAATTCACTTCTTACCCAATCACTAGGAACTAAGCTGGCTCTTGTTTGATGTACTTCATACATGTATAGGCTGATGGTCCACTTATTAACCTTGCTAATGGTACACTTATTAGTTTTATTAAGAAGTTGGGGAAATAATTTAACCTGGTAGTGGAAGCGACTCTAAGAAAAAAACAGAAATAAATCAACACAAAGTCTAGCTTCAAAATTGTCACAAACGAAATTAACATAATTAAGCATTACTGTACGTTATTTACATTACAAAATATTTCAAATATGGAGGGAAATCATTATGGTTAATTTTGCTCATCAGTTGATAAAATATGTTAAATACGCACTGTTAATCATATTAGGATATTAGGATTCTGCAATGCGTTACAAAATCAGACTAATTTGTGAGGAATTATGTAAGATGGTGGAACTGCCAAGAGAGCACATAAATATGTGCAAACACATTGTAAACCACACTGCTAAAGAACAGTGTAATGCAATTAGGTGGGAGCCACTATATATTTGGATATACATATCCTGATGCTTTTGATTACAGTATGCTTGTATTCGATCTATATACATGTCATCACAATTCACTTTGCAGTACAAAAAACATTACACAATTAATTCCACTTCAAAAGAAAAAACTTTTTATAAATTGTACAAGTGCATGAAGAGGCAAAACACAGTAGCCATGCAGTTCTACCCATAATTGAACTCAAAGCAGATAAAACATTGTTGTTGTGACTCTGGTATTGTGGGGTTGTTTTGCCACTTTGGAAGGTGGCATATATGTAACATTTTAATATGAAGTTGACAGAGATGTAATCATGGCACATTGAAACAATTGACAACATTTTGGCACAGATCCAGAATCCTAAATTTGGAGCAGAGAGGGTTAAAACCGATCTCCCCTTGGAATAAACACTGCAAGAAACTGTATACTGGTATACCTACTGGGAATATATATATATATATGTTGAATAAAAATACCGGTACTTGGAACGCACACCATTTTTAATGAAATAGATAACAAACTTTAACAACTCTAGAGAAAATTACTATTGTCATTTTACAACCAAAATATCATGTTTGCTTCTCATATGAGTTGTAGAAATAAAATTTATCTCAAAGGGTTTAACCCTTTAACCGTCGGTGCCGCATATCTTCGGGTTTTCTTTTTTATTAGCACATTAAGTACCACCTTTTAAACATGTTAAAGATAAAATGTGACATCAATCAGAAATATTTGAAAACAGTTGACCTTCATTTTGTCAAATCTGAATAATTTTCACTCACTTGAAGTTGAGAATCGCGTCAACGAGACATATCTTCAAGGGGGTGAAAATTCCAATTGAATAATTTGGCGGCTAAAGGGTTAATGTATAAAATATCTATTGAAAACAATTTGTATCTCCAAGCATAGTACACTTCCAATATTCACTGTTGATATAGAGAAACAACATCCAATCAAACAGAAAGAAATAGTTGTGAAATAGGGAATTAATTGGTCCATACATCGGACCAATCACCGGTAGGTCGAACAGTAGGTGTTATCATTGTCAATTAAACAGTTGACAATAGGTGACTGGAAAATGGTGACCATTGCCATAAACTATTATTAAAAAGTGCATCCACACCCCTTATATATATTGACGTTCAATTGTTATTAATGATACATAAAAATGTGTAGATTTTGTATGAGAATTAAAATGTGTACATTTATTGTATTCAGCAAGCATTCATAAATGCTAAATAAAACATAAAAAATATCCCATCAGAGATGGGAATGGCCCTCAAGGCCAAAAAAATAACATATATTTATTGAAAAGTAGAAAATAAACCAAGGACTAGATTGCTCTAACAAGGAAAAACATAATATGCCCGAGTGATGATCATTTTGAATTTGATCCGTGTTATATACGAAGTCGACCCATAAGTTTGTAAAGTGAACATAAGGTGTGTCAAGTTTCAAAACATCAGAATAAGAGTGAGAGAGTCAATCACGCTGCTATGTCAGAGTGGCGGCCATTTTTAATCTGATTCATACCATTGTCAAACTAGTTTGTAGGGTGAACACATTGGCCAAGTTTGAGAACATTCAAATAAAAACTTGTAAGTCAATTGCACTAAGAAGACAAAGTGGACAGACAGATGGAGGTTTTAGGGATGACAATTGTTTATGCTGAATCTGCGGAGGGCTAAAAATTACAAATGAAAATTTTTCTGAAAATCATTTCAAATCTTAACTGGATGTAAAATTAAAAGCACACAGTTGTATACAAAACACTAGGGGTTGTCAAGATTATGCGTTCACAAGAACTTGAAAAATTAAAATGTTCGTCATACTCTTGAAAAATCACTGAACTGTGTCAGGTAAGTAAGTGGGTGATACTGACTCTTCGTTCTTGAGACAACACATTCACAAGGATTAAAAAATTCAAAAGACCACAATTTTCATGAAAATCACTAAAGTGTGTGTGACCTTTTTATTTCTGAACCAGGCATGTATGTGACTCCATACAAAAAGACGAGTAAGTTTAAGTACGTCAGCAGTTATTTAGATAATGTGTTCACAACTCAAAAATGGCCACCATTTTCAAGAAACCCACTGAAAAGCGACCAAAACATTTTCAATTCGAGGTCAGACAGGTTACTGGTAGGTGCCTACATAAAAAATCACAAGCAGTTCTGATCAGTGGTTCTTGAGATATTGCGTTCTGATATCTCTGCAAGAGGCACTAATGAACATACATACATCCACAATATTTTAAATTTATTTCATAAAATAATTCAGGGAGACCATACCATATAATATGAGCAGTGGCAGCACCGATAATGTAAGACATTTCAATAATTCACAACATGCCTTTTATTTTATGTGGCAGATATCTGTAACCCCACCAATGGAAATACATGTATTGACAAGAATATTGGAAAAAAAATCATGATGAGAAAATCACCATTGGAAAAGACACTATGTTGTATGACCTCAGGCTCCTAACTATTTCTAGTATTAAATCATCACAGAAGAGCAGAAATATCATGACAAATTCAATCATATGATAAAAAAGCATTCAAGAAAGCAAGTATTAGTTTAGACAGAGAATAGTGAGATGATTAATTGTTGCCATGGCTTTTAAAATCACTACAAATCACCAGACAAATCTACGTACATTCCAGCAACATTATATCTTGATTAGATTGGTGAGAAATCATCAAATAATTCATTTGATTATAGTATTATTGTATATTTCACGAGCCCAATACCATGGCAGATCTTTCCAAGAAGAAGTTACTGTTACCTTCCAACAAAAATTGTTTTAATCCTCCATTTTCTGTCTGCTCCTGGAATTCTTCATCTAGACAAAATTACATCACTGTTTATGATCAGTACAGCATGATTAGTAAGACGGATGCTGATAGTGCATGCGACTACTCAAAGCTGTTAATCGAAGCAGCATGCATGTGTTGTTAAAAAGGTTTCCAGAGATATAACAGTAGAAATGTTATAGTGGGCTACATAAATTCTCCACAAAATGATGCTGAGTTCTCTATGAAGGCAAAACTCTTTGCTGTAAGTATGTATATTAGCAATGAAACAGTGTAACCCTATGGAAGTAAAGTTACCTAATCCTACAACTACACGATATCAAGAGAGCAATGAAAACTACATGAGTCTCCAAACAAAAACTTGAACAAGACAGTGAAATTGACTACAGATTTGAATACAATTTTCAACCAGTTTAAAAATAACTGTATTGATGTGAATAGAAGTGTAACCAGCAGACATAATATTTATCTACAATGACACACCTTTGTTTGTTTAAAGTGTGAAATTTAGAGAAAAGATTTAAAAGCTAGTTATTGTGTTCATTGTGTACATGTAATAATATATTAGATCCATACCACCCATGTAACTACACAGCTATACTTGGTTAACGTCATTCATACGACCATGAACAAAAAGACAGTTTCGTTTATTTCACTAACTAAGAATGGCTACACTAGCATGATATTTACAAAAAAATATGACAAGTGATTTCGCCACAACAAACTAAATGACTTTTTGCACAAGTGTAAGTCACTATATGTTTGATAAGCATGGAGTATTGTTCTTCTTGCACCATATTTCCAGTCAAAATTTGGAATAGCTATATTTATATTGGTGAAAATAGTTTTGGCACTGATATACAGGTACATTTAATTTTAGTGGAAACAAAACAAATGAAAACAGCATTATATTCCATGGCTATACAATATAAATTAAATTGCTTACTCTAAAAGTTGTTTCTGCACACATAACAATGTATAAACAATCTCTACAAATCCAATTATCATGGTACTATCATTGACAATGTTTGTATGGGACGTACCGGTAGTATTTATTAAATACAGGTCAGGATTACAAGATACGGATATCATTCAAAACATTTGATATCTATCCATAAAGTTTACCTAACAGTTACCCTTACAGCGCAGGGATAGACTTTAGTCGTCAAAATCTGACGTCTGTAGACGACGACTAAAATTTATCCCCGCACTGCAAGAGTAAAAATATTTCTAATGGCCGTAGACGCATAACATAGGTATTCAAATGAATCGGAAAGAGCCAACTAAGACATTTATGATTTCAAATTGAAAAAACCCCTTTAGTTTCCATGGTTTATACGAAAGTATTTCAGCGCTTTAAGGGTTAAGCTTCCAAAAATCTACCGGTACAATGCCACACCTTTGTTGGTCACTGTGAGTGATAAGGATTACACACTATATGGTCGTGAGTGAGTGAATACAGTAGTCATGATCTTAACCATTACACAGCTAAGCACGACTGGAGTCGTTTTTTTATAGTTGTAGATCGATAGCGAGACACAACTTCACCTGGGTGAAAATTTAAAATAGGTAATTTAGCACTTAATAATAATTGATAGTGTAACAAACAAGAATGAAGTATTACTGTTGAAAATATGTTATTAATGGTTCCAAGAATCAATGGGATAGTAGTAAATTGTTTTGAAACTTATGACGTTTTGACTTGTTATGACAATCCTTGATCACATACTGGCGGCAAGGAGGTCATCCAAAACGCCAACGACCCCTGACCATGAAGTCATGAATAGGGATCAAGGCTACCAGCTATCATACAAGATCATTCTACCGATGTCTGAGCCATTTCACCGCCAGGACATCAATATGTGATCAAGGCTTGCCGTAGCAAATCGAAACATAATAAGTTTCAATCATCAATTTTGCATTACAATTGTAAAGTCATTTTATAAGAAAATCTAAATAAATATTAGTTTAATTTCTTCTTTTTTTACAAGATTTTTTTCTAGTAGCAATAACGTTGGCTGTCACCAAGAATACATAAGACATGTCTTATTATGTATTCTAATATGATACAATCACAATCAACAATATATGGGGATGGGTGTGATAACTGGGAGAAACATTCTTACTTCGGTAATAACGGAAATGCTTGATGAAAAGAGAAGTTGATAATATATGAAAAAGTCTTTCATAATTATCCACTGTTTAAAATAATAAATTAATAAATAGAGACATAGGAGAAAAAGCATGGATTCTGTATTAAAAATAAATGAGGTAATAAATCAGCACAGATGAAAAAAACAACAGGTTGAGGAAGGGAAACGGTGTATTATATTATAAATTTTTTTTCATATTTTATTGAATTTGAGAAATAATTACAGTAGGTAATATGATAACATGATTAAAAAATATTCAAATTGAAAACCCCATTATAAACACACTTAGCTGCCAGGGGAAAATACATTGGAAAAACTCTTTTTGTTTTAATATTATACAAATTATAATTACGTAATATTAAAGACTCTATAAGAAATTATGACAGAATAAAATGAACCTAACTGTACACATGATAGCTTAATTGAAAAAAAAATTGGTCTGATATTGAAGGGACTTACCATCAAGTGTTATTCGCTCTCGAAGTTGTTGTTCCAGACGACTGTGCCTGTCTTCCAATTCAAGCTCCCGGGCACTGATAATGAATACATAAAAAGTATGTACCTAAATGTAATATTGTAATTGTTCTCTTTCAAAAGTGTTATATTGACCAGACCATGTACCACATCAAATGTTCATAAAAATAGACAACAAGCAAGTCAAATTCTGCAACAACTACATCATGTATGTATGAGACAAAAATTAGCTAATAATAAAAAACATTCACACTGAGGAGAAGATAAGTATTGTCAATATAAAATTCAATGAACTAGTGCAAGGTGCAATAGGTCAAAACTTATAGGGAGACCTCAATATCAGCATTTTTACAATGAACAATAATGTAACTGCTTCAGTTTGATGCTTTTTTTTTACAGATATTGAGGTAACCCTCATATCGTCGCCTCGGAGATAAAGGATCCTATCTGACACTCGTTAGAGTGGCAGATATGATCATTTAGCTCCGAGGCGACGATATAGAGTTAGGCACAAACTTACTGGACCATGAGCTCAGAGTCGTAGCGCACGAGGACGTTCTTTTCATGCACAATGTTAAACCATTCCTGCATCAGCTCAGCCTCATCCCGACTGGCGTCTGCAAAACCCCAACGTGCAATTAAAACGAACCCACCGATATAATATATAACAGGAGAGAGGACACCCAAGTTATATATGAATGTCACATTCAGCCTTCGTTGCCTAAATGCTGAGTCACTGCTTTATATGTTAACATATGACAGGCTTATGCTGGGTAAATGTGTCATGTTTGCAGGGCGGTGCAATGTAACAGATATCACACTGTGACAGATTAAGAAATTAGAAAAAATGAGTGGATACAAATGTATCATTGAAAAATTATTTGAATATCTAGATATGTATTTATCATCAGGTGATGTCATTAATAAATAACACTGATTTTCTTAGAATATAAGAAATGTTTAGAAGCAAGTCAAAATTGAAATATACAATTTAAAAAAGTAAATTTTGAATACACAAGATTTATATACATGTATAATAAACATATATAGAAAAAGATGTGTTTTATGCCGGTGATTTCACAAATATATCCGGCATGGCCACACATTCCAATCATTATTAGGGAGGATATTTTAGACTCGGCGATTTTACTTTTTTAACATTAGCTATTACCTACATTATTAAATTATACTTGTAAAAAAATAGTGTCCAGTTTTGTATAATTTCTTCATTTTCATATTTTTAATCAGTAGGCTTACTTTTTCATATTAGTGAAAGCCCAGAATGTTCTTCAATATTTCATGCAAATATATTCATTGTGTTTCCTACTCTCGACAAAAAGTGAATAAAATTAACGCAAAATATAAGCCGTTATTAATTTGAAGCAAACAAGTTTGTGAATAAGCATGGTGTAATGTAGTCAGAATATTTTAGCATCTACGGAGTAAGGAATGATGCAAAACTTGTAACCATACACCTGTGAGATCAAAGGTTAATTTAAAGTATCACCAAACCATTATCATAAAAAACAATAACTGCAAAAATTATTAGTATTGAAAAAGATGCTAAAAATAATACCTGGTCCCTCTCCTCTTAACGCCCTCTCTATGGCTACTCCCTTCTCTTCAATTTCCCGTTGTTTGATTTCTACTTCCTCTAAATGACGCTGTATTTCTTGTGCCATTCTTAGGCGTCGTTGTTCAGCCTCTTTAAGCCGGCGAGCAGCCTGTTTCTGCTGTCGGCGCTGATATTTAGCTCGATCCTCTTCATTCATCACCTGAACATTATCGTAAAATGTAATAAATGAATAACAATGTACTAAAAATATGGACCCACTATATTGTGCAGAAGTGGCAAAAATAACACAGGACACCAACAATTGTAATGATAAATATTTTAGCTATTTTCTAAAGAGATTTCCCCCCTTTTTATTCAGACATGATAAGACATAAAAGGAGGGGAGAGGAGTAAAAATATGCATTTACAGGGCCTAACTTCTTTTATGAAAAAAATGATCTCGCTACATGATTGCATGCATATGCTCTACATTAACTCCTACCCAGCGAACGCGAGCTTCTGAATTGCTGTTGTTTCAATGTTGGACCAGCATCGTTGATGTTGGACCACAGTTGATGGCTTAATGTTACATGTTTGCTGGGATAATCTGCCTTACCTAATTAATCAGGAAGATAAATCTGAGGCGCTCAAGAATTTATTACTAATCATGGCTGCCCTTTTAAGACTGAATTTACCATTGTCATCTTCATCCACTACAAGCCGGGAATTGCTGTCGCAATTCTCGACTTGTAGTGGATGAAATCCAGATGATTTGAAATGGGTGAAAAATTTAAGAAAATTGCAATGTATTGGTAAAGCAAATTCACGGAAATTTTTATTCTAAAAACCTTGCTTATAGGAAAATTAAGTCTGTTTTCAGGGATGTAAAATGATGCTTTAATGCATCGTGAAGGCTCAAAGGGTTAAAAGAGGAAGATGTTGTAAGGAGCAGCAAAAAGGACGAATCTGCCAGGAAGATCGCTGACAGCTTGGGAAGACTCAGATCCAATCCATTATCAAGGAGGAGACGAAGATTCTTGCCGACTGGGAGAAAGGAGAGAAGGCTACAAGAAAATACAAGAGGGCAAGGAGGACTACATACCAAGAACGACTTGGTTTGGAAGTGGTTTTGTATGGCAAGATTGAAGAACATTATAGTGACTGGCCGTCTGCTGCAAGAAAAAGCCCTGATGCTGTCTGTGGAAATGGGTCATGACGACTTCCCGGCTTTAAATGGTCGGTTGGAATCATTCAAGAAAATTAATGGCATAACAGAGGCAGTTTTGTGTGGTGAGGCGGCAGATATACCAGAAGATGTAGCAGGCGACTGGATGAAGAGGTCGCCAGAAATCTGTGCTGTATACGACATCAAAGACATATTCAAAGTAGATAAGGTGGGCCTATTTTACAGGACCTTGCTAAATTGTGTATTGGTTGTCAAGGGAGACACATGCGAGGGTGGGAAGAGAGTCAAGGATTGACTGACTGCCCTGGTGGCCTGTAGTGCAGCTGGAGAGAAGCTGAAGCTACTTGTGATCAGGAGATTGACAAAACATAGATCATTTCAGGGATACAAGTTGGCGATAGATACAAGAGTCTGGGAGTGAAGGATTACATCAACAAGAAGGCGTGGATGATGACATCACACTTCTCAGAGTTTGTTTTGCTGTAGATGTGCCTGTCCAATTAATTTCAAGACCTGTTTTTATCTGTTATAGAAGATAGAAATCAAAGAAATTTAAATGACAGCCTTACCTGCTGTGCATGGAAGCTTCGTAGAGAAATAGAGTCATCACCAAATTCACTTCCTGTGTCAAAATCTTCAACTGAAAACAACAAAATACTATATGTACATACATACACATTTAAATATCAAAGCTATCTGTTCAGATATTACATTTAAATAATAATTGCAGATAGTCGCTCATTTTGGCCCCCGCGACCTAGTTTTGGCCCGATGCGCGTCCATTTTCAAACTCAACAGAGCTATTGGTGAAATAGATAGGCCCCTGTATGGTATAAATTTTGGAGTGATACATAGAAAATTGTTGAATTAATCACGTTAACGACAAAAAGTGCTGATCTGGAAAAAAGCAAGGTTATAGAGGTCACAGAAAGGTCAAATGTGAATTCAATCAAGCTTTAGTCATGATTAACATGTATGTGATGTTTAATGTGCATTCCAGTAATGCGACACAAGATATAGGGGAGAGACGGGTAATATGGGACAGCGGGTAATATGGGACAACGCTGAAGAACAGCTGCAGACAAGTGTTTGCACGGCTGCCCTCTGGTTAGTAGACTTGAAACTATAGCATATCATGAAATTAAAGGTCATGGACACGGAACGGCGAATGCAGGACTACATATTTATCTTTTATGCATAAAAAAAAACAGTATTTCGAAATGAAAATGTGTGGGTAATCTGGGACACTTTTGTCAACAAATGGCACATGAACAGTATTTTATTTTTGGTTGCTATGCTTTCACTTGATAATTTAAATATACAAGACCAGTTACCTTCAAATTACAATAAGTGAAATCAGAATTTTTTTGTCCCTGCTGGCCATATTTTTAAACTGATGGCCCATATTTCCCTCCTGCCAGTCCCTTTTTACCCGCCATGGAGGGAAATATGGGACAAATTTCAAAAACAAGTAACTCCCATTATCTATGTCTTCGGTGTAAATATTTTAATTTTGCTTTTTTCTTCTTACTATAGATTTCTATTGATATTTTCTCCCAATTTTTTTTCAATTTATACTTAGTAATAGTAGGCTAATAGAGAGCTGAGAAAAGGTACAACTAAAGCGTCCCATATTACCCGTCCTTCCCCTAGTGCTTAAAAAAAAACTAGCTCACATGAAGCATTGGCTGAATGTTCATTCAATATTGAGGACATTTCAAAATCTAATCAACATTTAGCTAATAATGTTATATCTTTCTGAGTATGGTACTGAGGAGGACATGAGAAACATACCTGTGGCTTTTGGAGGTCTTAGTGTGGTGTGGGGAGCTTTCGCAGGTGGGGGTGCCACTGCTTCTATCTTTTCTTGCATGCTTTCTTTCCCTCTCCGTTGCTAGAAATTAAAATGATTTTGAAATGCACAGACATTTAAGTTCTACAATGAATACTTCTCGATCAAGTACTAGATACCTAGTGAATAAAGACAGACAGCTCTTTTTTATAAATAGTATTTTTTTCAAAATGTCCTGTTCACAGAAGCACATTATACATGTGCCTAAAAATCTTGAATGAGCCAAATTTGAAGCACATATTACACACATACCTAAAGATCCTAAATGAGCCAAAACATATACAACACTGAATAGATAATTGAGATGATAACTAACCTGACTACAAATATCCTCCATGATGGGTGCAAATTCATCATACATGCTGCGTCTACTATCTACTTCCATTTTCTTATGGTCTCCAGATCTGGCAGGTGATTTGGCACGTATGCGAACAGCTGACTTCCTGTCTTGTACTTGGTCCTGAGCACGTTGCCGTGGCAGAGACTTGCTCTTTTCTTTCATGACTTTCTCTGGAGTTGTTTCTCTCTTTTCAGGTTCCCGTCTGTCAAAGCTTTTGGCTGGCATTAACATTGCAAATAAAGAGCGCTTTTTCTTTTCCACTGGCGGGTTCACTATTTTCACTTTGCGTTTGTCTATGTTTTTCTTGTCTTTCCTGATTCCTACTGGACTCGACTCTGAATCTCTGGCATCATCAGAGTATGGCGAAGTAATACGAAGAGGAGTAATACTAGAGGTAGGAGTAGTGGATCCTGCAGGAGCAGAGTATTGTCGCTGTGTATCAGGCTTGGCTGAGCCAGGTCTCCGCATAGCTTTTGACAGTAAACCAAGCTTACTTTCAGATGTCCGACTCTCTTTAGAAGCGGATTTTTTCAGCTCTGGCTTCTTCGCTTTGTCTTTTGACCGTGCATCAACTGCTTTCACTGTTGTTTTTGTGTTTTTGGTCTTATCAGGACCGACCGGGAGAGGTTTTTTGGCATTGCCACCACGCTCCTTCTTTACTTCAGGCTTAGATTTCACAGAAGTACCTGGAGTAAAGAAGAGATCACTCTCACCAGATACAGAGTTTCTGTGTGGTATAGCAGCAGTAGGACTAGTTGGTGTAGTGCTCTGCATCCCCTTCCAATCTTGCTTTAACTCTAATGTTTTAAAGCCTTGTCTGTCATCAGGAGAATCTTGTGATACAGCCACACAACCTCCATCACGATTGCCATGTGCAGTTTTTAAACCGTTTTGACCATTTTTTCGATTGGGAAATTCACGTAGCACATACTTATGATCAATTCGTACAGGCTGCTGAACTTCAAAGAAGAATTTGCGCTTTGCATCAACTAATTTATTGGGTGAACACACTGGAGAGGTATGGAAATCAGCCTTGAGGCTACTCAGAGATCTCTGGTCACTGATATCACTTATGGTGCCTGTATCACTCAAAGTGCCAAGACTTTTAGATTCAGCACCTCTGTCTGACGAGCTGATAGATTTAGATAAAGACAGATCTTCAGAAAGGTCCATGGGCTCAACCCCAGACGTATTTGGTGTGAAATAAATGCTATCGTCTGTTGCAGTGGAATTGATAGATGGAAGGGGAGTTGAGATAGCACTAGCAATACTTGTCTCCTTGTCTTCAATTTCTACTAATGATGATTGTTCATGACTAGAATTTACCACAGGTAAACTGGAAGAGAGGTGGCTCTTTGGAGTTTGACTGACAGCCAAAGTATTTATTTTGATATTTGTGATGTCTGGTTTGCTAGGGACAATTGCCTTTGGAGTGGATTTGTTGGTTTCCAGAAGACGATCAATACTGTCAGTGTCATTAAAATAGTCCATATCTGCGAGATGATCAATAGAAAGGCTCAAGTCACCATGACCTGATGCTAACTCATCTATTGATAAACTGTCTTTGGAAATTGTATTTGACAAGAGAGTTTTGTGTGAAGCTGCTACATCAGCATTCAGCATAGCACCTGAGAAGCTGTCCTCTGTACCAGCACGTGGCAGACGATCTACACACATACTCTCTGCTGTAGTGCTGGCACTCACACCATTCACAGACGTTTGTCCAGAAGTCAACTCAGGCAGTGAGCTGGTGAACTCAACAGAACCCGAAGGAGTAGAAATAGTAAAACTGGAGGAATCTGTGGGTGAAGGTTTCTTCTCCACAGATGATTTACTCCTCGAGGTAATATTCTTTTCATTCAAAGATATTGATGTCTCTCCATCTACTCCATCCACGGTGAATTGCACTAAGCTGCCTTCATTGGCGTCACTCTCAAATGACAATTTCTGCTTACCACTGTCAAAACTTTCCATAAGCAAATCTAATCTCCTGATTGCATCTGCTTCAATACTGGATAAAGAGTCTTTTGATGGAGTTTCAAGTATGTCACTTGGACTTTGTGTAGTAGTTGAAAGAGGAGTGGGAAGGTGTGTAGGTGTAGAAGAAACTACATTGCTGGCTTGAAACTCTTTCTCTATGTATTTTAAAGCTGATTTTTCTTGTGAACTGCATGAAGAGAACATCAAAGGTTTGAGATCTACTATATGTGAGGACGCCACACTAGGTTCAGTATCAAACAGGCTATCATCTGCTCTCAACTGATTAGCATTACCTCTAACAATTTCACTCAAATCTGCTACTTTCTCTTCACCAGATGGACTTTGATTTTTAGAGGCGAGTAAACTAAGACTTTCTAGGAGAGTTGAATTCCCTTGCTTCTCTGTGGTAGACATTTCAGTCACCAGACCATTATCCTTCATCGGCATATCCTCTTGTGACGTTCTTGAACATATTGAATCACTGTTTACCTTGTCAACCGAAGTGATATCTGCTGTCTGCTCTAATGACATTGGAGCAGAAGTATTTACTACATCTGACACTTTCACCTCTATCACATCTTCTGCTATTGGCTTCATAGTTTTGTCAGACGAGTCTCTATTATTGTTTATTTGCATATGCTCTTCAACAGGAGTCATTGGAATATTTTCATTTTGAGTTATTTCACTAATGACACTATGATTACATTCGTCATCTATGTCCATATCCTCCTCAACAACTACACATTGTTGTTCCTGATTCACTTCACTTATAATTTGAATGTCTGTGACATGAATGCTTGTGTCTGTGACCGCTGCGTCCTCATTTACAGCTGCAGATGCCACTTCTGCATGATTTCCTATTTGAATTTGTTCATTTTGTGAAGCTAACACATCAGATGATTCCTCCGTCATTTGTTCACTATTATTAGTAACAGCAGAGTCATCAATAGTTAACAGGACATTTGAATCACAAACTGGTTGTTGATGAATCACTGGCGAGGAGTCTGGTTCATGTGAGGTTATGTCTGCTGGAGGCACCTCACTGTCTACTTGTGTTACAGGTGTCTGCTCCTTCTCAACAGAGTTATCTGCTTTGTCTACCATAACAGACACCACAGTTGTTACTAACTGCGTAGGCTCATCAACAAGGGATTCCGTTACAGATTTGCCAACAACCACGCTATCAATTGGTTGTGGCACATCAGAGTAATTTTCATCCACTTGAAGCTGTGGATCGCGGTAGCGAGACACAACTTCAAGTGGGTGAAGATTTAAGTTACCCAGCACTGACTGTTGTTCAGACTCGGATATACAACTGACGTTCATCTCAGAAGATGGAACATGACATGCTTCTGTCGGCATGTCAGATGCTTCTGTTGAGAGTTGTGCTACTTCTGACTTCTGCGGAGTTAATATCACAGGCTCTGAATCGCATACGTCTTGTTGTGGAAGTTCCGGAGAAACAGAAACATTTTGTTCAGAGGGAATATCATATTTTTCGTCTGTGACATTTGTCTCTGCAAATTTAGACACGTCATTTAGTGATGGTGAAGTCGGCACTACCGCCTGTTGTATACACACAGCAGACATTACAGGTTTTTTATCTATCTGCACGTCTATAGGTTCAGATAGCACCCTCTCACCAGCAGGACTTACACAAGTAGGCTCTGTAAAATCCTCATCACACACTCCAACAGGTGACATCACATTCTCTGCAAGCTGCAATGGGGTGTTCTGAACAGCTGCATCTTGTCCATACAGCAATTCAAGAATATCGCTGTTACTTTCCATTTGTTCATCAGAGCTTGTGGTCACAGAGTCTTTCAACGTAAGTTCATCAGCTATAGTTCCTTCATCTTCAGTAGTTACCATACCTATCTCATCATCCGTGTCAAACCGTGCAAGAATTCTCCCCTGGTCAAAATCGCTCATCACAGAACCAACAGAACACAGCGTGTTCTCAGTCAACACTTCCATTTGACCATTGTCTAACATGCCAGCCTGTACAGCCTGTTGTTTGTCTGAGATGCTAATGCTATCACTAAAACGAACATCGGGTACGGAGGAAGAGGCCTGTACAGCATAGGAATCAGTAACACTTGCTTCTCTGTCAACAGGTTCTATATCAGCATCTGGCGACACGGACTCCAGTACAGCTGCACATTCCACTTCACTGAGTTCAAGGACTTTTTTTGTTTCTATGGATTCCTTGGATTTGTCTTCACTAGGTTGTGTTGGAGCTGCATTAACACTTTCAATGGGAGCAGTCACAATGCTCTCTTCAGTAGCTGTGACCTCAGGTGCTACATCTGGAAGTTTTGCATTATCACTAATCTCAGCATCTGAAACATTTTGCGAGGTGTCAGATGCTAAACTTTCATATTGCCCTGAAGGTAATGCATCTTCGATTTTTTCATCTTCAACATCTGGAAGTTTTGCATCAACAGATTGGCATTTTGATTGAACCCATTCAGCAGTCAGAGGTACCAATTGTTCTACATCAACGGGATTTGTATTATTTGATGTTTCCGTTAATAGTGCAGATAAATTTGAACTGCTTACATCGCCATCTAATTGATCCATGTCTTCTTCTATCCTCAATTCTATATCATCAACTGGTGTAGTACTTCCTAAATCTTCTTCAGATAATTCTCGACTTTGAGCTGTAACAATCTCAATGGCCTCCTTCAAGATTGTACTTGAAGTTTGTTCAGCCAGCTCTAGTGTCTGCTCATCAATGTCAGACTTGACTAAAGAGAGAGGACGTGCAGCTCTTTGAGGCTGTGGTACCACTTCTTTCAGAGCTTCCTGTAATATGGCAATAGTCTCTCTCTCAGCCAGTTGATGTATAGGTTGAAGTGACATGGAACCAGATGGTTCTTCGTCCATTCCCTCCTCATTGACTTCAGCCACTGATATGGGCTGACCACATACATCCATATACTCCTCACTGCTAGTCACATTCTGTAAATTCAAGCTGTCATCAGCATCTGACCCCACAGGTGTCTCCTCACTTTCCTTCTTCTCCTCCTCTTCGGGTTCAGGTGAAGGAAGTCTGAGGCCGAGGAAAGACCGTGCATCTATTCTCACTGGCTCACTCACTGCGTTAAAGAAAGCCATACGATTGCGCATTATTTCTTGTGAAGTTGGGGAAGGCTTAGCTTCAACAGGAGATAGTGGTGATAAGGCAACATTCAGCTTCTTTCGCACTTTGTCATCTTTGATGGATATCGGAGTTGATGTCTTTTCTAAAACATAGAAAAAAATACTAAAAATGCATGTAATACAGCTACGGTAAAACCTCCTATGAGCAGCCACTCTTATGAGCATCCAAGGCCACTTTTCCTGTGTCACAAGGGTGGCTGCTCCTAGCAGGTTCTACTGTACATGTTAATACCAGAACTAATTAACGTGTCAATACAGCATTGTGTAGAGAAAATGTAAGACTTTTCCTAAATCAGAAAAAAATATTATAATGACCTGTCACTAGCAGTGTTGACTGTTATATTTCTTGATGCAAATCAGTGGAAAAAATAAACAGTTATACACAAAAGATAAATTATTTTATATAAAAAAAAATTCTGTGAAAATTAACCCTTTGGGCACCAGAAACAACCATAATTGTTTTCAATTTTTTTATCAGTACCTGGTACTTTAAATAGCACATCTTGTAGGTAGAATTGCGTTCAATCAGTATGACAATACTTTCCTTTCGATTTGAGAAAATCTCAATAATTTTCCACTCACCTGAAGTTGTGGATTTCATCCGAGACAACTTCGAGCATGTAAAAATTTTAATTAGATTTTTCGAATTAAGGGTTAGGATTGAGTATCATTGGAATGAGCAATATAATTACACACTGGTCAGCAAACATAGATGTCGACTCTGATAATGAATGAAAATAAAACCTTTGAGAATGATTTTCTCAGATTCTTCTTCTTCTGAGTATACATCATCACTGTCTCTTTCAGTGTAGTCAGATTCAGTTTCGTCGTCTGTCTCATAGTCTGCATCGCTACCTCCCACAGTCTCTGTTTCTGTACTGGAGTCATCATCTTCACTTCCAGACCCAACAGGAATGCGGCGATGTAGAGTAGACTTTATTTGCTTGTTGTAAGATCTCGCTAGTTCTGCCCATGTATCGGGATCTGATAGTTCGTCATCTGACCACTCTAACTCATCATCAGAAGAGCTAAAAACAGTAATAATAACACTGTAGCAATTTTGAGATTAGCACTGTACCCTCCCATTTACAGCACCCCAGCAAACACAAAACATTTGCATAACATTTGTAAAACGTCGGCCCAAACCTCTTCAATGTAGGTCCGACATTGTACAAATATTATACAAATGTTTTGCATTTACTGGGATGTGCTATATTCTAAGCTTCACCAACGTTTTGTGTGATTTCCTTGTAACGAAAAATTAAACATAAATTTATACAATCACAATACGATATGAAAGAGCCGAGAACAAATTATGATAACTTTCATGCACATGAAGCTATAAATCACTAGATTTTTTAAATAATCAGAGATAGGTTAAGTATGCTTGCCATAATTGTTTTCTAAATAAAATAATATACTTCATAATTTAACTCATTCAAAACGGCCCACTTAGTCATTACATCTTTCTGTGAATTGGGCATTTAAGCAAATTTATTCTTTATGACACCAGTCTTGTACGTAAGCAGAGCTTTGCCCTAGATATCTGGGACTCAGTCTTGAATGAGTTAAGGATTTATTTCATTTTTTTTTTCCATGATGGTAATTAAATAACAGAACATGAAACCACAACCAAAATAAAAACAATTCAAGTACTATTGAAAGATGACAAATCAATAACTTGTCTACTATAAAATAAATCATACTAGATCATATAAAATGTATTTTTTTTTCCATTGAAATCCACAAATAAAAGATAGGTAGAAGAAATACGTTTAAAACAATCTTATTATAAGTCACAGAATCCACAATGTATACATGTGGTTCCACATTGGTTAGCTGGAAAATCAATAAAATACATCAGCTAAATTAACTAGATACGGTATATATATATATACAATTTATGGGCATAACTGAGAATTATTGAACATATACAAATTCAATGGAAGTTGAAAACTTTAATCAAGATAAATCAATGTAATACTCTTAAATTCAATAAAATTAGGGAGCAAAAAAAACAAATACATAAAAGAATATATATCTACATAACAAGAACAACATGATCAAAATGTTGAAATTAATCATAGTCAATTAAACTTATCTACTACAGACTTTGACAGGATCAGTTGCCTTTCCTTCCCAAAGCAAGATGAAAATTGTTCATGATCTGATGTAGTAATGAGAGTTTGATGACATCCATGCAGGAGTAGTAAATAGCGGATATATGGACATGTATGAGAAGGAGGAATTGAAATGATTCATCTTCACTGCACATGTGGAGTACAATAGAATGGTCTATGGAGAGGAGAGGGTCACATGTGTCACTTTATAAAGAGAGAGATATGACCTTTAAAAACTTAGGTGTCCATATTGTAAGAATCTTGGGTAAATACTAAATTTAAAAGTAACTGGAAGATGAATCAAAAGTAGTTGGAGCTTTCGAGCTGTCAGTAGATACTGTGACATCTCCTTGGAACTAGAGGGTGGCAAGTGCAACTGTGACACTTACTGTCCTTTAGTCCCAAGGTGACAAGATCTATGTAGTACCAGATACCCTAAAAATGCATTGTGTGGAGCATTGCTGTTAAGATTTGTGAGCCAAAAAATGCATAATTAATTTGTTGTTTGAATTTTAGTAGGTATTATTGTTTCAGTCGCTGAGATTATTCACAAGATGCATGTAAATTCAAGGAATACTGTAATGTTGAAGGAAATAAATGTTTGCAATTGATGTAATAGAAAACCTAACACTCTATTGATTTTTCTACAAGTATTACATGTACTGACTACCGGTATTCTCAATGGGAACATAAATACTGATCCAGAAGCAATTTAACGTAACACAACATGAAGTATTATCAGTTGGTCCAAATTGTGTGGCTATGATGGTGGTTGAATATTCACTGGTGAGGCTTTTTTAGCAACTGATAGTAATATACTTGGTGTCAGAGATTGTAAATGTGATATTGAGGAATAAAATAGACATGGCACATGTTTACATTTTTCCCTCTTGCTTATACATGTACATTCACTAAATAAACAATTGTCGGATTATGTATATCTTACATGATTTATGTTACTTTTCCATAATTTAGAGATCGAAAATATTTACTAAACGTCATCAGCTTTGAAGGGTGAGGAAACCCATGTCATCAGGTAATCTATGCCACAAAGACCATGTAGTCAACATTGGATCATTCCACATATAATACAATTACCCTCAAAGCCCTGAAATAATTTGAAAAAAAACAATCGCAACTAAAGGGTTTTTTCCACCTTGAAATCATCATAAATGTCTTAGTTAGCTCTTTCTGATTCATTTGAATACCTATGATAGGGGTTTACGGCCATATGAAATATTTCTACTCTTACAGTGCGCGGATCGACTTTAGTCTGTAGACGTCAAATTCTGACGACTAAAGTCGATCCGCGCGTTCCAAGGGTTAATGTCATGTAATTTCATACATTGGAAGTGTATCTTTACTTTTCTGTTAAAAAATAAGAACTATATTCCAACCCTCCTATAAAACAGCCATATTTTTCTCATCAACCCTGGGTTTTAAACTGCTGATGTAATGCCTACCTTAAGTACTTCATTTCATATTCTATCAAGTGAAAAGTCAAAACCTCCCTATTTTGATGAATTGTAACGTTTTCTATTAAATGATTTTTATTCAATATATGTGACGAGGATGTATTTATGCTATAATTATGTATGTATGCCATCATTACTACTTGTTTAGAAAATATTAAACATAAACAATTAGTCAGTTGTAATAAACAATCTAGTGGAATAGTAGGTTTTTTGGTAACTGTATAAAAATAAATTCAAAACATTAGTACAGGATATAATAATCCTTCTTGCGCGTAACATGCTTTAGTATTTGTTTCTTGCATCCACCATGTCTCCCACAGTCATGGATGAGGAAGGAATAGAGGATTAGAATCAACAGTGTCGAAAAAAATCTACATGTGTAGTAGCACCTCTGGATCTCAAGGTTTGCTGTTAAGCCATCAATAAACGTTGAGGAAGGAAAATATGTATTCCAACCGTTACCCTGGAAATGTTTCAAAGATGAATAATCATCAATATTAAATTGAAGGAGATGGAGTAATATAGCAACCATATGAGATCATCAGGGCTATATACAGAAATTTACAGTTGATGCATAGAGCCACATCTTAAGGTTTGCTCAGACTGCAGACCCATGTTGCCTACCCATCATAGGCCACTGGCAATTCTTCTTCTGACATGTCTGAGAAAGTCCTACCCAAATTAGAAAAACACAATCATGAGGACACATCACCTAACTTTAGTAGAAATAATCTGGTAATGGATCATAGAAGTGATCATTCATTTTATTTTTAGAACGTTATCATGCTGGTTAAAGTGATTGATAAACATTACAAACATCAATAATGCATGTTATGCTTGGATATGGTCAAGAAAATATTTGTGATGTTTATAATGATGTTCAACATGTCCTGCCTCGCTTTTATTAAGTATGAGTGTGCTTGATGGAAAATGGTAAAACCAGTCTTACATTAAAAATATTATATTCCACAACAAGAATTCTAGAGAATACAAAATTATAATTCACTTACTCGGATGAGTCACTATCATCACCATTAAGATCACCAAGATTTCCACTCAAATTATGAGCAGTCTGGTCAAATTCACTCTCCTCCTGTTCACTCTCCGTCACATACTCTATCCTCTCCGGTGTCTTCTTCAAAGCACCCACCTGGCTGTCAGCCTCGTCTTGTCCTAACAAATAAAACTATTGATAACTTTCCTGGGGGCATCACACATAAATTTTTATAGACATAGACGGGTTAGATATATGTAAATAACCACTCGAACCCCAAAAAAATTATAACAAAAGGTTCCTCAACGGTTTTCTATCCTACTGGATATAGTGAATGACCCCAAAAAAGTCTATTAAAATCTGACCCATAAAAGGCCGAAAATCCAAGATGACCGCCATTGGCCGTGAGGATCGGTAAAACCATCCTAATTTTACAATTAAACCATTATTCTTGTTAATAATCCATGTTTTAGGATTGGGAAACTCATTAGTTACAATAAAATCCTGGCAGTGTTAAAAATCTGAGATGCCGGGGGACTAGGGGGCAGAATCCAAGGTCAATTTAAAGGTAAAAAAATAGAATTTTTTTAACAAATAGAAGTAGGAACAGGTGTAATACCTTTTTTTGTATAATTTTGACTAGAAAATCGATTCCCTATATTATTTTCATGATTCAAGGTCATCTTCAATTTAAACTTCAACTTCAAGTAGGCCTAATCAAAAATATTATTTTCACCAGATAAAGTTAAGAGCACGTTTGAAAGTAATAGATGAGTGTCACCGTACTTCCTCCACTTTAGTTAACCCTTATCCTGCCAAGTTAATTTATTTAAATTTTCAACCACTTGATCCGCGATCCACAACCTCAAGTGGTTGAAAATTACACATATTTGCTTAATTTGAGACAAAACATGAACAAATATTGATGTTTAAACAGTCATTTACTATGAAATAATATTTGCTTAATGAGTTACATCATTTGCTTGCTGTTGATCATAATATGCAGATAAGCGTGAGATGCAAACTGCCTGCACATTGCATGAATGCTGCCAAGCAACACAATCACTTCAGTCTACACCCACCTCTTTTCGCTTCAAGTACCTAAGTTATGGGTCTATAGCCATTATAAACATTTTTATTCTTTCAGTGCGGGGATCGACTTTAGACGTCAGAATCTGACGTCTATATACGTTGTCTAAAGTCGATCGGCGTGCTATAAGGGGTAAGGCCTTTATAATGTAGGGTTATAAATCAATGCAATTGATGCTACTTACCAGTTAGATGAACTCTTGGAGGAGAAAATGAAGGAGGCACATTCTGAAACAGATAAATCATATACTTATACCAGTTTACATATAAGACATATAATAGGCCCTATGCATTATATTCTATTCTTTCAGTTACTTTGACTAAACTTAGTGGAAATATTATTAGGTGTGAATTTTATTTTATTTATTTCAGTAAACAGTACATGTAAGCATGATTATAAAAACAATCAGGGCCACCACTGGTCACCAGGGATAAAAGACACTAAAACGGGTCTGGTGACCCTTATTTCCATAGTGGTCCCCAAAAAGTAGACCAGATGGCGACTGGAAAGGTTTACAGAAAATTTAATTGAAAATACTTGTAAAAAGTTTATATAAAATAAATTATAAATAAGAAACATTTTTCCATGACCACAACATACACTTTTAGTCATAACATTATCACATATCACATAAATGACTAGACTAAGCTTTAATATATATATATAATTATTGAAAATTTAAATACTGCTCAGACAATACATGATGCCACAACAATAAATCATTTACCCTAGAATCTTTCATTTGTTGCTTATCACCATGGCTTCGTTTACGAGGTCTTTTTTCAGGTTTTTTCATCCCTTGGTGTTGGAAGCAGAAGAATTTGGCTGCAAACAAGATTAGGAGTATCACATACCGTGTGACGATATAATTTTTCTTACAATACTGTGATTTTCCATCAACGTAAAAAACATTAAATTTGTTTTTAAAACGTATTAATCTTCATAGTTTTTTATCAATACTTGTTATTCTTCATGCAAACACAAAAATGTATGATTACATCAATGTTAATAATACCATTATAATCTGGGGCAAGTTTTAATGTGCCACTCCACAAAGATGACTTATATATCAAGTTCAGTTTCCCAATGGATATGAGGTTTTTTCATAATTATGTATATTTACTTATCATCTCATCACAAATGAAGAAGTTACAATTTCTAAAATTTATTTCAAAGGGTTTATCACATAGTTCTAACCTTCTTCATTATCGACCCTTTCAAAAGCATAGGCACCAATTCTTAAATTGCTGGCACAGTAGTCGCAGCGGAAGCAGCCTCTGTGAAAGACGAGACCTTCTGCTGTATGCTTTTCTACCAGGTATACCTTCTTATGGCAGAAATAACACAAATCCACAGGCTGAGCTTTGCCCATGATAAGTGGTTTTGGAGCCTATAAAACAGAAATTATATATTTCACAATTTCAATTGAAGTGTATGGTACACAAGTCCTGAATTCAGATCATAATAACATGCCTAGTGAGCCCCTAGAAGGTCATGTTTTATAGTATATTTCTAGATATTTCATTCACTAGAAAAGTTATGGACAATAATACAAACAAACCATTTTCTTGGCTTCAGGTGGTGTGTTTTCTGCCTTGAATTTTTGGGCCAAATCTTTGGCAAGGGCACTGACTTTGTTTTGTCCTCTAATGCCAGCATCTATACCACCCAGCTGCTGGCGATGTTGCATTTTTTTTCTCACATTAGCCAGCCTGGATGGAATATCATCACGACCATCTTCAAATTTGTTGTACGATTTTAACACCTTGTTCTAAAAAAATAATCAAACAAGTCTATATAGATGAAAGATTGCGAATTACATGACTTAAAATCTGTACCTCAAATGAAACTAATTTGAAAATACATTAACAACATATAATTATTGCTGCAATTATAATTTAGTTGTGCTTCGCTACCATATCCCAATTTCCAAGTAGCAATGTTTTTTCTTCAAGAAAAGGAACACAAGTATTCATAAAATTCAATATGTAAGTGACTGTAAGTGAAAATTTTCCTGCCTTACACAGTTGTGCTTGACAAATTTGATCAAAAGAATTCATAGAGCCTTCCCCCCCCCCCCCCCGCTTGGAAAAGGGGGGCTCAAAATGCTCGATATACCTCCCCTTTGTAGCCTGGTCATAGATACAACAACACTATGAAGGGGCATGGCGACCTTGCACAACTCAAGTTGATATGATAAGCTACTTATAGTCAATAATTACTAGTCATAAAGTTTATGATTATTGTAAGTCGCATACATCAGTTGACATCTCCTTCAATCTTTTGCGAGCTGTGCTATGAGTCAGGACATGCTTGTGTTCACCATTCTCCTTTTCGTTACCTTCATCATCCTGGTTGACAGAAAACAACAGTTACTAATAAATCATGAACAAGTGATATTTCCTGTACTTGGTGTTTCACCATAGTAATGGTAGAATTGATTTATTCTGCTAGACTTTATTTATCAAAATTAAACTTTATAGAAAACTAAATTAAAGTTTGAACACTGTCTCTATGACACATCCTACTCTTTCATAAAAATGTTTTATAAGCACATCTGTGCTTAATAGATTAGTCTAAAATCATGCAATGGAGCTGCATGTGAAAGGAACTGATTAACAGCATAGCCTTACAATACATGTCAAAAATAACTATTAAAACTTACAATCGCTTAATAAATTATTGACAGATATCTCACTTTTAAATTAGCTCAGTGATAATAATTAAAAGGCGTATGACTATAGATGTGATCATTACCACATATATAATAGTTATCTTAGAGCTTTGTTAATATGGTTATACACACATTGATCAACATAAGCACTGACTATTGCAAAATTGTTATTTCTCAACCACACATTACATGTATATGCCTACATGTATCTTATAGGTTAAGGTTATTACAATCAATTATTTCAGTAAAATCTAATCAGACACCAAATTTACTACTGTCTACTAAATATTTTATTATCTTAGTAATGTAGACTAAATTCAGACTAAAATGTTAGCCATCTAAAACAATGCAATAAACCTATATACATGTGGTATTGCATTCCGAACATTAGTAAATATGGCAATCATAGAAAACAGGTGATATAAGCAGGTAAATAAGTTGAACACAGTGTACCTGTCACAGCATTAATTTAATACCTATGAACTCTCATAAGGTCAATCATTATTCTTATGTAAATAAAAAAAAAATTCATCTACATTTTTGTCACTGTCGCACAGGTAAAAAATAAAATTTTCAGAATGTACAGTATATCTATCATGGTGCAAAAAACGTATAGTCAATGAACTCTTTGAGAGAAATTGGGTAAAAAGTTTATGAGAAGAGAAAAGTGGAATATAACAATACTTTCAGTGGCTATTAACACACAATTATATTGGGCAGCACAAGTTAAGTAGGTCTATTCCTAGCAAGCAAAAGATTCTAGCCTAATAAAAGTTCAAGCTCAACTGAATTTTCAAGAAACTTCACATGTTTATTAGCTTGGACTCAGTGCTGAGAAAATATTATGCAAACATGCTTCTAAGAATTATTATTCCATGTGTGGTAAGATTTTAAGACACATGCATTTTAAAAACACAAACTATGTGTTATTCATGCATTACCAAAGCTGTTAAATATAAAGGGCTTAGAACAAAATTTCCTCACATATTGCAACAGGTCTTCACTGGATGACCACGCAATGTAAGCCCTGCGCTGGGCAGACTGTATCACAACAACCAAGAACAACATCTGCATTCTTATAACCATAATACAATACTTATAGGAAACAAAAATAACCAATAACCAAATGAACCACTAGAACAACCTCCACAACCATAATGAGAGCCACTGATTTATGATTACTACAGAGAGAACATTGGCACACAGAAAAAACATTGTACATACAGATGTCATGTACATTCTAATCATACCAGCAGTCTGTTATTAACATAGCGTCCCCTTGGATATGAAAGGGTGTATTTGCCACTTTGCAAAGTGGCAGATATACCCTTTCATATCCAAGGTGACTATAGTATGCCATTTTATGAGTGCTCACTTCAGATTACATCATTTTGATGTTTATAAAGCACTAGGATAATAAAGGTTGGTCTACATGCGGTCCAATATGTTACATTGTATACCCAACACTAAAAAACACTATTAAAATCTAGTACATGTATAAAAAAGACTATTTGGTGAAAGTCAGTAGCATTTCCATATCTCCTGGTGCCGTGCATATATGCTACTTCCAAGCCATCAGAATATGGTGAAATATGGTGGCTTAAATTCTTGCTATGTCAGCAGAATAATGATTTAAATACTAGAGTGATTGATTTCTTCACAAAAGTAGTGCCACTCTAATAAAACAGTGGTTGGTCCATATGCATAGATGATAACATTCTCATGCAAATCAATGCATATATGCTTTTTATAGAATATTAGAGCTTTGATTAGTATGATTAATGATAATTCATCAGACAGATTTTGCTAAACAGAATTTTAAAGTACATAATGGGTCAGAACAAAGCTACACCGAATTAATTATTTCTTGTTTTCGGGTTACATATTCTCGAAGGAGAACTTGTCTTCAAAGTATTATTCCAATAAATACACATTTCGCAAGGAGGACTAATATTTTACTACTATAGATACATGATGCATTATAGGGAATTTTGACACCAGCAAATTTGTATTAATTTATAATCCTAATCACCATAAATGCATCATATTTTGTCAGGTAAATTTATGGTCCTTTGCATTTTAGAAAATGCCCTTTTATGGTATGACTAGAGTGGTTGATTTGTAGCAAAATAATGATTCAGGAAACTCTAAAATAGGTAGGGAATGAAATGGGCTGTATGTGTAAGTAACATATTACAATATTTATGACAAGATTTTTTCTAATACTGAACTGACTGTTGAAGAGTTTAAGATAATTTACTGGTACATCCCAGACAAGATATTAATAGATCTACTGTTCATAAAAGTAGATAGGATAAAAATAAACAATCAGGCCTTCTGTTAGTGCATCTATAGCCTGGTCCCATTTCACCAGCTATCAATATGTGATTAAGTCTCAACCAAATAGGCGAGCCAGTTTGGTAAAGATAAAGAAATTATTTATATTTTCACTTGATCTATATAAAATAATTATAGAAAGTGATGAAGAACTACTGGGGGGTATATGAAATAAACTGTTTTCCCAAATTGTTAATGAAAAAAATTATTGAAAATATAGTAAAGTAATATAAGAAAAAAAAATATATATGTGCCGAATAAATATTTGATCTTTGCAAAGTATTTAAATATTTAGAAACATATCGCGAAATGATCTTAGTGTTGACTGTATGCATAACCTGCTCACAAGAAAGCACTAATTTGTTTCACTATGATATACATTGTAATGTATGATAAACAAATGAGTGTACATATGTCTACATCTAATACAGGGTGCAATAAAACTCAATAGTGGTGAAAAGGTGCAATGAATATGAGAATAAACCAAACATAAGCTGGAGACATAATTAATTACACCAGAACGTTACAGTACTATATAGATAAAAGCTCACTTGGTTGTCACTATCACTGGATGAAACCTTTTTAGCATCAATAAATAAATAGTGAGAAATTAGTAATCACATTTCACGTCTTGGAAAGCTGTGTTTAAAATCGGCATATAAAGGTACTTCACATAATAAAAATCTTTAATATATATAGCATTAATATGATCTGATCATGTAGACATATTTTAACAGATAAGGTTGAAACACTCCACAATGACTGAATATCACAGCCAATACATACCCTTCTTTGTCTGTTACGATGTCCCAGTCTGTTTAGAAAAGCAAGCTTTGACGATGGGGATCGTGGTGATCGAGACTTAGACTTTGAAGGCACCTTAAGTTTTTTATCCTTTTCAGGTGTTTTGGCAACTGTTTAAAAATTAAAATGTACTATCAGATTTATATAAAAACATATACACATGAAAAATAAGTTACTAATATGAGTTGTAAGGGTGACTATGAAGATCAAGATGCAACTTCGAAGAAAGTCAGACTTCACTTAAATAGTAAATTCACATGACGCAATAAGCTGAGTGAAGTAGTTACACGACTCCCCAGATCCAATAGAGTCGGTACATATTCATGTGATTAAATTATTGTGATAAGAGTGCATCGCATTCCATCAGTGGAAAGCGAACTACAACCAATTAACTAATGATGAAACTGCAGCAGGCAAAAGATATTGGACTACTATTAGTATAACAATAGAGCATTGGTTGAGATATTAGCTCAACATTATAGTAACATGGATCTATCATCTCATGTTTTCGAAGAAAGGTTGTGTGTGATATTCCGCAAAGTCCCACCTAGGCCATTACCTTAGATCTGTAAGCCTTAAATATTTAAAATGTAATGAGAGAGTCCTGCAAAAACTACAAATAAAAAAATATGTTTGTCCTGCTTTATTTCACAAATAATGGGAAATATAATGAGGTCGCAGGGTTTTGGACTTGGGGGCTGTTGCCAAAGTTTGCAATGTTCCAAAATACGAACACTGTTCATATAATATTGGATTTAGCCGCCCACCAACCCCCCAATACAAAAGGATGGGACATGAGAAATTTGGTGGCAAATCTATTCTGTTTCTGATGAAAAAAAATCAGCATTTTTATATATCAAAACACAAAAAAGTGCAGTCAACCACCCACCTACCAATATGAACAGTGTTTATATCTTGGAACATTGAAAACTTTTGCGATTGCCCTTTACTACCCAGTGGAAAAAGCTCAAAAATACAACTTACTTTTAGCAGGCCGTATACTTTCTTTCCTCAAGTATTCGTAAAATTTAAATAAGTAGTTTAACATGACCATACTGTCAGGCTCTTCTGATACTGCCATTTCTTTCCCAGTAAACACTGGTTTGATACCCAATTCTTTTTCTGCTATGTCAAATGCCTGTAAATAAAAAGAGATAAATTGTTAATATTCATCTTAACTTTATTTATTGGTAGAATTTTCTAATCAGTGGTTCATTCGTAGGATGAAACCAATCAGCAAAGTTTTGTTTTAAATATTGGTAAAACCAAACTAAGAAATGTAATAATAGGTAGAATAATTGAATAGTCTCTATAAATAAACCTGGATGTAAAATATATATAAAAAACCTACTCGTTGATTGTTCTCTGCGACTTGATTGGGATCTAAGGTATAGATCGGCCTGAAAACAAAACATAGTAATTAATTGCCTCGACTCTGATTATATCAAGTGATCTCCGAGATAACACTGAACAAGCTAATGTTGATATAAATATACTCTCATAAAAGCTAAATAATAATATATACTTTCACAAAACTATTTAAATTTATTTCTGCAGATATTGATAAGACAGAGTAACTGTGATAGACGGACTGACAAGTTAAGATCTTGTATTGGTCAAGAATTTGGTGTAAGAGAATATTCTATGACAAAAAAAATGAAGATAGAATAAAACTCACATCAGCTCAGGGAAATATTTGTGTATCAGAGCACAGAGAGCAAGGCCACTTCTCCAGCTTGAAGATAGATCAGTCACTCTCACAAGACTATGATATGATTCTATTTGTCGCTGGAACCACTTGAGTAAGAAATGACTATCACGAATGAGCTCTGTGTAAAAATACATAGTTTAAGTTGAAGATGAATAGGATAATAACACCAGATATCATAAAAAAAGACAAATATATAATTATAATATACTGCTGTTCTGGATATTATTGTGTGGCCAGAGATTCAAATCAAGCAGTTGCCCTAATGAGAGGTGTGAGAATGTTTTCTACTAAGAATGGCTTCCAACCATTTTTAATTTTATTCTTGAGGAATTTTCACAGGGTATTATTTGTCACCTTACTTTCTGTTTTTAAATCATGGGTAAGTTATTTATGATGGGTTTCAAGATATGTAATGAACAGAGACCAGGGTTATGAGCTGCCACCCATCTATGGTCAGATCATTCCGCGATTTGAGCCGGACCACCCCACATGAACATTGCTTGATCGAGATCTCCTCAAGGCAGGTCGAAAGGTCACAATCGTTTAACTCCTAAATGAGTAAAATTAAACCACTTTCACAAAGGGGTAATTATATGGAAACAAAAATGTCACCAAATTATCAAAATCTTGTACATAATCAAGTAGCATGACTGACAATCACATATTTTGGTACTAAAAAGGTGAAAACCTTGCCAATGCTCAATTAGCAAGTTGGTCAAATTCTCTGTACTTCAATTTTCTAAAATAAATACGGTAAACTTACCATAACGCTTGCTGTTTTGCTCTGATATCATCACAATTTTATTAATATATTCCGGATCTGCACCAGTGTAAAGGTTCTTTACTTGATGAGGCCGTACACATGACCAGTTGAGATTGGGATATCTGAAAATGATAATTTTGATATATATTTGAATAACGGATATGATTAAATTAAAAATACTGCTGTCACATAGATATATCATAGCAGATTTTGATTAAAATTTACCTGAAAAAATTGTATTTTTCAAAATGCGGGTGGGTAGTAAGATACCCCTACCCCCATAAAATGTTATGAGCTGATTGAAAATAATTAAAAATAATAATAATCTTGGTGCTGGAGTTGTACATTAGTTGTTAATTGTAACTGCCAGTAATTATATATACCTAGGATTAAAATTTGGGGTGGCTGCAAATTTCAAACAAACCTTTAAAACATCATTAACTCTTCAAAAAATGTGTCACCAGACCCTGGCATATACATGTACTGTATATATGTAAAATAAAATGCCAGTGAAATTGTGGTAGATGCTTATTTATTCAAATAATTCATTTGAGGCGTTTAAATTTTAAAGGGACCTATTTTCCATAATTGGCCAAATGTTAACCTTTAAAACGCTAAGATATAAAAGATACATTTTTGCCAACTTGAAGTTTTGTTTCTCTGTCACGAGACACAACTTAAAGTGGTTAAAAATTACTAAGATGTGTATAATTTGAATGGAACCAAATGCCAATCCATCAAATTTACTGATGAGTTATCCTTCAAATTCTCTTGTTTGAAGGACAAATAAAGAGGCTCAAAACGACTATAGATGCGATTAGCACAATAACCCTTAAGGTGCGGGGAGCGTATACATCTGTTTTCAAGCAAATTTCAGATCAATAAATTCAACTAGAACTGCTTAAATGCTTTGAGATAGATGCTTAGTTAATCGAATAATTACATTTTGAATCAGTATATTTGTTCATAAAAATAATTGTTTTTCGTCATTTGGAGCTGGAAATTGCGTTAGCAATTCCAGCTTCAAATGAATAAAAAATAGTTTGAAAAAATTGGCAGCATAACGGTTAACTGCACACAAATAGCAGGTAGAATGTTAAGTACTATTTACAGGTGTGATGTAGCTGTTGTTTGCACCTGTGATAACATAATAAAACATCAATATAATGTATGTGATTGGCTGTTTTACTTTACTATTTTAAATACTACTGTTAAAATTTGTGGAGCCATGAACTATACCTGCTACTGGGGTTGATTGAGTATTGATGATAGTTTTTGCTTATATTCTCTGGTGTTGTTTGTGATAATAGCTGGTAAATACTTTCTCTCTCTGCTATGACTTCTAATGGCGTCTTCTTGGCCGATGCCCAGCATCTGATCATCCAGGCTGCATCAAGTGCACCCAGAAAACCACGAGCACAACCCGATCCAATTGGCCAAAAAGGCTGCAAATGAAATGAAATAATCAAATACATGTTATTTTTATATGGCTAATATGAAAGTCTACATCTTCCACAATTAAAACCTGATTACACACATATTAGGGATGAAGGAAAATATAGATCCCACTATATTTCCCTGATGCATCTGCAAAATTCCAGCATGAATCTTTCAACCTATTTGGACTTATTTCAACCTCTTTTGATGCGTTGTGGCAATGAATGTGGTGAAACTATATTGTTAATTCCCTACTAAAACAGGTTGACAGCCCAACGCCATAACATCATTCAATCTCCTCTGTGACATTGCGTATTGTATTCAGATAAAAAATCTTTTAACCTGTCCATTATCCTCTTGGAAGTGACCCACATACCAAATAAGCCTGCCATTTTTAATTTGATCAAGTTTAAAATTAGTTTTATAGTAATGGCTTAATAGCTATCTGGCACAGTTTCCAAGATACATATATTAGGCATAATAGGTCAAAAATGGCTGATAGTCGGCCATTTTAAATTTGATCGAGTTGAATATTTTCAGGACATAACCCTCCAAGAAACCTCACATTTTGTTTTATAGTATTGGTCTAGCAATCTGGCACATTTTACCAGATATCAGCAGTATTAAAATAAATAAAGCTATTTTGGCCGAGAGATGTAGGTCGAAAAGTAGGTCAAAGATCATAACCTCCTAGGTCTATTTAATTCAATCATAAGGCACACATTGCTATCTGATGAGCTGCAACACCTTCAGACATAAAATTAAAGCACGTTCTTGTTTAGAAGAGAGTAATTTATTTTGAAACAGCAGTAAATGCTCACCTCCAATAAGCTATCTCCAGCAAGACCAACAAGAAGGCGGTAATTACTTTTTTCAATAACTCGAGAAGCATGCACAGCATGGTAAATGGATGTGAAATCAAACATGGCGATGTCAGGCTGACCATAATGATTGTGTGCCAAATCTAAATTAGGCAGCTGCTGGCCTGTAGATACATCAGCGGCCTCTCTGGCATAAGATTCCAAAGCAACTTGGCTTACATTGTCCTTAGATAACAACCTAGCTGGATCTTCGAAATCCTGTAGAAGAAATTATATACAATATTCAGATTACGTTAAATCATAAACATTCATGTAAGGTAAGTCAAAACCAGTGTCAGTTGATTATTAACCCTTATGCTGCCAAGTTGCTGCGGGACTATCTTTCATTCATTTGATGCTGGAATTGCTAACACAATTTCCAGCTCCAAAAGACGAAAAATAATTATATTTATGAAGAAATAAACGTCTTTAAAATTTTATTTTTAGATTAACTAAGCATCTACCACAAAATATTCTAGCAATTCGAGTTCAATTAAAATAGTCCAGCATTGGCTTGAAAAACATACGGTCCTGGCAGCATAAGGGTTAGCCCATAAAGTGCTAATTGCGTATTTAGCAGTTTATATTCAATCTTCCAACAAGACAATTTTAGGGAGAAATGAGCATTAAAATTGTTAGATTGCTTTTGATTCAAATTGCACAGATGTAATGCACTTGAAGTGGGCTGAAATTTATATTTTATAATGAAAAGCTTTAAGGATTAACCCTTAGAGCACTGACCTATTCAATTTAGATATTCAGTCACTTGAAGTTGTGTCTCGCTACCGCGATCCACAACTTCAAGTGACTGAAAATTTGTGTTATTTGTGAAATTTAAGTCCCAACATAAATCAGTGTTTCAAGATTGAAAGCACATTTTACTTTCAACAACTGGTTATACGGGTGCCAATAAAAACACAGAATGTCTACTGTGATCGACATCAGTGTTCTAAGGGTTAATAAACTGATATCATGAAATTGTTATGTACATGGCCATGTTAGTCATGGTATATAGCTCACTAATCAGATATGTGGCTCTTGATTTAAGTTCAGGCCACTTTTGTGAACACACAGGCTACACTGTGCAGGAGAAGCTCCTGATGACACAGGCTTAACAAATTCAAACCGTGACAGCCCGAGCCCATCACCATTTTATTTCCCACAATATTAGTGGATGGGGGAGAAGGTTAGAGAAGAAAATGGCAGTCAACCATATTTACCTATGTCAAACTTCCTTCCATCAAAATATATATATCAATCTATTGTCATCCTATTTTGTTAAGTAAATTTGTAGAGGTGAAAAGTTTTGTCAGAAGAAAAAAATCTGTTTACACCTTCGTTGACGACGAGAGGAGCTAAAAATGTTTTACTCATGACAAGAAAAAAATTGTACCTGAATTAAGACTCCTTTATCAAGAAGACTATGTTTTTTAGCTGTCATGATAAAATAATGTGTCTCATCCTTGTAGTAGACTATATTTTCTAAATCGATTCCAGTTTTTTGGTTTAAATCCTGCAAGAAATACAAAAGGCTTAGAATTTACTACTAAACACATTCATTATAAAAGACAAAGAAGTATTACTATATAGATGTATATATATATAAATATTACATTTTTCACTTTTAAAAAAGGTATTTCACATTTTTTGAAAGTTTTATAGACAATACTTATTGAGAAAAATACTGATAACATTAATAAATGAAGGAAAAAAAACCCCGATTGATATAAATCATGTAAATTGATAAACAATTAAATCTATTCATGCACAAATGATTTCTTAATGAAGCAACAAAATAATAGATATTGATTCATTTAACTGGCTCCATTATATTGTCTCCAGATTCTATCAGATTGGGTTTGTTGCGAAGAAGCATCCCCCAAACACTTGGACTATCAGAGGTAAAGCATATTGATGCTACTGAATACCCATTGCAAGGTCTCCCATATATAAGTAAAGGAAACTATAGGTCTATGTTACATAGTTATTAGCCATTTAAGTGTGATTGACATGAGTTTGATCTCTCAAGGTCATTGTAGGCCAAGGTCAAACATAAAGATGCTACAGCACATTGTATGGTTAATATGAGCTTTAGCCCTATCATTTATTTCAAGCTATAAGCCATTTATGTGTGATTGACCTCTTATCGACCTCTCAAGGTCACCAGAGGTATAAGTATATATATATGCTACTTGTATGGTTTCATATAGGTGGAGATTTTCACCAAAATTGATTGAAGCGCTGTATCTGTACATCGATTGCAGCAACGATTTCTTATGTTAACAATATATTTGGCCATCTTGTAAAATAGTTGACCAATGACCTGATACAAAAAACATCACCAGGAGAATTCCCTAAGGGTATATAGCGACCTAATAACAAATTGTCCAAAAATAACAAGAGAGCATAGTTGATGAGAAAAGGTGGGGGTGAAAAGTAAAGTCATCAGCAAGTGCTATAGTAGATATATCAACTTTCAATAATTCACCTTAAAAAATTTTTGGTTAAAAATGTAAGCCACTCCGCTTATTTCTTCTACTTGTGCTTCTGCCTGTGTGTGGCGGTTGATGAAGTTGGCTGTAATAGCAATTGCCAGCTTCCCACGAAACTCTTTTCGTTTGAAACCTGTTGAATAGAAAAAAATTACATATAGTCACACGAAAACATCATGTACATTCGCAAGACATGGCTAAACATCACATCACATTTGCCACATCCTGATTGACTGCACTTCTAAGAAGCACTGATTTGAATATTTTAAACTAGAGCTTGTCTATGTGTTAGTCCGTAATAACAGACTCTGTGTGTGATACAGAGACTAATCATTGGCATTCGTTGAGTTGTGTGTCAAAAATCTGGTGCGAGGAGGATCGATTGCGCAATGAATTAATGTGTCATTGTTTGATCAATACTTTTTTATTTTATTTTATATAATGACATATATACATCTCATTGGAATAATGCCTTAGCATGGGGATTTGAACGCCAGTCTTTATAGGTGAATTGATCATTTGAATAGGGCTACCCTCACATTTTTCATTTTCATGAAATTGCTATCTCAACATAAACTGACTACAAGGCTACACGGCTTTTGCTATGCTCTCATAAGTTGATAACTGTGGTGAATATCACAAGTCTAGCTTTGGCGGTTTTCAAGATAAATTGTGTGCAAGTTGTTTTTGCATTTTGAGGCCCGTGACCTTGAAAAATAAGCTAAGGTCACCCATCTTGGAATGACCATAGTGAGAGCCATCGGGTACATAACAGTGGTGAATATCACCAGGCTAGCTTTGATGGTTTTCAAGTTATGTTGAACGCAAGAGTTTCCGGATGCACGCACGCAAGGATGGACAACCCGAATACATAATGCCTACGCCTGATGCTTCCAGCCATCAGTGGCAGAGGCATAACAATTTCTCAGTTTAAAAATAGCCATTAAAAGCATCATTTGTACATGTGCTAATAATCCATCAATAATTTTACAAGATATGTTCTAGAAAAAAATAGTCAAGAACACACAAAATTGGATCAAGGTGACAGAGTATTAAACTAGACCTTAAGATTAGTGTAGAGCCCACACAAGGACTTAGCCAGGAAATGATAAGAGGGAGTCAAAATTACGTATTGTTGGGCCAAGATGCAATGCAATTTGGTGGAATACAAGCCATTTTGGTTTCTGTGTCCTTGAAAATTAATGTAATGCACATGTATGGCACTAAGTCAAGGCATTATGAAGTTATCACGCTTAAAAGGCTTTTCGGTTACTGTGACCTGGTGACCTTACAATAAGGTCACTAAATAAGGAACTTGAGGTTCAGATTAGTGTTGTGCACATGCGGTAAAAAAAATGAAGCGCCTAATAAAGATGTCATGAAGTTATTACCCCTACAAGCATCTACACAGCCCGCATGTGCGACCATCCGCCCGGTCGCACGATTGTCCGCATCTGGTGATCATTATACCCCACAGTCTTAGGGGCTGAGGGGCAAAAATACTAAACTCGGTCAAATAAAGTATTGAAAGTACAGGTAGACAGAAGTGCGGTAATCACAAAAGGTATAATTAGACCCCATAAGGTATCTGAGGGTTTGATTTCAAAGGAATCCACCAATATCCAGAAGTACATTGAGCCTACATAATCCCTGCCAATTGAGTATTTTTATCACAGGATACATTGAACCGATGAATACCTTGACCAGTTTTTAATGTACATAGTCATTAGGCGAAGCCTATGAAGAGTTGAGAAATGTTTCAAATAGCCCAATTCAGGATAAATATTAGTCCTTTAAAAACTAGATATTATATTTGCATGGCAAATATGAAAGTCCCCACCTTCCACAAAAAAAGTTTTTTGCCAATGCAGTAACGATGGGGCTATATAACATAAGTGCCATGGCGGCCATCTTGGATATGCAAATTAGCTGATTTTCGAACTCAACCGGGGTAATCCATCAGAGGGTGTTCAGAAAAAAATTGTGAAGATCTGATGAACATTGGCGACTGGAGAGCGTTTACATCGATCTTGGATATACAAATTAGCCCATGGCGGCCATGTTGAATATGCAAATTAACTAGCTGATTTTTTACCTCAAACAGGATAATCCATCAGAGGGTGTTCAGAAAAAAAATCGCGAAGATCAGATGAATATTGGAGACTGGAGAGCGTTTACCTCGATCTTGAATATGCAAATTAGCCCATGGCGGCCATGTTGAATATGCAAATTAGCTGATTTTCGAAGTCAGACAGGCTAATCAATCAGAGGGTGTTCAGAACAAAATTCGGGAAGATTGGATGAATATTGGCGAAGAAGTTGAAGAAGAATAATAATAATAACTAGATCGTATATTTGCATAGCAAATATGAAAGTTTCCCCCTTCCACAATTAAAAGTTTATTGCCAATGCAGTAACAATGGGGCTAATGACAGGAGTGCCATGGCTGCCATCTTGGATAAGCAAATTAGTCAATTTTCGAGCTCAACCAGGACAATCTATCAGAGGGTGTTCAAAAATAATTGAGAGGATTGGATGAATATAGGCGACTGGTGAGCAATTACTTCGATCTTGAATATGCAAATTAGCCCATGTCGGCCATCTTGGATATGCAAATTAGCTGAGTTTCGAACTTAAGCAGGATAATCAATCAGAGGGTGTTCAGAATTTTTTTTACGAAAATCGGATGAAAATTGACGACTTGAGAGCATTTACTTTGCTCTTGAATATGCAAATTAGCCCATGGCTGCCATCTAGGATATATGCTAATTAGCTGATTCTCGAAATTAAGCAAGGCTAATCCATCAGAGGGTGTTCAGAAAAAAATTCGCGAAGATCTATGAATATTGGCAACTGGAGAGCATTCACTTCATCTTGGAATATGCAAATTAACCCGTGGCTGCCATCTTGGATATGCAAATTAGCTGATTTTCTAACTTAAGCAGGATAATCCATCAGAAGGTGTTCAGAAAAAAATTCGCAAAGATCGGATGAATATTGGCGACTGGAGAGCATTCACGTCAATCTTGAATATGCAAATTAGGCCATGGCTGTAATCTTGGATATGCAAATTAGCTGATTTTCGAACTTAAGCAGGATAATCCATCGAAGGGTTTTGCTTCTGTGAGCTTGACCTGCATTGTAGTGTACATGTAGTGTAGTGCACATGTGACAAAAAAATGAAGGTCTTAAACCAATGACTGAGGGGTAAAAAGGAGATTATTTGTAAAGAATGTGGTAGTGGTGGTTGACAAGGACAGGTGGCACTGGTGACCACAATATCCTCCTCTCTAGCACAAGCGGTAAAAAATAATATTAAATCTTGCCTTTCACAGTGTTTCTCTTGCCATCTGCTCCTATGAGCACATCAAACTCGAACTCACTGACTGGGTGTTCCTTAGGTGTCACATTCGCTCTCCAACCGACTTCTGAAAAGCAGATACACCTGTAGATTAGTTAGTTACTTGATTGTTGTTTCTCTTTCAAATACAAGCTTATAAACTTTACTAGACTAAACTCAACAAACCAGTAAAAATACAAATTGTTTTTAAAAATAGTCTTATAAGATATGAGCATGATCAAGTAGATTACAAACTTTCTGCTGTATTCTCTGGCGGTTCTTGTAGTGAGTCGTATGTGACTCCTAGATGAACTTCCACTCCAACTAGCAGAGCCACCTTTATGAGTATACATTGTAAGGTACGTATACCTAAAACACAAAATGTAAATGGTCAGGGCAATATCATTATGACCTAATTGAAGGAAATAGGACAAACTACACCGCATTCCACAGTCAAATTAGCTAATTTTCTAACTTAAGCAGGATAATCCATCAGAAGGTGTTCAGAAAAAAATTCGCAAAGATCGGATGAATATTGGCGACTGGAGAGCATTCACGTCAATCTTGAATATGCAAATTAGGCCATGGCTGTAATCTTGGATATGCAAATTAGCTGATTTTCGAACTTAAGCAGGATAATCCATCGGAGGGTTTTGTTTCTGTGAGCTTGACCTGCATATTACATGTAGTGTAGTGCACATGTGACAAAAAAATGAAGGTCTCAAATCAATGACTGAAAAGCAGATACACCTGTAGATTAGTTAGTTACTTGATTGTTGTTTCTCTTTCAAATACAAGCCTTTAAACTTTACTAGACTAAACTCAACAAACCAGTAAAAATACAAATTGTTTTTAAAAATAGTCTTATAAGATATGAACATGATCAAGTAGATTACAAACTTTCTGCTGTATTCTCTGGCGGTTCAAACTGATAATTTGATATTCTTACATTAATACACCATGCAGGGGGTGGGGGGGCAAACAGATAATACTCATCATATTAGACAGTAGATGCAGTATGGTACAGTGCAGCTCTCTGGCGAACTGGTAATTATATACCTAGTCATTCAAAAATTGACATCACTATCATGCTTGGATGTACATGAGATCCCTCCACTGACCAAAGTGGCCACAATCAAATGTACTTATTCATGCTAGTCATATCTTTGATTACCTTATTTACATTATTTAAAAAAAGTCATTTAGCAACAAAACCACAGAAGATCAGGCGCTCCCAAATGGACGAGAAAATTACTTTTTACAGTTTTCACCTTGACATATTTCACTGCAAATCATGAATAAGCATTTCTAGAGTGAATCAGGTTGTGCTATGTATTTTTTTGGTCAAGCTACATGGCATGGTTTCCAAGATTTCAGGCATATTAAAGTAAATAATAGCTGCAGGTCAGCCATTTAAAAATTTGATCGAGTTATAATTTGTCAAGGTGTATCATCCTTCACTGAAACCTAACATTTTTTGGTACTAATTGTTAGAACTGACGGTGACAATTGTTACGGCAAACTATTCAACTTGCTTTAAAACATGTTGTTCAGGACGGTTAATCCAGGGCCTTCAATGTGAATGGTCAAGTATTTGCTGTTGGGCATACACTGTTTGAGCTGTGTATGCCTGTTGGACGCAATGAGGTAGCCTAAGTACTGGCATGGTGTTGGCTAGATACCCATGGAGCTGCCAGCATTGCGCTTGGCTCGGACCACTGTCTGTGATTTTGTAAATCACTCTTGTGACAGCTTTTAATGAATCAACTAGCACAGTTTGGGTGCTTTAGTGTGAATTCTGGAATGAAAAGAAAAAACAATATCTGTGCTCTGAAACATTACTTTATCTTCCGCTCTTCTCACATCGACGCACTTCGATATAAGCCCTAGTAGGGTGTTCCTAGTAGGGCGAGTTCCAAAACTCATCCTACTGGGTTTTTTTTAGAAATATGTAGTCTAGCTACAGTTTTTTAGTGGTCGTTGGGGTTTGTGGGAGTTTCGCACAAGCCACTGTATTTTGCAAATCACGTTAGTGACGGCTGTTGAGGAGTCAACTAGCACAGTTTGGGTGTAATGAAAGGAATAAATGATATATTCGTCTAATCAAGTCTTGTGTCACTCTGTGCTCTGAAACATTACTTTATCTTCCGTTCTTATCACATCTCTGCACGTTTGATATAAGCCATAGGATTAGGTAGGACGAGTTACCTACTTGTCCTGCTGGACCCAAGTTATTTTAGGGACATTTGAATGTGCAATATGGCTGTAAACCATTCAGAAGTTTTGGAGAACCGCTCTGGAAACAAATTTGTATGTTAAAATATCTAATTAAGTCACAGTACTAGTTACCACAAAAAGACACACGTAGACCTCCTAGACATGATTAGCTACCTAGGTGTGTGTGAAAAACAATCCAGCAAGTAGTTCGTGAGATAAGGTCCAGAAAAAAAAAGTGGATGAATGGCCAAAAGGTCAGATTGCCTAACATCATTCAACCCATTCTGTGACCTGGCACATTCAAATCCTGACATCATAAATATTTTAAACTGTCCAACAGCTACATAGATTAGTGAACCACATGTACCAAAGTTGTTTTCTTCCGACATTATCATGTGAGAAGTTTAATAGGATGAAAGAAGCTCGACTCCAAAGCTCTTTCATTTGCCCTTTCTGTCTCAGATGCCTGGAGCTAAACATCGACCACTAGTTAGTAAGCCTTCAGCTTATATGGTCAAAGGTAACCTTTTGTATGCCACAAACCTTTTTTTTTAATCATTTAGTCAGGAGTTTTTCAATAAAACATTTTTTCAAATCATTTGAAGTT
Organism: Flabesymbios commensalis; assembly: GCA_964017125.1. NCBI lineage: Eukaryota > Metazoa > Annelida > Polychaeta > Terebellida > Flabelligeridae > Flabesymbios > Flabesymbios commensalis. The sequence goes on from OZ024907.1 coordinate 46,142,667, forward strand.
AAGTATTATGTGAGCATGTGTAGATTTAAGTGGATGGGAATAGTATTAGAAGAAAATGTGTAAATTTAGGTGGATGGGAATAGTATTAAAAGAAAATGTCAGTTAATTATAGTTATAGTTCCCAGAGGCCATTACAATCCCACAAGTCTGTATGCATGTGTCCAAAGAAAAACGTTGTAACTCTTTGTACGCCTACAAGGTAAATGCCAATCCTATCAAACTAATGATTTTGTGACAATGCTGGATAAATGATGGGACAATGACTAAGACGTTGGCTGCAGCGGGTGGCGTGTGCCAGGATGTTTGTGGTTGCCTCTCGCTGGCATTTTCACACTGCCATGACCACTACTTTGACAGATAAATACCACAGGAATTATAGGGTTGAAAAGTAGAGCATAACATGAAACCCAAAAGATGGACAAGGATTAGGCACATTTTGTTTGGTCATTTCATGATGATCTACCGGTATGTGTCTTAAATAGCTTATAATACAATAAAAGTTTATCAAATACATGCACTTTACAAGTGCAGTGTTTAGAGAAATAATAAAAAAATGATATAGTAATGTCTTCTATCTTCATCAATCTGTCAATGTATTTTTCTTTCATCTTGAATGATTTCAAAATAGGATAAGACTATTCAAGTTACTGCAAGTTCAAAGAGTTAATTTTGTAGTAGTGTATAAATCATCAGCTTTGTTCTCTCTCTAGCTAAATTCGCTCGATATCAACTTATTACTAGCATAGGAGTAAGGGTCTAGAGATTGTTGGCACGTCCACGTTCCCCTATAACACCCACTGATATCATGTAGCAAAGTGAAACAGTAAGCATTTACGTACAGTACAGTGTGGTTCAACAACAAAATTATTATTAATTCTCAAAAAAATCAACTGATAGGACAATTTGATTATAAAATGTATATATTAAGGTGAGCAACAAGACTGTCCAGTCAGACGCCAGCAGCTCTGGGACGCAAAGGGTTAAACAGTCCCCTACAGCTATATTGTTGCCTGGAGCCAGACATGTATTGGCGGCCACCTGGTCCGCTACAAATCTCTACTGGCTTATAGCATGTGACAACGGAGAGACCCTTTAACTTCTATCGGCCTCTAGGGTGTTAGAACGTTTAGCTAGAACCAGCCAAAACAGTTCAAATACAGGCACATTCACTCGGTTTAACATCCAATTCCATACATAAACGTCGTCAGAAAAATAAGCTCCGAGTACAAAACTATGATAATTTAATTAATTACTTATTACCTCTGTTGGTACTGTATTATCCTTGAAACGTTTTACATTCTTCTGATGAAGCTGGCAGCTCCAAACGAATGGGAGACAATCTACTTTTAACATACATAATTTAACATTGGTGTTTTATTGGAGATCTGCATCAGCATATTAGATTAATTTCAGTCAAAACTTGTGTTGTAAAGTAGCAGTTAGAATGAAAGGGTTAACTTAATGTAGGTCAGTTCACAATCGTCATCTCGCATGCCAAGCCATGCAAAAAGGTTACAAAAACAAAAGCAGTTACAGTCACTGCTTGAAGAAATCCACAATAACAGTGCCGTAGATGAAAACGTTGACTATTACGGTACCGTGAGTCTGTAGGGTTAATAGCTTACGTACAGACATCGCTGCGGGCGTAAAGGTCATACACACCAGCAGTAAAAAAGATACATTATCTCTATTTGCTATGACGCAAATGTTGGACTAGCATTCAAACAACGTTTCGCCGTCGCCTCGTGCCACTTGCATCTACAAGGCGGTAAGAGGCTAATTATTGAGAAACAGCACGTATATAGTGTATGTGCTGATGTAAAACCACCTGATAAACGGTCTTTGTGTGGCTTTACTACGAGATAACTAACACCCCTAACTAACACATGTAGGGGCCTAGATTGGCATTGCAGTGAATGAATACTTCAAGCCAGTTTTTACAGTTGCCTGCACACAGTGAATTACATTCTCATGTGTTCTATGTGTTCAAAATTTGTATTATACTTCATATTCATAGCTATTTAATCAGTTGAATGCTGTCCTCAGAATAAAGATGCCTGGAGTGTGCAACCATTATTACTTTCACCTTCAAATTGTAATCATGTGTTAATGCCACACGTTTGCAAGAGTTTACATTCAATTATGGATCAGCCGAGAGTGCGGGGGGGGGGGGGGGTCATTATGCTCACATGTACATGCTAGTTAAACATACAGGTAGACGTACTTAAACATACAGGTAGACGTACAATATTTGGTTATCTTGATGATACATAAAATTAGTCTGAGAAGACAAATTAGTCAGAAGTCTACATTGTGTTCCTCTCTTTCACGATCTTTAGGAATATGAATATTTTTAAATGTGGCACTTAAACCATACAACGCTAAGATATTTTTATATAAACCATGTAAATCAAAGGGTAATTTTCAATTTGAAATCATCATAAATGTCTAACTTAGCTTCATTTAAATACCGGGGTACGTATGTTATGATCCTATCAAGGTACATCCCAGCAAACACGATACATTGAACCAATGCTGGGTTAAGGTTGGCCAGCCGTCTGAGACGTCGACCCAACATTAAACCAGCATTGGTTCAATGTATCGTGTTTGCTGGAATGTACCTTCACATCAGTGTTATAAATACACCCTGTTTGCGACATTGATCTCATGCTGGTTTAATACTTGGCCGGCGTCTCAGACGGTGCCCCGCCGTCAAACCGACACCTGATCAACGCCGCAATTTGCTGGATACTGCACGTTGCACACAGGACACTTGCAAACATGAGGTCACAATCGGCCGCTAATGTGAGTCGAACTGTTTACTTTGTGGTTAACACTCCAGTAACAACTGCTCAGTGGCACAAATGACCGATTAGTTTCTTGTCAGCGCGTATTGATCTTATCATGTTTGACAACAAAAAAGGCAAGGCCACTCAACTTTTTCGAGCAGATAGCGATATTCTTCTATTTGCTATGATTTTCAGATGACAGAAGCGTAACGTAATCTACAAAGCGATTGATATTGAGCGAGATATCTCTGGACAACCAGACCGTAGACGCCATTGTAAACAAGATAGTCATCTGCTTTACACGCACATGGTAAACTGTCATGTTAATTCACATGTTTAATTGAAATGCAGTATGAGTTACGGATGGCACTATACCAAGCACAAAACATTTGTATAACATTTATACAATGTTGGACCAACGTCGTAGACGTTGGGCCAACGTTGCATAAATGTTCTACAAATGTTTTGTGTTTGCCGGGTACTGATATGCGCTGCATGTAGAGACAGTTTGGAAGCGGCACCACAGCAAACACGTGTGGTTAACCCTTAAAGCGCTAAATTAAATTTAAAAAAATTCACCCACTTTAAATGTGTCTCGCTACTGCGATCCTCAACTTTCAAGTGGGGGAAAATTACTCCTATTTGTTTAATTTGATCTTTTTATTCTTGATGTTTAAACATACATTTCGTTCCTGATAAAAGTTCTGTTATTAAATCGGGCAATTAAACGGACTAAAAGCAACTAAAGTCGTTCTTAGCGGGTTAAGGTTGCAGACGTTGAATCAACATTATTCCAACACCACGACAAAGAGTGAGGTATGTATGTATGTATGTATGTATGTATGTAATCATGCAGAGCCAGATTCGACGGCTGTCCGGGATGGGTCCGGAGTGTGTCTGTCAGAAAAAAATTATCGGTTGATTGACAACAAAAGGATCAATAGGCATAAATCACATATGCATGCATGTTCAAGCATTTACAAAATCATTTTATTTAATGATTTCCTTACAAATAGAAAACTGACTAAACATGTTTTCATCTATAGCTCAATATTATGGGACCATAACATACATGGACGGCATATAAACAATTAAAAACATTTAAGTTTTATAATCTAAAATAAAAGTTATAAATAAACGTTTAATACTCGCCAATTAACTCATATATGCATATCGGAATAATATTACCCGTATTCAATAATTAGAGATAATAAATAAAGAACTATATACATCGTTAGTAACTACAGATTAATCGTTCAAAATCACCGCCAATGCCTTGATATGATCTTGGGCTAATATTGGCTCTGACATCGTCTGGACGCTGGCCCAACGTTAAACTACAAATAGGGTGAATGACTCTTTTTCCTGCTGTATACATGTAGAGTAGGCCTATGAGGGAAAGACAATCAACCACACATATGCTATTGACGTAACCATTTATATTTTAGAATACAGCATAAAGACAGCATGGTAAATTTGCATCATGAACACAGGAACATTGTAATTCAACGGGACGTATTTACATTACCAACATCGCTCATCGATGGTGGTCTGTTGAAAAACATTGAAAATTAACAAACTGACTAACGTTAGTGATATTTATACCCAAAATATTTTCGTTCGTCAAAACGAAATGGAAAAATCAGTATCCGAAGACAAATGTATTGCAATTTAATATTATGGGGAATGTCGTGCTTTACTTTATAAAACGAAATGGGGAGTTATTTTAATAATTACTCTCTTTCAAAGTTGATTAGTAAAAATCGTTCTATAACATATACGGTAAGTCTATACCGGGTACAACTCATGGGAAGTATGTATAGAGAATAGTGGCGATTCTCACAAACAACATAGGCTGTGTCAACGTTGCATCTGCGAGTTGTTTACAAGAGCGCGTTTTCAGTCAACATTTGGCTACCATGGTTACCATATCAATTAAATAATGTACACCGTGTACATTGGAAGAGCATTACATGTACGTATAATCTGCAAACCCTCACAACAGTGGTGATGGTGAAAACAGAGGTGGTTAAGACTTGAATAATTGTTGACCATTTTATAACAAAAAACAAACAAAAACACGCCATATCAACATGATCAAGACGCCAGATTTTAATTCCACGAGTATGACCCGGACTTGGAATTATCATTTGCAAGTAATTATTAAAGTTTTACGATATTTGTAAATAAATTTTGATTCGAGGCATACTAACTATGGCGTAGACAACCCAACAATGTAACCTCTGAACGGAATCGCCGTTACCTGGCTACACCTGAAAACCCGACTATTGAAAAACGGTCAACTAAGTTGAATTGATGTTGGACCAACGTCGAAGACGTTGGTCCAACATTAAATCAACTTCAAAGGTGGGCGCGAGGGCGGTGAAGTATCAGGACCTAGCGTGACTGCCTGAAGCCAGATCACACAGGGCCAGTACAGACAAAGCCCGTTTGTCCTCAGCCGACACGTGTCTCAATGCAAGGCACTGGAACTCAACGAGTGGTCTGCTTCACCTCAACATGACAAGCCGATTCAGGTGATAATTGACGTGAAATGCACAATGACGTCTGTTTATTTAGAGACACGCTCTCAATACCCATCAAAATCTGTGTCGGTAATAACATGCTGTTTTTAAAAACACATTTAGCAATATGGTTTGTGTTATACTTGATAATATATTATGTCTAAACCGTTATTTTAGTGTTCGCAGATTTAGTCAGAGCATAGATTTAATATCGCTATGGTCAGAGATAACACAGCTGGCTTCATTAATTATGTAGAAAAGACTAATTACTGTCTAATTAAGAACGGAGAATGAAGTGTGTCATTATTTCAGAGGAGGACAAAGCTATTGACTAAAATGTAGAGACGCAGATGTAGACTACCACACTACATACAATATTAAAATAAAGGTTTCAAATTTCCAATAAAGGTTTCAATTTTACAACATTTTCCCACACAAATAGGCACCAAACATGCACGAAACACAAAGAATTTGGGTTCTACAAAATCTGACGAAATAACTAGTAGTCTACATGCATTGTAGAATCCCACGTATTCAAATTACTCATATATAGCGATGGCATGCTTCACAAAACATGCTTCACGAAAGTAAGCGTAATCAATCGATGCAATATCCAGCATTGTAATTGTTAGGACTTGATATTACGGTTCTAAATGCGTTACATCTATGCTAAGTCATGAATGGTGATAGAGATTCGTGACTTATCGTGGATGAAAACACATCTTCTTGATATCTAAGGTACACACTTTCATATTTGAAACGGTGGAGAGCCCTTGCATGCCACCAGCCACCAGAGCCGTGGCTGTACTTACTGACGTGATCGATGGCCCCCGCACAGAACTTCCCGAAGAATTTCTTCGCACCCAGTGCCTTGAGATCGTGGATAAGGAAAGGCCAAAGATGTAACACACTGTTTCTGGAGAATCGATCCCGCTTCTCCAGAACTACTGCTTTGCCACCGAGGAGGGCTACCTCTATCGCCGTGCGAAGACCACATGGTCCACCACCAATGATTAAAACCTACAAAACAACATACAGATATAAATTGTATACTACTAGGATATGGTCTGCAATTATCACGTTGGTAAAGTACGACAAGTTATGGTCAAAATGAGTGTATGGTGAATATAAAAAATATACTATAGATATCATATCCACATAGAAATAGTTAAGTTGTTAGATGACTACAGCTAAGGTTGAAGATCGGTAAACGTCAAATAAACTAATTTGCGTCATAGGTCTGTTTAAAATAAACGCTCGTCCCAAACGCATTGCGCAAATCGCAAGACGAAGTAATGTAAGTACAGCGTACAAAACAAAATTGTTTTTACCGTGCTTGATAACCTATTTGTATGTATACATGTAAACTACATTACTTTTTCTTCCACGTGTTTCTGAAAGCATCTCTGTTGATCTCTGATACCAGAAATGAGCTGGGAGAGTGCCAATCGTTCGCATTTAAACGTCTGGCATATATTTATCATGATAAGAAGTTTGTGTTGTTTACATGGAGTCATGAGATCAGCTTTGAAACACATAACCCACAATTTACATTGCAGACTGCAAACAAGAAAGATATGCTAATTCAACAAAAAAAGGTTTATTGATCATCCCTTTAAAATTACATGTAGCTATATCTAGTCATTTTCTCAGTTTCCTGACATTTACACCCATACTATGCTGTGCCAGTGTGAACTAACCCAGTAGACACAAGCCGTTGAATCAAAGTTGGTTTAACGTTGGTACAACTACGTAGACGGTGGACCAACGTTAAACCAGCATTGATTCAACCTCTTGTGTCTGCTGGGAAGGCGTGTGACAATATGTTTCCTATATGTTCTGTGTTTTAACAGTAGTCGGAAACCATAATTGCGTTGATTGTCGCCAGTTTATAAACGCTGTTAATTTACCCTATTAAGAAATTAGCTGAATTGGCAATCTACAGATTTATTTTGTGAACCGAAAACGGGAACCGAATATGAGATGCATAAACGTGATAAAAGTAACATGTATAATTTCATTGAGTGGTCTACACATGATACATGCGCATATTGATAAAACACCTGCCGAAATAACAATATTTAGTGACGATAGTTTTTAATGTCAAATAAAGTTATGTACTTCATGTATAGTAGCCATGTCGTACACTTGTGAGGTAAAGTGTCCTACAACACCTTAGAGTGGCAAATACTCAAGCTCCAGCTGCATGATATGATGTACATGTATGTAGAGCTGTACATGATACGTGACTTCGTTAGATATTGTTTGACGCAAACTATTTGCTGCTCTTTCCCTTGTCAGAGACACGTGCCATATCTGACCATGTGATGTAGCAATTGATTTACGTGTCATAGAGCATTCTTTCGTTCTCGTTTGCATATACATAGCTTCTTTTCCTCGGATGCCGCCGGTATCTTCACAACCAAACACAAGGCATTAACACAATATTGGTTTGAGGTTTGCCCGACGCCGGCCCAACCTCAAACCAACATCGGGTTAACGCCAAGTGTTTGCAGGAAGCGCGAAGACATCTACCACACAGGAAGCACGACACGTTGACCCACCGCTTATTTAAAAATTGAATTATCGTCATCGACACTGGCCCGACATTAAACTAACACTGGTTCAACGTCTCAATGTTTGCTGGGCAGTGTGCCGTGCCTATAACGGTAAACATATCCATGACAGTCATGGACATGTTTGTGCTCTCAGCAAAGAGATCTGACCAAAGGACGCATCACGTGTTCCCCATTCATAAACTGTGATGAGGTCAGGGTACTCCAGGGAATACAGGTCTGCACCCAGCGGGACGTTTAACAAATGCTGGCTTGATGTTGGGCCAGCGTCGTAGACGATGGGCCAACATCAAGCCAGCATTGGTTAAACGTTTCGTGTTTGCTGGACAGGACTAGACTGAACGATCCACGTCATGGTGAGGCGCTGCAGCACCAGACACGGCATTATGAAATATCACAGCATTCTCTCAATATTAATTATCTTGTTAACTCTTGAGTCTCATTGTGGGCACAACCACCGCAAACATCAGATACTGTCGAATGTTGGCACCAGTATTGCGCCAGCTTTACGATCAGCTGGTCACAACAAACGTTATTCCAATGTTGGTCCGATATTAGGATATGACTGACCAGCATTGCGACTTGCGCGGATATTGCTTAAGGTCGAGCAAACCTTAAACACTAGGTGATACTCCCCTCGATACATTATACATGTTATATGTGTGGGAATACCGTTGTATGTCATTACATGTACATACATGTACATACATATGTAATACAGGTTATTATGTAATTAAACATGTAATAATTATGTAATTATAACATGTATAATCACATATTATAACGACTACGGTATACATTTTTAATTGTTAAAATATATGATGCACAGGAAACAGGTATTAATATGAAAATATATCAGTACATAAAAATACGTTAAAGCTTGGCTGAAAGCCTGGTTCCAGCGAAAACCTCAAGAAGTGAACCATGGTTTTTAGACAGAATTCTGGCTTAGCCACCTGGGTACAGTCATCACATGACTTATAAGTACTGCATCTGGAACCTATCATTCAGGTAGACTTCCACATAATTATACACTGTGTAGTCAGTGGACGTTTTTGTTGTCTCTCACAGTTTTAGATCGATACTGGCTGACGCATCCATTCCTCCAGATACAGGACGGTGTCGTCACTTTGGTATTAAAGGGTCGTATCTGGCACTTTGTCAAGTGACAGATACCACCCTACCAGGCGACGATGTATATGTATACATCCCATCCGTCGCACATACACCTACGTGTGTGTATGCATAATGTACAGATGTAAGGGTGTCACCGTGTCAGAATGTCAGGTGATTCAATTCGTTACAATAATGCAGGGCCATGAATGGATGTACGTGGGCATTACTTCTAAGTTACATTATATATTATAATATGAGTCACTTCCCACAATGTGATACATAACTCTGTTTAAAAAATGACGCACCAGAAATTGGAATGAAGCCAAACAGTGAAAAATGACAGTTTTGAAAATGAGATGTGTGGTGCAGCACTTAGTCAGTGCATCATTCTTACAGATCGACATAAACACGTGCTACTTGCGGCTGGACACAGTTCAAATGTAACATTTGCTCCTTAGCTACATGTATAATATTAATACACCGCGGTACCAAAAAGTGGATATTCTAGTTCTTTATTGTTTAACCCTGCTGTTTTATTCTGCTTAGTTAATATATTTAATTTTTCAACCACTTAAAGTTGTCTCGCTACCGCGATCCACATCCTCAAGTGGTTGAAAATTACTCATATTTGTTTAATTTGAGACCAAACATTTACAAATCTTGATGTTTAAACACCCATTTCATTCCCAAAATCATTGATTTGATCGACTAATAAAACAGGTTTAAAACGACAATAGTCCTGATCAGCAGGCAAAGGGTTACAGTATGGTCGCTGAGTAACCTCTTTTGCCACAATTGCTAGTACTCAGGCCTCTCAATCAAACCGAGAGTGATAGTCGTTGGTGTGATTTTCGTGCTGTCACATTCAACACCGTTACAACGGCGCCCAACTAACACTCAAGTACACTTATTATTTGCACCGATACTTTAATTTTTTCAGTTTGTGTCTCTCATCGATTCTTTCATTGTATTGTAACATGAAATCATAAAGGTGATGACTATTTCAATTTCTGAACATATATTTGTTGAATGTAATTGTTATTCAGAAAATTAAGTTACCACGACATTTAAGTTGACATTCTTCGCATTAACTTTGAAAAATAATATAATCATTCAGCTGTAAGTGGTCAAGATTGTGTAATTGAATTGGTTTCCTAATTAGTAATGTACTGACGGTATGAGTGAGGTGAGTGAAACAATTACATATTGATTCTCTCTATTAGACATGGTAGATGCCTTGTTGAGTGAATATGGAAGTAGCCCGAAGAATGATGAACTGCTATTGGACAATAAAAACATTCAGCTAAGTAACAATATCAAGATTTTCCAAGTTTAAAAATGTGGATCAAATAAGTCTTTCTGATCTTTGTGGGTAAACTCACGTACAGGTGATGTCTGTAGTGCATGTATATTAAAGTTGCGGTCTCTTTAGACGGTGGAAACATGCCTTGTGGCAATATGCCATAAGTACCAAGGAGATGTTTTTTAGTAACCTAAATAATTTAGATCATCGTGATATACAAGTGAAGCATCCCACACTTTCAAAATAATACCAAAAGAGACGTCGCTAAAAAATGTATGTATTGAATAATGTTATCTAGTGTCAAAATGTCGTTTTCATCTGTCACTTTAAATAGGAAATCACCTTCTTGTATAGACTGTAACTTCAGAAAGGGGGTGGGGCAGGGTGATTTTAATTGCAGAATAATATACCGGTATACAGAATTGGCGTTGACAGCCATCATCATGCTTATTCCTTTCAAAGCTCAGTACTAAATACGGTCCCAGGAATAGTACGGCGCTGTCTCAACGTTGGACCAGTCTCACCGACGCTGGCCCAACATTGAGACGGTGTTGGGTTAACTTCCATTTTGTGATATATCTGGGGTGTGATGTCTACTCACCCTGGTGTTGGTACAGCACGTAGCCTTCTTGTATTCCCTGTGGGTGGACCGTTTGTCCAGCTTTGCCCACAGGGACTGAGCTTTCCAGGAGTTTAGTCGTGTCTTGAGCGTAAGGTAAAGTACCTTGTGGTCCTGTGGACGAATGCCTAATACATCACAAAGTTGCTGGAATGTGCTCATAACTCCCTAAAAAATAAAACACGGTCATTGGTTTCGACATTTATTGTCTTCGTTATGATGCATATTTGGTGGGCCTCGTTGGCCTTTCGTTAAAGGTGAGTTAAGTCGTCTCGATTAGCAAACAATAGGAACATTTGTCCTTATATTAAGTTATAATAGAGCTTGAACCCCACGGGTAGCCCACAAACAGACCAAGTTATGTGCTCAACGAATCAAGACGACCCTACTCATTTAATTTTTTCCATAAAAATGATAAAAAACGATGATTAATCGTGAACACTTTGACTTGAAGTGTTCCAGTCATTGAACACATTTAAATATAAACATCACCCAGTCACTATGAATTCAAAGAAACACAATGTCATTTAACACGTCTGATCAGATTGTAACTTGTATTTAAAAATATTTTTAGTCAAAATGATGCTACTTAAAACTTGAATATACAAGTACGCAACACTAGAAAGATTAACCCTTTCAGCGCGGGTACCGTCTTTATACGTCAGAATCTGACGTCTGTAGACGTCAGATTCTGACGTATAAAGACGGTCCCCACACTGAAATAATTAAAATATTTCCAATGGCCATACACCCATAACATAAGTATTCAAATGATACTTATGAAGATTTTAGATGAAAAAAAACTTTTTCCAAGGTTTATAGAAAAATATTTCAGAGCTTTGAGGGTTAATGTTGTGGAGACAGCCATACTAGTGGCATGTGCACTAAGGTGTGGACACGTAGAAAGTATAGAGAATACATTATACCTGGAGGGTGTTGGCTGCACAGAACTGGTCAAAGAGTGCCGAGGCGGCTTGATGTTCAGCTTCCTTTGGCACGTTGGTATACGTGCCATGCGGTGACCGCGGTATGCCCATCCTCCGTGCCATCTTGTCGCTGTCTGCAACAACAAAGTGTACGCCACAATCAACACTTGTAAACATCGATGGTAAATCACTTGTGAAAAATAATTAGTTAACTACACAGACTGTACCAAGTCAACATTATTATACCGATATGTGTGGTGGTTTTCAAAACGTTTCTAAACTTGAAAAAATAGCCAGGTTGATGATAATCTTACCACTATATTCATACTAAAAGATGTTTTGTTTCAAAACATCATTGTTCTGAAAATTCGCGTAAATATGAACCATAACCTTTAGCATAAAATACAACATGTACAAGTCATTCAATACGATAGAGCCATAATTATTCGCTAACCCTATTTAAGCACGTGACATCGAGGAATGCGCTTGGGAATGCTGCTGCGTCGGACATCCATAGCGTGAGTGTGTGCCCGCGACCTTGATTAAATCAAGGACATCCTTGATTTGATCAAATCACTATGAACTGATTTCAACACGTGACATATAAAGCTCTCACATCACAAGTAAATAATTAACACTTTCTGTGCTCATTAATAATCATTTTGTGGACGTGATGGAAACGTATTTATATTCATTTCATAATGCTCATCCAAATAGACGGCAAGCTCGATACAATTCGATACAGAGTCCTGCGTTTTGCAAAATATCCGGGCCGCCCATAGGCCTTAGCCTTACATAGTGACATTCGAGATTTAGCCTGTTTCTGTGGACTTCTCTGTCTTTGAAATGAAATGAATCGGGCTTTAGGCCACCTTTGTGCACATATAGGCTAAACTGGGCCAGGAGAACCTCCTGAGGATGGTGAGATGATTGAGATGACACTGTCCTCCAGACACTGTGTTCGAAATTCGAGCCCTGGCGGTCTGAGGCCGAGTACGCTACCTCTCGGTCACGGAGGCTCCCCACAATACTGACTCTCTGTCTTTGAAGTGATTATGCTATTTACAAAATATTAGAGACAGCCTAATATTTTAACCAATAATTTTTAAATTAATTAATTTAAGTTTTCACCCAGTTGAAGTTGTGTCTCGCTACCGTGACCCACTACATCAAGTCGGTGAAAATTACCCATACAAGAGCTAACATTTGCAAATCTTGATGTTTAAAATCAATCAATCAATCAATCAATCAATCAATCAATCAATCAATCAATCAATCAATCAATTATGCCACATTGAGGTACTATAAAAATACAAGACTACATAAGTCCAGGAGCTCCCGCTCCGAATTAGAATTTGATTTAAGCAATTTTGTATAGGGTTATTAATGTAGTCCTAGTCTAGGTCAAAAATCAAGACGCAAGACAACTAGGTCTAAGAAGCCCAGTCTAAGAGTAAGATAAGAACTAGACAGTCTGTCAGAGATTGCAAACCTCCATTGAAATGAATGATCCTAATCAGTATCCCAGTAATGGTCTACCTATCTGGCACGGTTTACCCGATATCAGGCCAATCGAGTTAACTAATAGCTGATTTACGGTCATTTTGAATTAGATATAAATTAGTTAAAAACTTAGGGTGCATTCTCCCCCGAAACCTCAAATTTTGTTTTATAGTAATGGACTTACATCTTACACAGTTTGCAAAATATTGGGCATGTGAAAGTAAATAATAGCCGATAGGGGGCCATTTTGAATTTGATCGAGTCAGAATTTTTCAAGATGCATCCTCAGCTGAAATCTCACATTTCATTCTATAGTAATCGTCTAGCTATCTAGCACGGTTTACCAAATATCGGCCATGTGTAAGTGAATAATGGCCTAAAGGCGGCCATTTTGAATTTGATCAAGTCAAAATTTTCCAAGATGCATCCTCAGCTGAAATCTCACATTTCATTCTATAGTAATGGTCTAGCCATCTAGCACGGTTTACCAAATATCGCCCATGTGAAAGTGAATAATGGCCGATAGGAGGCCATTTTGAATTTGATCAAGTCAAAATTTTTCAAGATGCATCCTCTCCTGAAATCTCACATTTTGTTTTATAGTAATGGTCTAGCCATCTAGTACGGTTACCAAAAACCGGCTATGTGAAAGTGAATAGGGGCCGATAGGCGGCCATTTTGAATTTGATCGAGTCAATTTTTTTCAAGATGCATCCTCTCTTGTAATCTCACATTTTGTTTTATAGTAATGGTCCAGCTATCTAACACGGTTTACCAAATATCAGCAATGTGAAAGTAAATAGTGGCCGATAGGCGGCCATTTTGAATTCGATTGAGTCGAAAGTTTTTAAAAGGCATCCTCTCTCGAAACGTCACATTTTGTTTTATAGTAATGGTCTAGCTATCTAGCACGGTTTACCTGATATCAGGCCTATCGAGGTAAATAATGCTGATTGTCGGCCATTTTGAATTCGTAAGTTAAAAATTTTCAGGGTGCATTCTCCCCCGAAAACTCACACTTTGTTTTATAGTAATCAGGTAATGGTCTAGCCATCTAGCACGGTTTACCAAATATCAGTCATGTGAAAATGAATAATGGCCGAAAAGGCGGCCATTTTAAATTTGATCAAGTCAATTTTTTTCAAGATGCATCCTCATCTGAAATCTCACATTTTGTTTTACAGTAATGGTCTAGCACGGTTGACCAAATAACGGCCATGTGAAAGTGAATAATGGCCGATAAGCGGCCATTTTGAATTTTATCGAGTCGAATTTTTTCAAGATGCATCCTCTCCTGAAATCACACATTTTGTTTTATAGTAATGGTCTAGCCATCTAGCACGGTTTACCAAATAACGGCCATGTGAAAGTGAATAATGGCCGATTGGCGGCCATTTTGAACTTGGACGAGTTGAATTTTTTCAAAATGCATCCTCTCCTGAAGCCTTACAATTTGTTTTATAGTAATGGTGTAGATATCTTGAGCGGTTTTCATGATATTCCACAATATCAGGCCTGCCGAGGTGAATAATGGCTGATAGGCGGCCATTTTGAATTTTATCAACTTCAAATTTTTCAAGATGCATCCTCTCCTGAAACCTTACAATTTATTTGATATTAATGGTGTAGCTATCTTGAGCGGTTTTCATGATATTCCGCAAAATCTTTCAGTCGGATTTACCGATGTTATAAATTAGGTCAAAGTGCTGGGTCAACTTTAAGGTGAAGGTCCAAAAACCTGAAAAGGCACAAATAGGGACTTAGAGAACATGTATGTGCAATATGACTGTCATCGGCCCAGTACTTTTCGAGATCTGCTCCGGAAACGAAGTGAGCGTCAAAACGTCTAAATAGGTCATAGTTCTGAACCAGAAGTAGGTCAAAGTTCAAATACCCCAAAAGGCACAACTAGACCCCCTAGGGGTGTTGTGTGTAAAATTTGAAGACAATCGGACAAGTACTTTCAGAGATATGCTCCGGAAACGAATTGTTTACGGACGGCCCAACGCCGTCACATCATCATTTTCTCCTCTGCAACCTTGCGTATTGAATTCAGATTAAAAATATTTTAACCTGTCCATTAGCCACCTGGAAGTAACCCACATACCAAAAATTGTTATCCTAGCTTATTTTCTTACAAAGTTATAGGCAAAAGAAAAGGCCAAAAAAAAACGGAGGTAGAATCTATAGCTCCCTCCGTCTCACCTACGGTGACGGCGGGAGCTAATAATAAGTTATTGGTATCTACTAGTACTTGGTAATGTAGATAATGTAGATAATAGAAAATGTAGATAATGTAGATAATGTCAAAACCAAGATGACATATTTTTCGAACGAGTTAGAAATACATTCACTTTAACATGTTTAACCAAAAAACGATCGAGCTCTGGTGATACATTTATACGATGATAAGTCAGTGAAACGTTGCCTTTGAGATGGGGTGGCGTCTGTCAGCCAGTCAATTGCATAGCACCAACACAGTACAAGTTCCAACCACGTTTAATGCATATCCACTGAGCAGAATAATCCACCCAACGCTGGTCCATTGTATTATGTTTTCTAAGGCAGCTTTGTATATCCAGGTTAATGTTACAATCGTATTCATATATTGGTGTGTGGTGAAGTCATCACCAGCGATGACATGACAATCTAATGCAACCTGAGTCGATAATAAGTTCATTGCACAGCATTGACCATTGTGTTTCCCGGATACGTCCCAGTGTGAACCACAATACCCATAATTCACACCCAGTCTCATATGTCCACCTATATACAGTACATTATATAACTTCAGGATTTTCTTTACTATCAGTCTTTTTCTCGCGCACAACCCTTACCACGTGGTTAACATGTTAAAACCGAATACACAAAATTATTCTATTAGAACTCGGAATTGACATCACACAATTTTAGTGAAACACATCAGAATGATGAGGTGGCTGTTGCTTGATAAACATATCTACTCAACAGCGCAAGTTACTAATATCTATACAATGTTTCACTTACAAATATACATCAAATTATCAGTTGGAAAATGAATGTCATTACGGTGTATATAAATGCTAAATTTAAACGGCAAAATACACATAGAACATACGATCATTTTAAGATATGAGTAGGCCTATAATAACATCTGATAATCTATTCTACAAAGTACTAACATGGTATCAGTAATTAATCTACTTTGATCTGTATTGTGTGTATTGTACATAAATGACTGTGGGGAGTTCTTGCATGTCAGGCATACCTTTGGTCGTGTTTAAATTATAACAAATATCACTTGTGATTGTTGATCGTGAGCCTGGTTATTGTCCTTTATCCTGTGAACCCTGCACTCGTTTGCTGTCAGCAAGTTATGTGCTCATAACGCTAACAATCACATAGTTTGGCTGCAATACGTACCTCAACATATGTCTCGGTGCCAATAAACGTAGCACGTTTTACACCTATTATCTATATATGGCTGTCAATGAGAGGTCGTCCTCTTTAGCTACTTATATTAAGAACACGTGCGCTGGTGAAATAATACAAAATAATACAATAACAGCAGCGCCAACCGTGCTCTGGCAAATTGCGTTGTGAATAATGAACAACAGAAGTGACTGGCTTTCTATATATACAGTCAGCTGTTTCTAGGAATGTACATGTTAGTACAATAGCTGCATGTAGGTCTGAGGTCACATAACTATTAATCCATATGTCATTTTAGGAAACTGATATCTTACCTCAGCGGATCCGACACCAAGTAATTAGATTCTGTTGATTATCCTCACGGCGACGCATATCACACAGTACTGACAGTGGCTAGTCATGTATGATGTAAACACCATTCATGTACGGATTATAAAGGTTACTCTGCCTCAGGCTCACCATGCATTGTAACCCGATAATATACACAGCACTGACATACACGTTAACGTAATCAAGACATGTCTACATGTACATGTACATAGCTCTACACAAGATCCATGCATGGGCTACACGTACATGTATATGTCCTCTCAAAATAAGTCGTCATCAAATGCAAATCAGCGCATATCAGTTTTCCATGTTTTCTGACTGAGTAATCACAACAGACACGCTGGCAGATGACACACGCAATAACAACTGTGCAAGTATTGCAGAGCTGCCGGCGGTAACATCCTCAAGCGTCCGATCAACAGCCAGCAAATTGCGTATAAATAACGGTAACATCAAGCAGATTCCTAGTGTTTAGCTAAAACCAGACCAGCAGCATCAGCATCACCAGCATCTGTCTGGATGGATGGATGAGATCCACGAGGTCATATTGGCGTCGCCATGCGGGCATGGACTGCTCTGTACACACATAAACAGATGACAGATATCTGACCAGAGCCAGACTGTAAAACCTTATCTGTACAAACCAACCAGGGATATACTCTCTCTTTCTCTCTGAACCAAGTCTCCGTGGGATTATAAGACCACCAAACATATTTGATTAAACTTTGTTGGATTATTAATCCAACAAAGTTTCTGCGACGTTGGCCCAGCATCAATCCAACATAGGTTAACAGGCTTATGTTGGAGGGGGGGGGGGGAGGATGCATACATAGTTATATACACTATACTATATGCCAGTATTAAGATACGCCCATACCAACATGCTCATCCAACATATCTATTTATATTACTACTACGATTCATTAAAGAATTACGTAATCTGATAACTTATGAAATATTAATTACTTAAAATCATTGTATCGAAGATGACGCTGGGGAGGAAAGATTCGTAAATTTTGCAGCGAGAGTTACCCTAACAGGTAAAACAAGACTCTTCCTCCGAGCTAAAATGGTTCTATATCACACTGTCATCCCGGCAAACACGACACATATATCCAATGTTTGACCAATGTTGGTAACATTGGTCAAACATTGGGTAGATGTGTCAACATTGTTGGAATCAGATAGGACCCTTAAGACCGTTCAACATTATTACGTAACACTTGTTGGACATTTTTTTACCCCCCCCCCTCCGTAACACTTTTGAACGTTACTGTGACTACACTCCGTAACGCATCGCTCAACCACCCCCTCTCCCCCTCTGGGCGTTACGTAATTTAAATCCGAGAGGACGATTATGATCATTTGAAAACGTAGTTTCTTCTGCACACTCACAATTACACAGGATATTGAGCGATGATATCCAGATAATTTTCGAGGAGTATGATCGTACAGTGGCAGCTGGCAAGGTCACTTATAAATCTGTTTGTTTGAGTAGAGCATCCAGGGCTGGTCAAACATTGTAACAACGCTGGGCGATGTTCGCCGTATTAATTAGGCGTTAGCCGCAGGGAAGTAAATGTACAAACAGCTGCTTCCGCTACGATACCTCCGTTCCGGAAGGGCGACATCAATTTCGATGGACAAAGAAAATGTCTTCGAATTGAATTCAATCCAGCAAACAAAAGACATCCGACAACAGTAAATGTTAGTATGATGATAGATATTTATTGACGACGGTAAGTCTATGCAGACTTATGCGTCATGATGTTGGGCCACGGTAACTATGAGACGTTGATCCAACATCAAACCAATAATGAGTCGCGCGTATATACTAGTATCACTATCTATGTAGAATATACTGCATTAATATGCACATACAAAACCATAATTATGCCATGCCCATGCTTGCTCAGTAAGCATGGTAAGGGAGAGAAGGAAGAATAGATTCTCTGAAAATGTAATTCTATGTCTGGTAGGTTCAACATTCGCATAACATCACTATTACCATGATGACTAACAAGAAATGTCTTGATACCAAAAAAGGTCTCAGTATTAGTAATAATTAAATACAATACAAAAATGCAGTAAAATTATGACTTACTAGGATTTTGAAATGACAAAAACAGATACACCAGCAAGTACATGTAGATCCGAATGTGCAACCGTTACTGCATGCCAAGCTCGGGGACCCTAGATAGCTAGTCACTGGCCAGTTGGCTGATGGCAAGTACATGTAGGCCAGATTATTTTTTAACGCGAGGTGGTCAAAATATATTTACTTGATAATGTGGGTTTGATGCGATCGTATACATGTTCTTATTGCATTAAACTATTGATAAACCGATTAGAGTAATAATACATGATGTAGGCCTAGATCAGTATCATGTAGACCTACACGGGTTACACAAGGTTCAATGTGTTAATATATTGGACATACAAACGAAAACTATTGTACACGTAACCCCGGGCACGTAACCTACATCCTTCAGGCTTAACAGTGAACACAAGGTCACCATTAGTCATCCATCACAATGAAATGAGAACCTACTACAGACTAATGCCATCTACATGTACTCTGTGTATAATGCACCTGTTAAGTGTGACTCATTTGTAGGGAAATCTATACCTGATTTCTCACAGATTAACCCTTTTAAGCCTGAATTTACCATTGTCATCTCCATCCACTACAAGCCGCGAATTGCTGTCGCAATTCTCGACTTGTAGTGGATGAAGATGATTTGACGTGGTTTAAAAATTGATGAAAATTGCCATGTATTGGTAAACCAGTTTTGTGAAAATTTTCGTTCTAAAACCCTTGGTTGTAGTTAAATTAAGTCTGTTTTCAGGGATGTAAAATGATGCTTTAATGCATCGTGAGGGCTTAAAAGGTTAAATCATAAACAATATCGAGTAAACATGATGTGCTTGAAGCACAGCTCACAGGCTAACGGTTAACCACAAACGCGATAAATTCATCCAAATTTTGGACAATTTTGGGCCACCATTGGATTGCCTTTAACAGGTGTGGAGCGTTAAATACTGCTGACAAGATTACTAAACAAAGCCATCAACAAAATAGATGATGTGTGATATTATCTGAGGAGAATGATAACCTAAGTCTGCCCTCCAGACATAATCACACACCTCTGGTTTAACTGCCGTTCACATAGCAGTCTGAGCATTGATTGAGTAGTCTAACTACACAATCAACTGATCTGAGTCTCTGACCTTCACCAGGTGATCTGTACAGACTGCTTTAACCCTTTAAACCCTCGAGATGCTTTAAAGCATCATTTTGCATCTCTGAAGGATAACTTAATTTCCTAAAAACTACGGGTTTTAAGAAAGATTTTTTTGGGAGGAACTGGCTAATAACAACAATCGTTTTTTCCATTTGTCACCCACTTCAAGTCATCTTCATCCACTACAAGTCGAGAATTGCGACAGCAATTCGCGGCTTGTAGTGGATGAAGATTACAATGGTAAATTCAGGCTCGAAAGGGTTATTAAATATGCAAGGACAATAGATCACAGCTGGCTCAATGCTGGTACAGCCTCAGTGACGCTGACCCAGCAATAAAGCAGCTGAGTCGTTTTACTTCACTGAACCATAATATTTACACTGCGGCGGACCTGACTCCTGTGGACGTTGAACCTTATGCGCATGCGTGTGGGCCCACAATGTTTACACAGTGAATCATGACGACCCACCTACTTACGCATTCGCTGGGTGATGTCAGTATCCTACACACTGGCCACAGCCTGTACACGACACACAGATTTTTTGTACCAACATTTCGGTATACGTTCTCGGCATGAGTGACAACAGAATGAGATTATAAGTCGTAAAAGCGGCCTCTTTTGATTCTTGTACATGTACATTGTGTGAGTGCCACAATAAAAAAATCTAAGTGAAAAAATTACCCCCACGATGTAATTTTGTTCAAGATGCCCTCCGTCAGCAATCTACTTGTTTTTAATTAATTATTCCCAAAAGTTAATCAGATCATCAGAAATGCCTAGAGAACGTCAACATCAATTTTGAATGTGAGCAAACCAACCAACCAACCAACCAACCAACCAACCAACCAACCAACCAACCAACCAACCAACCAACCAACCAACCAGCCAACCAACCAACCAACCAACCAACCAACCAACCAACCAACCAACCAACCAACGTTCATAATTTATCTAGAAAATGGCAGTTTATGACTTGGTGCCCCGGCGGAATCGAAAAATGCTAAACACTATAAGCATCACGATAGTATCGGGGATGCTTGAAAAAACTATTCAGTACGGAAGATACATGTACCGGTATAGATGTGCAATGTAGACGAAGGACAATTAAATTTGGGACAGATTAATGATTCTTGTGCTGCTAATTCCTCATATTTAAAAAAGTAAATGTATGGCATGAATGCTCAGTCAAGGATATTTTATTTGAAAGTTCTTGGATCAGTGTAATTATGTTATTATAATATACAGTAATCATGGTAATAGGAAAACATTTTTTTACTGGTATCAGCTAAAAAAAATAATAATAGTGACTGATACATGTAGTCGCTTTCAAATCAATCTGGTAATACTTTAATCGTCGGTGGCAGGATTGAGAAGTGATATATATGCACGTATTCTGTTATTCAGGCAGATAAAACAATTCAGACTGAGCACTACATCTTCCGTGTGGATAAAATGCGTGGTGAGTGAAATTATTGTCTGACTTACAACGAGGTGTACTAAAAAACGAATCTATTATGAGTGAGGCTTATTTATATGTGTTTTGTGGGCGAGTGGTAGACAAAGGAAGCCAGAGAGACAAACGTTACTAGTATCAGTGAGTTTAATGACGAACCAGCACGCAGCAAACACACAATCACATTAATCCTGTACTGGTTTAATGTTGGACCAGCGTCTGCGACGGTGTCCCAACATTAAACCGACACAAGGTTAGCGTCCCGTGCCTGCTGGGGAGCTGCCATTGTCGTCTAGCCATCCAATACTTCATTCGCCATATATATATCAAACACGAGACGTTCACCCATCGTCGTTTCAATGTTGGGCCAGCGTCCCAATATACTAGTGTGTTTATTATCTGATCACGGCTACATTCACTGCTACACTTCCCAGGAAAAATAAATGACGTGGTATCTACCCCTAAATGTACGGTGAATTATAGTTGGCCCACCATAACTGCAACGATGTGGGACATACGGCTCTATTTTTTGGTCTCTGTCCATATAAAACAAGAAAATACATTTCTGATGACAAGTCGTCACAATCTGATTTAGTTAATATGTACGGGTATAGAATGTTATAAAAAAAACAAATTTGACGAAAAGCAAGGGTTCCATGAAATGCGCTTGATTGCTTCAAATCACGAATCAAATCAATCAAATAATCAAAACATTTCCAGACCACCAAAATATGTCTAAATGATTCATAAACGCAAAATAAATCAATAATTGACAATATAATAAGCGAATGAGCGGGTTAGATAACACCAACATTCTCTAGTCGAATATGAATTACATAACTTAATAACTATGTCCGTTATCCGGACAATGACAACCAGGTCACCGTGACTAAGTAATGAAGAACATTTACCTTCACAAACTTTACAAACGACAAACATTAAACCAGCATTTGTTCGACGTCTTTTTTTCGCCGTTTCATTATTATTAGCATAACAGATACTGTACCCACAGCCGCCAACAGAGATGAAAATAAACGCAGCACAATACCTTTTTTAATAACAATGTCGATAAAAACAGGCCCTGCTCTGGTAATTTCAGATCATGTTTTAATCGACATTATTAGTACTAATCAACATGTATTGATCCACCTTATTAATTGTCAGCTCCAGAAACCGAATATCTATAGTCGATCATCACTTTACGTCATGTGTTTTTGCGAAGTGATGTTTTAGACGGAGGTTGTGACAAATTACCAAAGAGAAATAAATGTGATAAAATCCACTTTGGTAATTAAATGCATGACTTGTAGATCTGGTATAAATGCTTTGTCTACCTACCAGTACCATTGGTATGGTGATGTTTGGCAGAGTGGTGGTGATAGCGAGCTGGTCTGCATGTGTGTAACTGTAAACCTGACCCGTAACCGTTATTATTGTTGGCTGATGAAGCTGCTGGAGAGGCTGAGTATCGTGTCACATCCCTCATCTCCTCCTCATCCCACTCTACAGAGACTAGGCTCTGGATGAACGCTCACAATATACTGCTGTGTCAACTTCACTTCATGGGGATCACACCATGCCCAGCCTCTCTATAATTAACACTATGTCAGCTGTGGCTCTTTAATCTAATAGACCAGCGGCTGAATATTTCTCCAAGTTGCAGGTGGTGCAGAAAAGAATACTAAAGCGTACAGCATTGTATATAATAGCGAGCGACAAGATAGCTGAAATGTCAGCTACAGAGCTTCACTACGGTTGTGTGACAAGCGCCACAGGCCTGTCTGCAGCTGCCTGTCTATATCGACGTGAGGATATTCCTGGCGCTGTAGCCAATAGCAGACGACGCGTACTGTTCACTGAGTCTGCCTTACAGTCAGATAGAGCTATGAAGCTTTACTGTTTTGGCTGTCAGTCCAGCAAACACGAGACGTTGAATCAATGTTGGGTTGATGGTGGACCACCGTCATTTGACGGTGGACCAGCATTTACACAACATTGGATCAACGCCTCGTGTTTGAAGGGAGGGAGGGTGATATATCAGCATGCTTACAATGCAGCCTGGATAGCTTTCTTCTCTATTGTAAGTGTTCAGGATCCGACGGTTGGCCTCACTGATTCAGAACGGAAGTGTGAGTAGCAGTAGGCGGGGGGGGGGGGAGTAGCGGATGGGATAAGTCTACACTAGCTGGGATCAGGTGATCGCACATGAGTCCTAATCATGTATGTTGCCAGACTACAGCCCAAGCTAGCAGGCCCAGACATTGGCCCAGCATTGACTCACCCCACACCAATGTTACCCTGTAGCTGTGGTTAACATGGTTTTTTTCCAGTACTGTACTACCAGTCCATAGCCGCTCAGAGGCATCCCATCATCATCACAATACACTATCTTCGCAAATCAATACTTTAAGAGCAAATCAAATAGACCTGTCACTATGGAGCCATATTTTTTCCATTGAATAGTATCTAGCTGAGAATATTCGGCGTATTAATATAGAATTAAACGTTCGAGTTCTAATATTAAATTGATCATAAATAAATACTTGTTATTTAAATAGTTATACAAGTATGTAGAATCCTTATTCATAGATTTTTTATATCCTATTTCTTTATTCATTGTTACACCCATTATGCCATTTCAGAGTCTAGTCAAAAGTGAAAAAAAGACGTACAGCGCAGCGGCATACAAATCCTGTAATAAATACATTCATGATTCTACAAGAAAAATATACGGAATCACGCTTTTGTAGTGCTCTCTATATAATTTAGCTTGAACAATAAACAGATCCCACAGAAACTGATCGCAGCATCACATACATGTACAGACAGTACTATCTCAGCAGACACGAGACGTTCTCCCATTGCTGGGTTAATGTTGGGCCACCGTCTGCGACGCTGGCCCAACATTAAACCAGCATTGGGAGAACGTCTCGTGTTCGTAATGATAAGACATTATGAATGTAAATCCTCCGGCACAGCCTGGTTGAAGCTGATGTGTCTGCTACCGTACGACATTTGGCTCCAATACAACGTTAATCGATAGCTAAAAAACAACTCTGCTTAGGGGGCTACCATTTAATATCCAGGGGGGGGGGGGGGCAGGGATATTGGGATGGACCGAAATATTTTTTTCAATATGATCCAGCTCATGGTTATTTTTTTCCAGCTGTACGGTTAACAAATTATTTATTTCAACCACTTTTGGAACGACTTTCATAAATTGCCAATGTATTATTTATTAAGGCTATATAATATGATATTAGCCTAATATTTTGCAATATGAGAAACTGAATATCTCCAGAATCTTCATAATTTCATCGGCTAGAAAATAGTTTAGTACGCCAAAACATGTAGGCTTGCCCGCTATGTCATAAATTATTTATTTCAAATGGGATCGACATCAAATTATTTATT
The DNA here is from genome assembly GCA_964017125.1 of Flabesymbios commensalis. Classification (NCBI taxonomy): domain Eukaryota; kingdom Metazoa; phylum Annelida; class Polychaeta; order Terebellida; family Flabelligeridae; genus Flabesymbios; species Flabesymbios commensalis. The sequence goes on from OZ024907.1 coordinate 46,167,878, forward strand.
TCACCTTCTCCCTGCCTTTAATTATTTATTTCGAAAATATCCCTGCCCTCCCCCTGGATATTGAATGGTTGCCCCCTTATGTAATCATGGTAATGTGGGCTCGCAACAATCCAGGACATCACCGCCAGATGTCACAGAACTCGTAATTATACTTTCAGAAGACACAAATAATATTATTATGTCAATGTTGAAGAATAATCTCATCTGTATTAGAATATTTTAATTTACGAGTGAATTTATAAACGAGTAGTTTAAACGTCCATATATTCCATTATTTCTTATTTATTCTACTAAATATTATAGGCGATATCACATTGAGATTAATTAATCACTATGCATTCCTTACGTACCGGTTTTTAAACGTATCTATCTTAAGATAATGACAAGTATAGTACAGCAAAGCAGTGGGATCAATACATTGTGTTGCCCATCAGCAGGACAAATGCCGCTGTGGACTACTAGTATGAACCAGCCTTTGGTCTTATACTCGTGGATTACGGATATGGGTCATAATATTATGACAAATGGGGCATTACAGGTACCGGTATACAAGTTTAAACTCTGTAATATGAGCACCAGTTTGCAGCCCATTTATCATGGTTATTGTGTCAGAACAAATTAACAGGGTTCCTGTCCACATATAGTAATAGGCATGAAATTGGTTTGTATTAACATCAATAAAAATAGCCGATCAATGTTGCAGTCGAGTTCCAGTGAAAGATATGATAGGCCTACTATTTAATAGGCATCAGGGGCCGTAATCACCAACCGGAGGTTTGGACAAATCCCAAAGGTATCGTGGGGGTAAATTTGAAAAACGAAATACCTCGTATGCACCCCGAGGGGGGTGAATGTAGCATGGGAGTAAATTTAGCCCACTTAGCCAATTTACCAACACTATGGACCAGGGGTAAATGGACAGAGTGAGGGGTGAACAACGATGTTGTGATCAAGATCGCATGTAAAAAATTTAAATGCATAACAGATACATATTATTGATGAATAAATCATTGTAATTATACTAGAAAATCTTAAGTAGGCCTATCATTTTTAATTATTGCATTTGTCAATCACCTAAGTGCTGGGAGAACGTGATGGTTATAGTTGTATTCTTTTAACATTTAAAACTGCCATTAAGTAAAGCGTGTTTTGCATAAATATGAAATAAAAAATCGATAAATCGATTAAACCTAAAGCATTTATTAACAACACACTGGTCACTACTATGACAAATGATGTCTGTGTACGTTCAACTTTTGAAAGTGTTTCCAAAAATATTGTTATAATATCAATTAACAGCTCCTAAATTTTAAATGTGCATGTGTTTATTGTTTTGATATAGTTGAGATTTTCTGGTGTGCAAAACACGCTACTCAATTCAAATTAGTAACAAAGAGTAATAATCAAAACTGTTAAAATTAACATTTGTAGCACTGTGTCTGTATCCGACACTTACAGTACTAAATTGGAAGATAGGACCTGCAGCTATTTAATTTTCACAACCCGATATGCAATAAATAATAAATGAAGGCAAATGTCGAAAATTAATGAACGCTGCTAATAAAACAAACAGGATTGTTTTATGGGTGGAATATAGATTTCTTTACAATAAGCTAGTTAGGCCTATAAGGACATGAATTAAGAGTGTAGCCCCCGTTAATAAATGATATATGCGGTACTCTAGGCCAAAGATGGTTAATACCAGCCATCAGAAGGTTAATGCATGAGACATATATGGCTGTCTAGACATCAAATGCTTGAAAAAAAGAGACCCCGGTAGGCCTACTCTATAGATGAATTACATGAAACATATGATACTCCCAGTTATTATTATTATTTCAATTATTATTATTATTGTATTTCTTTAGACGCTTGTATCCAGCTGCATGTAGCAGATCACAGCGCATACAGAATAAAAAGTCATGTAGAGATCTGTGAGAAAAGTGAGAAGTTTAGGCGTACGTGAACAAAATTGATAATAAAAACTGGAATAATTAGATAATTTTGAAGCTACCTCGACAAGAAAGAATATTATTGTTTAAGGTGTGGAGATGGAGTGGAGTCTGTGAAAAAGTTTGGGTCAAGAAAACAGGGTGATTTGCGAACCCACTACACACTCAATTTTCAACAAATATTTCTGAAATGTTGGGTATGTCTTTAGAGATACACTTAATTTATGTTATATCTTTTATGTTTTTGTTTTCCACTTTCCCCCCCGAAAATTCACTAAATAAAATTGATGCGATCAGAAACAAGAATCCTGCGGTACTGAACATTAGTTTTATTATGCATTAGTAGGATAGTCAGATTGAAGTTCTCAAAAGGGCAGAGCACTTTGTGACTATCTGATGTCAGATGAAATGATATCCGAGGGAGAATTGTCGAGGGAGGGGGGATTTTTGCAGTAGCTGATGTCCTATCATCTCGAAATGTCATGCTGTATAGACCATGCGAACAAGACCTAAAAGCGAACGGTCAACGAAACATTTCTTTATTCATTTTTAGGAGAGAATTACTGCGAATATTTCATATGGCCCATTCAGTATTCATGAGTAGTGCCTACCAGGCCATTCACGCACTCAGGGGTTGCTAAGGGGGGCCCCCGGGAAATTTTGAAAAATCAGATGCAATTTGGTGCATTCTAGCATTTCTTTGCTAAAAGTAGCTGTCGCATTTACAATAAATAGACGTTGCTAGCGACGGGCGACGCCTTGTTTTGAAACCTCTGCGCACCCCAAAGTGATTCTTGATCTTGATCATCATATGAAGCTGGATATTTTGTTTCTTGGCTACACAGTTTTGATTGATGATTGCATCAACTACTGTAGATCTGGTAATTTTTGCGGGTTTAGATTTTCGCGAATTTATGATTTTGGGACTTTACACGAAGTCTAGAATTCGCGAATTATCAATTTAGATGATAGTAGCACTATTATAATAATAATTTTCGCGAGATTCTCAAATTCACGAATTTGTCCTCTTCGCAAAATTCGCGAAAAGTAAAACCTCGCGAATATTACCTGATCTTCAGTATTTATAACATGATAACAGTTGAATTAGTTAGGCCTCAAAACTATGTTCTTGCTATTTTCAAAACATAATTTTTCAATCAAGTAAAATTGGTTATTAATACGATTAAATAAACCCCCCCACCCCACCCCATAGCCGGATATAGTGATATGCATTGTCTGTATTGCGGGGCACTCATTGGGTGCCCTGGTGTATCTAAAAACTAAAACTCTCAATATTTATTCATCTCCATAGTTTTCTTCAGCTGCTACAACATGTTCAAAAAGTTCATTAGTGTCGGGGGTATTTTTTGCATTCTGTAACCCTTCTGAAATTAGTAACATTGAGGTCATAACTGTCGGACATTTTCATAATTTAGCTCAGATTTTGATCTAGCACAGGATTTTTCTTGCTCAGTGAAAACAGTGGAATGTGTTGGAAATATGTGATCAAGGCTTGCCGGAGCAAGTTGGAACATCATAAGCTTCAAACACTTGTTCAAAAGTTAGTACAATTCACTACTATCTTAGTGGAATGTGATCGAATATTTTCTTTAGCATTTCGGCAGTTATGAAAATAGGTCAGCATTATTTTAAATAGGATAATGTTTTTGAATTTTGGTGCTGCACCTACTATAGGCTAAGAAAAAGATGCTAAGACAATAAGTGATTTATTAAACATACATTTTTCACAATACTTTTGATAACAAATAAGTGATCAACTGTGCATCTTCCTGGGCAAAAAAGCAGCTTGAGAGTGGACAGTGCAGTGACCAGCACTCAGCAGACTAACCATGGTGACTGGTCCGTGGTCCTCTGGTGACTTCATTGATAGACTCATACTCATAGACATCTATTATATCTATAGGTCTAGGCAAGGACTTGGCCAGAGACCCATCCAGCCGTCTTTTGAACGGCCTATTTGCGGCCTGGCTGTAGAGAAAAATATCACCAGATTCCACCAAATTGCATTGTGGGAGGACCTCAGACCCTGTCCTGGCCCAACAATATTTAAATTTCGACTCCCTTTTATCTTTTCCTGGCCTAGGTCTAGGGCTAGTCCCATTCCTGACCTGTTGAATTCTGGGGCCATGAAGTATAGTCACCCGACAAACACCGTAAAATTTTCAAAAAAGTTTATAAGTTAGACCATTTGACATGTAGTAAATTTGTAATTACAACGTCCCCCTATAAACCCAATAAACTAGTTAAATTATTGAAGTTTGTTTTTAGATGGTGTAACTTTTCAGTAATCAGGTTATAGATTTTTTTTGATGAAAATTTCACGGTATTCATGGTATAAACAACAAGGCCCGCCAGCCTCTAATCATCGTTTAAAAGTGAAAATCGTTCGAAACAAGAGCACATTCGAGTTTAACCCGCCGCCATTATTGAAATTGTCCAAGAGTAACATGCATATTACAAATTTGAGCAGAATACATGGGAAACTTTTGGGAAAGTTATTGCGCCGACAAAGCAAGATTATTAACGTTAAATGTGAGATTCGTAATAAATCAATCATTTTGAATATTTTTTTCCGCCATTATTGAACGTGTTCAATGATCCACTTGATGAGGGGGGTCAAAAATCGTCCAGAAAAGCGTTACGTAATTGTTAAACGGCCCCATATATCCCTCACTGAAACCATACATTTCGTTTTATAGTATTTATTGCACTGGTATATATCCTATGCTATTTTTGTTCCAAGGGTTGATGTAGAAATGCTGTGAATAGATTTAATGAATTATCAATGTGAAATTTTGATTTTATGTGTTTTTCTCTAGCAAAAAAGATTATCTTTACCCTAAAAAATGACCCATTTTTCGAGCGCGGCTCCTCTACAACTATATTTTTGGGGTTTTGCCGTAAACGGTCATGGCACACGGTTGAGACAATGACTCACTTTGCTTCTCCTGTGCACGTTTCAAAAACTTATAACAATCTGGCCATTTTGTTTTTTGTCTGCCATCTTGAATTTATGCAAATATGGACCGAATGTCCGGTACTTAAAAAAGTTGAAATCATATTATTTTTTGGATCAGAAAAGTTAAATTGTACAAATGATTTCCCAAATTATGCCAATTTTGAAGGTTAGGCCTAAAAAAACAAGACTACATAAGTCCAGGAGCTCCCGCGACGAATTAGAATTTGATTTAAGCAATTTTGTATAGGGTTATTAATGTAGTCCTAGTCTAGGTCAAAAATCAAGACGCAAGACAACTAGGTCTAAGAAGCCCAGTCTAAGAGTAAGATAAGAACTAGACAGTCTGTCAGAGATTGCAAACCTCCATTGAAATTAATGATCCTAATCAGTATCCCAGTAATGGTCTACCTATCTGACATGGTTTACCCGATATCAGGCCAATCGAGTTAACTAATAGCTGATTTACGGTCATTTTGAATTTGATATAAATTAGTTAAAAACTTAGGGTGCATCCTCCCCCGAAACCTCAAATTTTGTTTTATAGTAATGGACTAACATCTAACACAGTTTGCAAAATATTGGGCATGTGAAAGTAAATAATGGCCGATAGGGGGCCATTTTGAATTTGAACGAGTCAGAATTTTTCAAGATGCATCCTCAGCTGAAATCTCACATTTCATTCTATAGTAATCGTCTAGCTATCTAGCACGGTTTACCAAATATCGGCCATGTGAAAGTGAATAATGGCCTAAAGGCGGCCATTTTGAATTTGATCAAGTCAAAATTTTCCAAGCTGCATCCTCAGCTGAAATCTCACATTTCATTCTATAGTAATGGTCTAGCCATCTAGCACGGTTTACCAAATATCGCCCATGTGAAAGTGAATAATGGCCGATAGGAGGCCATTTTGAATTTGATCAAGTCAAAATTTTTCAAGATGCATCCTCTCCTGAAATCTCACATTTTGTTTTATAGTAATGGTCTAGCCATCTAGTACGGTAACTAAAAACCGGCTATGTGAAAGTGAATAATGGCCAATAGGCGGCCATTTTGAATTTGATCGAGTCAATTTTTTCAAGATGCATCCTCTCTTGTAATCTCACATTTTGTTTTATAGTAATGGTCCAGCTATCTAACACGGTTTACCAAATATCAGCAATGTGCAAGTAAATAGTGGCCGATCGGCGGCCATTTTGAATTTGATTGAGTCGAAAGTTTTTAAAAGGCATCCTCTCTCGAAACGTCACATTTTGTTTTATAGTAATGGTCTAGCTATCTAGCACGGTTTACCTGATATCAGGCCTATCGAGGTAAATAATGCTGATTGTCGGCTATTTTGAATTCGTAAGTTAAAAATTTTCAGGGTGCATCCTCCCCCGAAAACTCACACTTTGTTTTATAGTAATCAGGTAATGGTCTAGCCATCTAGCACGGTTTACCAAATATCAGCCATGTGAAAATGAATTATGGCCGAAAAGGCGGCCATTTTAAATTTGATCAAGTCAATTTTTTTCAAGATGCATCCTCATCTGAAATCTCACATTTCGTTTTACAGTAATGGTCTAGCCATCTAGCACGGTTGACCAAATAACGGCCATGTGAAAGTGAATAATGGCCGATAAGCGGCCATTTTGAATTTTACCGAGTCAAATTTTTTCAAGATGCATCCTCTCCTGAAATCACACATTTTGTTTTATAGTAATGGTCTAGCCATCTAGCACGGTTTTCCAAATAACGGCCATGTGAAAGTGAATAATGGCTGATTGGCGGCCATTTTGAACTTTTGAAAAATGATTTTTTTCAAAATACATCCTCTCCTGAAGCCTTACAATTTGTTTTATAGTAATGGTGTAGATATCTTGAGCGGTTTTCATGATATTCCACAATATCAGGCCTGTCGAGGTGAATAAAGGCTGATAGGCGGCCATTTTGAATTTTATCAACTTCAATTTTTTCAGGATGCATCCTCTCCTGAAACCTTACAATTTATTTGATATTAATGGTGTAGCTATCTTGAGCGGTTTTCATGATATTCCGCAATATCAGGCCTGTCGAGGTGAATAATGGCCGATAGGCGGCCATTTTTAATTTTATCGACCTGAAATTTTTCAAGATGCATCCTCTCCTGAAACCTCACAATTTGTTTTATAGTAATGGTGTAGCTATCTTGAGCGGTTTTCATGATATTCCGCAAAATCTTTCAGTCGGATTTACCGATGTTATAAATTAGGTCAAAGTGCTGGGTCAACTTCAAGGTCAAGGTCCAAAAACCTGAAAAGGCACAACTAGGGACCTTAGAGAACATGTATGTGCAATATGACTGTCATCGGCCCAGTACTTTTCGAGATCTGCTCCGGAAACGAAGTGCGCGTCAAAACGTCTAAATAGGTCATAGTTCTGAACCAGAAGTAGGTCAAAGTTCAAATACCCCAAAAGGCACAACTAGACCCCCTAGGGGTGTTGTGTGTAAAATTTGAAAACAATCGGACAAGTACTTTCAGAGATATGCTCCGGAAACGAATTGTTTACGGACGGCCCAACGGCCCAACGGCCCAACGCCGTCACATCATCATTTTCTCCTCTGCAACCTTGCGTATTGAATTCAGATTAAAAATATTTTAACCCGTCCATTAGCCACCTGGAAGTAACCCACATACCAAAAATTGTTATCCTAGCTTATTTTCTCACAAAGTTATAGGCAAAAGAAGAGGCCAAAAAAAAATGGAGGTAGAATCCATAGCTCCCTTCGCTCACCTACGGTGACGGCGGGAGCTAATTAATCGTATGTTTCCGGTAACAGACTTTTTAGAAATAGGGTAGGTAGGTCTGATTGTTTTTTTTTTCTTTTTTTTTGCTACAACTTATTAGGTGATGCACATGTTGGTCATTATAGTGCAGCAAAGCAAAATAAACAAATTCTGCATAAGCAGTACCGTTTTACATACTGTGCGCCAATCAGAATGCTGAAAAAAAAGTTTAGCTCTGTTATTTATTGATAAAAAGAATTAGGGTCTTGAAAAAAAAACTAGGGTCGACACATAAAATTTGGGTCGGTTGGGTTACCGGGAACAAACTTTTTTTTTCGGCCTTAGAGCATCTAACTATCTGGCACGGTTTGTCCGGTATCAGGCATATTAAAGTTAACCCTTACACTGCTATGGCAACTATATATTTTTTTTATTTATTTTTTTTCACTTTCTTTTTTGTGATGTCTTTCTATTTGCGCTTTAACATGTTTAAAGATAGCTAGCTGACTGATTTTGTAATATAATGGCTTTTAATATCAGTTGTTCATCAGAGATCAGATGTTTTTTTGAAGAAAAAACGTGCCAGATATTACTTAGTGGGAAACCACACATGCTGTGTAAGGGTTAATTATGGCCGATAATCGATCTTTTTAAATTTTATCAAGTTGAAAATTTTCAGAGCATATCCCTACCTGAAACCACACATTTTGTTTTGTAGTAATGGTCTAGCTATATGGCACGGTTTGTCATATATCAGGCATATTAAAGTTAATCATGGCCGATAATTGGCCATTTTTAATTTGATCAAGTTTAAATTTCTTAGAGCATATCCCTACCTGAAACTGCACATTTTGTTTCATAGTAGTGGTCTAGCTATCTGGTCTGGTTTTCTAGATATTACGCATGCATATAAAATAAATAGATATATATGGTGAGATATATGAGAGAAAATTTGTCGATCTGAAAAAAGTCAAGGTCATAGGGGTCACAGAAAGGTCAAATGTGAAATGAGTCAAGCTTTAGTCATGATTAACCTGTATGTGAAGTTTATTGTGCATTCCAGTTACGCGAAACAAGTTATAGTGCTAAAAGTGGCGGACAGACGGAGGGATGGACGGACGCACCTGGTGACGACAATAGGCATCCGCCAAAGTTTTGGCTGAGGCCTAAAAAGGGACATTTTGAGCTCTGAATGCCTCTCCTGCAGGCCCTGAGAATTTCATGAATGTAATTATTTTCCAAAATGGTTATCTGACATTTAAAATTTACCCAAACGTTATTCAGTCAAGTTGTTGAGCACTCTTGAAAACTTGCAAAAAGATCCACAACATATATCATATAAAATAATCATATACCGGTATATCATATAAAATTGGAATAATACAACATTGACCACCTTCAAAAAAACACATTTTGAGACAAATAATGCAACCTATACCATGAAAGTGTCCATAGGCCTAGGGCTAGTATCAATGGCCATTCCTTACCTGTTGAATTCTGGGGCCAGGATCTATATAGTCTAGTCTATACTTGCCGGCACGTTTTTGCCCATTTGTCAGTCAATTTTCAACCGATATTGATGGAATTTTGCAAGGACTATTTCTGAGTCACCCGCCAAATTGAAACCCCGTGAAATTTCAATATTTGGGTTAGACCATTTTACATGACAAATGTAGTAAATTAAAATTATGACGTCCCCCTATAAATGAGTGTCAGATAGGATCCTTTACTTAAGTCTTTAGGCCTACTATATTTTCAGCTCTCGTGTGGTGATGACCCTTATCATGAATTAATAATTTATGATGTAATTGTAAGCGTTTTCTTGTCATGTCGTTTTGTTTATGAAAATGTATTATTTGTATTTTGACCATATGTCCGAGTCTTTCCCAATAAGCTCAAAATTTCACCGGACAGTAGGTTCTGTAAACTTGAAATTTTTACCAAATGAAAAGAAATTTCACTAGACAGTAGGTGGTCAATGGCCGCTTCTTATCTTGTGAGACCAAAAAAAACAACCAAAAAAACAAAACTGACCATTGTAGGTCAGATGTGGTTGGGTATTTTGCCGGACCTACCTCTGTTTTACCAGACATCTCCGGTCGGTCGGACGTTATTGGGAAAGACTGATATCTAATGTTGGATATAAATGTCAATAAAATTTCTTCTTGTAAACCCATTACACTCTGTACTCTAATTCTGTAATTTTATTATACGTCAAATAATCAAACTTTCGAAATATTCAATATAATTTTACTGATGTTAGGACATGACTTGGCAATGACCTACGTACAAAATTCCAAGGAAATCGGTTTAGAATGGGCGGAGAAATTGATGAAAAGCATACGCTACAGATTTAACAAAATAATTCTGTCCTAGACCTAGTCCTAGATCTACTCCTACCTAGTCCTAGGCCGTCAGAATTATGTTTTTGCCTCTTTCTCAGTCAATTCTCAACTGATTTTCATTTTGGCAAATTTTGCCAGGACTGTTTTCGAGTGACCCGCTGAATACCGTGAAATTTTCATTGAAAAATATCCTATAGCAATTCAGGGCTAAAAACAAACTTTAATTTAACCAGTTAAATGGGTTTATACACATGCAGGGCCCGAAATAAGGTCATTCCTCCAGTCCGTACTGCCAAAATATGTGAACTGGCAAATTTAAGGCCATCGTAGGACAAAGGCCATTTCTAGGAATGAAAATTTTTACACAGGCATGGCAGTTTCTTTGACTTGCCAGTCCTGTGGATTGGCATGCCATCAACCTTTAATTCTACCCCGGCACATGTCAAATGGTCTAACTTTTGAACTACATAAAAAAATTTTATGGAAATTTTACAGCATAAATTGACAGGGTACTCAGAAATATTGCTTGAAAAATATCATAAAAATCGGCTGAGAATTGTCAGAGAAATCAGCAAAAAACATGCGATACAAGTTAATGTGATGGCGAGTATCCAGTTTAGGTTAGGTACATCACAAAAAGTAATTTTGATGTTTTTTTCATGTTTTTTGTCAGGATAGCAATGTGAATTTGTGCTCAGACATTTCGATAAAAGACATATTTTTCTCTGTTTGTTTGTTCTTTTTGCTAACTATTACTGATAGAAATGAAGCCATCATTGTAGAATTAAAAGCATTATTTGATTTGAATGGCACTTTTATCATTTTTTCCAGGAGTTCCTATCATTAGATTTCTTCTTCTTCTTTGTACAGCTCATACCTCTGTAAATAGAGTATTTTTGAGCTGGATGATTGGCTGCCCATGTGCAGGGTGTGACTAAAAACAAGGCTCTGATGAGCTGTGCAGCTAATAATATCCTCCTATAAAGGTGATGCAGAGGAGTCAGGAGACAGGGCCAAGCCGCGTCTCACTGTATCAATTGTCGGTCTGGAGACAATGTCTGCAGGTGCCAGGTTCCACAGTATGATGGATGCTGGGAAAAAAGATAAGTGGTAGACAGTCACCCGGGGGTCAGATCATTATTGTGTCAACCAAATGGCTCAAATTGTATTGCGCGATTCTTATCTAAATCAAGATTCTAATTTGAAAAAAACATCTGAGCGGATTTGATTCTCTAGATTTTTTTTTGTTTTTGCAAAATCTTGTCGCCCTGGCGACACATTAATAGCTAAAATGCCTTTTTGAGCCGTGACGGACGGAAAATAAAAAAGCTGTCTACCTAGTTCAGAGAGTTAATAATGTTCGATATGGATATGTCTTCTGATAGTGTATGCCTATATTGTGCATTGTAAAAAAAAAAAAAAAAAAAATTGTGGCAGTTTGTGTTTTTAAAGGGGGTTATTTAATGCAATTTCCGTCCGTCACGTTTTGAAGTCTTTTAATCAATGTGCTGCCACGTATAATAAATTTATGTAGTGAAATTTTCTGTTTTCTCTTACTGCTCCCTAACACTAATTAGTAGAAAAGATGATTATTTACATTAATGTGCCAGTACAAAATATATTAAGGAAAAACCTTGCGAAAAAATTGCCGTGACGGACGGAATTTGCTGGTGTTACGGACGGAAATGTGGTTTTTTTGTTCACCCGAAGCAAGTTTTATGCGAATTTTACCCAATGACGATTACAGAATTGGTCTACATGTAAGATGAGGCTGCTAATTTATTTTCACTTGTACATGAAAAATTCCCGAGCCTAAAATAGAGCAATTACCATAAGTACCATAATTTGTTTACGTAATGTTAACAAATTAACTTCAATTTTTTTTCTTCACTTGCCTCTTGGCATGCGAGACGCAAGAGGCAAATGCAAAGCCAAGTATTACCAACAGGTTTTCAAATGCATGCAACTCAATAATGTGCTGTCGGTAGTCACTGGGACATATCTGGGGGGGGGGGGGTAGGGTTTGGGCTAGGGGGGATCAATGGGGGGGGGGGGTGACGGGACGTGAAATAGCAATTTTATGTGCTTGGTTTTTTAGCGACATTGTCATCCCTTAGCACTCTGCATCTTCCGTCCGTGCTTGTTCGCCAGCGCATCATACTCAAATAGCTCCCCTGTCAACATGACTTATTGTATTGACTTTATATTTTAAACTTGTATACCATATGGCTTTGTTTTTTTATTCCATTGACCCTGATTGACCTTGGGTTAATATCAAGGTCACAGCTGTCAGCATATCTGGACTAAAATTCATTTGATGTGCTTTATCTTTTGAATTGTTTCAGGTAGTCTTTATTTGGTACACAGATGCATCTTAGGAAATTACGGGTCGAGTTTGAAGATGAGTGACCTTGACCTATTTTAAGGGTCAAGTTCACACCACTGTTCAGTTTGTCAATCACAATTATTTTCATAAACATTAATATTTATTTTTCAAGATGGAAGCTCCCTATTTGAAACCCGAGATGAAGTGCATCTAAGGAAACTACAGGTCGAGTTTAAAAATGACTGACCGTTTATGACCAAAGTCACAGCATATAATAGCTAAAACTCCTTTGATGCTTCATATCTTTTGGAAAGTTTGAATTACAGTCTTCTCATTTGGTAATTAGATGGTTCGAAAATGAGTGAGTGACATTGATCGATATGAGTGAGAAATGAGAATTAAATTTGCTAGATTAGCTGGCATATATATTTTGATTCAAAACATACAGAAAATAAGTAATTTTTACCCACTTGAAGTTGTGGATTGCAGTAGCATGACACAACTTTAAGAGATTAAAAATTCCAATTCAATAATTTAGCGTTGTAGTTGGCTGGAGACTTATTGTTTTTTCTGAACACCATCTAATGGATTATCCTGTTTGAGTTCGAAAATCAGCTAATTTGCATATCCAACATGGCCTCATGTGCCAATTTGCATATCCATTATCCAAGGTAGGAGTAAACGCTCTCCAGTCGCCAATATTCATCCGATCCTCACGAATACTTTTCTGAATACTTTCTAAAGAATTATTCTGGGAGTTTGAAAATCAGCTAATTTGCATATTGAACATGGCCGCCATGGGCTAGTTTGCATATCCAAGATCGATGTAAACGCTCTCCAGTCGCCAATATTCGTCCCATCTGTGCGAAATTTCTTCTGAACGCGCACCCTCTGACTCATGGATTATTCTTGTTCAGTTAAAAAATTGGCTATTTTGCATATTAAGCTGGGCTAAATTGCATATCCAGGATCGACGGAAGGATTATAATTCTGGTTGTGTTCGAAAATAAGCTAATTTGCATATTCAACATGACCGCCATAGTCTAATTTGCATATCCAAGATCAATGTAAACGCTCTCTAGTCGCCAATATTCATCCTATATCTTTCTGAATACCCTTTAAAGATTTATTCTGGTTTATTTCGAAAATAACCTAATTTGCATATCCAAAATGGCCGTCATGGGCTAATTTGCATATCTAAGATCGATGTAAACGCTCTCCAGTCTCTAAAATTCATCCGATCTTTGCAAAATTTCTTCTGAACACCCTCTGATGGATTATCCTGTTTGAGTTCGAAAATCACCTATTTTGCATATTATGCTGAGCTAATTTGCATATCCAAGATCAACAAAAGGATTATTCTGGTCGAGTTCGAAAATCAGCTAATTTGCATATTCAACATGACCGCCATGGGCTAATTTGCATATCCAAGATCGATATAAACGCTCTCTAGTTGCCAATATTCATCCGATATCTTTCTGAATACCGTACCCTCTAAAGGATTATTCTGGTTTATTTCGAAAAAAAGCTAATTTGCATATTCAAAATGGCCGCCATGGGCTAATTTGCATATCCAAGATCAATGTAAACGCTCTCCAGTCTCTAATATTCAACCGATCTTTGTGAAATTTCTTCTGAACACCCTCTGATGGATTATCCTGTTTGACTTCGAAAATCAGCTATTTTGCAAATTATGCTGAGCTAATTTGCATATATATCCAAGATCGACGAAAGGATTATTTTGATCGAGTTTGAAAATCAGCTAATTTGCATATTCAACATGGCCGCCATGGGTTATTTTGCATATCCAAGATCGATGTAAATACTCTCTAGTCGCCAATATTCATCAGATCTTCACCAAATTTCTTCTGAACACCCTCTGATGGATTACCCTGGTTGAGTTTGAAAATCAGCTAATTTGCATATCCAAGATGGCCGCCATATCACTTATGTTATAAAGTCCCATCGTTACTGCATTGGCAATAACACTTTTAATTGTGGAAGGTGGGGACTTTAATATTTGCAATGCAAATGTACGATGTAGTTATAATAATTTCACGATCAGATAAAATGTGTGGATTTAGGGGAGGATGGAGGCCACATTATTAAAACAAGTTTTCCGTCCATCACTTTCCGTCCGTCACACTGACTTTACTCGGCGTTTTCACTCATCCTAAATGTATGACATAAGATATAAAAAAAATTATATAAGCACTAAGTAGCATCTAACTAAGACTTTTCAAAACAGGCATTCAATATGATGCATGTGTATAATAATCAGAGAATTTTGAGCATACATAAGGGGGGTCAGTTAAAGGCACATTTTGTGATTCCGTCCGTCACGCTAATACTTTATCAGTTGCTAAGCAACACATATGTGCCAAGATATAAAAAGTTATATAATTAACTTTGTTCTCTCTCAATTATTTCGAATGGATTTAAAAAAAATCATAAAAACTTTTTTTGCGAACTGCACCTAGGGATTTGTCTCTGAATTCCGTCCGTCACAATTACGACAATTAATGATCTCACTCCCGGGTGTGTGGTTGATATGGTACTTCATCTGGTTTCCTCGGGTCAGTTGATGCTGTAAAGATGTTAGGTAGGTTGCAGACCTGTATGTCTATCAGATGGTTTGTTATTCGGTACATCATAATGACACGGGCTGAGGCCCGTCGGTAATAGTGCAGCAGCAGGCGGTCTCTAGCTGCAGTATTTAAGTTACCCAGTTACCCACCCACAAAAAGTAACTTTATGTGTTATGGACCAAATTAAAACTTTTATTAAAGTCAGTGAAGAGATGTATTTGCCTCCAGTCAGTGTCTACTGAATGCTCTCAATAACCAATAATTTATAGCCATCCTTTGATTATGTATCAAAGTAAACACGAAACATCTGTTCAATGTTGGGCCAGCGCTGTAGACGGGGGTCCAACATTGAACCATTGTTGGGTTAACGTCTTTTTGCTTGCTGGATTAGTAATCAGATATTTTCTTTCAATTTATCGATCCTGTAAACAAGAAATACATAATAAATAATGGTTTAACATTGGCACAGCGTAGCAGACGATGGTCCAGCTATAAACCAACATTAGATCAACGTCTTGTTTATATGCGTTACACATTTCCTGACATTGGAGACAGTATATGCCTACATATGTATCTAATTCCATATATATATCCAAAATAATATAAGTTATGGTAGAAATGGAGAACAAGTACAGATGGCCCGAATGTCTTCGCAATGATATTTTATAGTTGGCATTAGAATAAACGTGCATGTACTTATATTTGGAGATGCACGTAGTTTTTGAAAACAGGACTTAGTGCATGTATCGTTACTTGTATTCGAACACACAAATATTTCAAAAGATACAACATGCACATATATTCAAATGAAATGATCTTGGCAAAACTATCGCAACATTTATTAAATAAATTAAAACATAATTAAAACTTCTATTTTGCACCAATAATGGTATAGCCTAATTAATACATTTCTATATGTCTATGTTACAGTTTTTGTTACTTGTTTTTGGTGGTATTGTGTGAGACTCTTTCTGTTTTTAAAACATTTTAGTGTAGGTGACATTTCCACCTCCTCTGACAGGGGATTCCAGTCATCCACACAGGGCTATCTGCACTAACTTATTAGCCCTTCTTGCCCAAAAAGCAAGAATTTTTTTGGGGTACTTGCCCACCAAATTTATCACTTGCCCGACTTGCCACTGACATGCGTTGTCTGTTGTGAGAGTCACTCAAATTTAAAATTGTGCAAATTGAAGCTATTGCCCAGGGGGCCACTGTCTGTCATTTTTTACTTGCCCCCACCTAAAATCGGTTGCCCTGGCAATCGGGCAATCGTTAGTGTCGAGCCCTGCTACAATACATTGCGAGTAGAACATTCTCCTCCTATTTGTGTTGTTTCTCACTTTTTTTAACTTTAGTGAATGTCCTCTAGTGCGTCTGTCTTCGGACAAAAGAAAAGAATGGGTTGATACTTTGTTTATGCCATGCAAATATTTGTAGGTTTCAATCATGTTCCCTCTAGCTCTCTTGTAGGCCTACCTAAGTGATGGAAACTTTAGTATCTTCAGCCTTTCTTGATATGGTAATTCTTTAAGCGCGGGTATAATTCTTGTTGCTCGGTGTTGCACTGCTTCATATTCTCCTATATCGATGGTCTAAAACAATAGTGGGACAAGTCGACTTGACAGCGAAATTGTGTTTATCATTTTGCTTAGAACTACAGTCTGCTAAATCCACTTATCAGCATGTAGCCTTGGACTTATGATGATGAAACACACAGCGATAGGAATTTGACAGTAGATCAAGTGAAGTTATCAGAGTATTTTTTACTTGCAAAAGTGATTTACAGAAGCAAAATTGGGATCAACAAGACACCAAGTTGACTTAGCGCTTTGTTACACCAGGAACACAGAATATACGGAGATTGCTCCTAGATCAACAATATTTTCCCCTGTGTTGGCTCCACATGTCTCAGAATAAGAATGCGCTAAGTGCACTTGCACCGTTGTTCTCCCAGAAACAGAGCCCATAAGCATATAACACGAGAATAACAATGTGTCAAGTCGAATTGGTCCAGTGTTGAACATATATTATGCTGATATGTGCTCCTTTTCCCGAGAATAAAAATGTGCTAGGTCAACTTGATTTGTTGTTTTAACCTGAATTTGGAATAAATTCAAACTTTATACATATTATAGATGACTTAGCTGGTTATTATTCTAAAGGCCAAAAATGTCACTTAGCACACTATTGTTTTAACCCATCGATATCACCTTTAACATGTTTAAGATATGGTGACCATGTACCAGATTTCCATATTCCAATAGTGGACGTACCAGTGCTTTATAAAGTAAGGCTAGATTCTGCCTGTCCAGGTATGTCAGGGCTAGACACTAACAAATATTTCTTCTTGCCCGAAGAACAATAAATTTTTTTGGGGCACTTGCCCCCCCAATTTATCACTTGCCCGACTTTTTTTGGTGGGCACTTGCCCCCCAAAATTCATCACTTGCTCGACTTTCCACGAGTTCCTGAAATTTGAATAGGTGAATTAGGGACAACAATTCTGCAACAGAAACATTAACACCATTTGAAGTTATTTATTTTCATTCTGTAAATAACCTTTAAAAATGTAAAAACATATGGCACTGTAGTCAGCAGTAATCGATAATAAAATGCCTAACCGGAATTGTAACTGAATACTAGTAACTAATTATTGTTTCCGAGTTGGAAAGACTGGAAGCAAGCACTTGTTGACAATTTGAATTTAGGCTGTCATGGCATCACCACGATAACCAGATATTGTGAAAGTGTCTTCAAGTTCTTCAGGGTCTGTGTCAAGTGTATCAGATTCAGAGTCATTGTCCTCAATGATCACAGACACAGAAACTGCTGTTTCAAACTCCAGCTCAGACTCAGAGACTCTCAGCTCAGCTTCAGCAGGTGCCATGTTCTCCCCGAAGTCTGGCCAACCAGCTATGCTCTATGGCCTTTCCACTAGCCCCTCTCAGCCAATCAGCTATGCTCTTTCTCAGCCGTTCACACACCAGTACGGCATGTCCGGGGAATGCAGGGATGAATGTAATATTATATTATTTTTTTCAAAAAACGTGACACAACATTGTTTCGGTTTGCCATCGAATAAAGTTTTATTGCCATATATATTTGAAAACTATATCAGTGCTATAATATAATGAGTATACATGTCAGTGGAAGTGACGGACGTTCGCTCAAATTTGTAATGGTGCAGATTAAAGCAATTGCCCAGGGGGCCCCTGTCTGCAATTTTGTACTTGTCCCCACCCAAAATCGGTTGCCCTGGGCAATCGGGCAAGCGTTAGTGTCGAGCCCTGTATGTGTAAGATCTTCTTATTTTGCATAAAGTTGAGTTTGCTTTAATATTTACTAAGTATATATAAATCCTAATTCATTGTCCACCCACATGCCTAGATCCTTTTTTACTGTTGTTTCTTGTAACTCTATCTAGTAGTAAGACATACCAGTGAAGGATTTAAAGCCGAGCCGCCAACCCGAGACCAGTAATTTGTATCCAGGGTCGGTGATTGACACCCTAGCAACAGTTCGGCTGGTCGGTGATTGTCCAGAACCGAAAATAAGACGAAAATGCCTCAGAATGCACTCAGCTAACACCATCTTGTACAAAATTTTCTGGGTGGAAATTCACGCTCGCCCGCGGCCAGTGAAACTAATGGCGTACGATGTGAACCAGGCACCGAATCGGCCGCGGCGGCGATCTGATATAACATCGAAGGGGGATCAGTTTTAAATCACAGATCGCCTGTTGTACTATCGCCAGTATGTGACTATTACGGCCCACGCTTTCAAATTGTGAGCTGTTTATCGCTGTGCTGGTTTCAAACTAGTATTCAGCATTGTTAGAAGAGAGGCTGAGTGGGAAGGTTCAGCTATCAATGATCCAAAACATGCCTCCAGCACAACTTTTAAATGCAGTATGGCAGAAAACGAAATTCCTACTTTTTTAATTATGGTCGTACAGACATGTAAATATCACCAGAAAGCTTATTCAACACTGAAAAGAATGATATAAATTAGATAATGATAGCTCATAAACTCGCAAAGTTGTATTGATTTGGAAAATGAGGCAGGGTATAGCATCACAGGGGATAAACGTGAACGGGCCACACGCAGTCACGAGACGCCAAACTGATACCGCCCATGACGCGGGGGGCCCATTACAGTGCCTTAGAGTGCATACACGTGATGATAATATCTGTGTTAGTGCGTGCGTTGTGTTCTCTGCTTAACTTCAATCCTGGTGTTTGCCATTGACTATTTCAATGAGAATACATCCATGACATTTGTTTTTTACTTTTTATTTGACAATGTATTAACGATTAATCCAGGTGTTTCGGGTTGAGTTAGAGTGTAATGTGTGTGACACATTAACAGAGCCATAGCGTGAACAGTGTCAGCCTTGATTTGTCAGGGCTACGGCGGTGTAATTTGATAGTCATAATCAAGTATATATAGCGCTGTACAGCAGAATCAATGATACTGCGATCGTCAAATAGCCTACCGCGGTATAACAAGGTCGTCATATAGCATGGTATAACAGAATTATCATAGGGTCTATACCGTGGATCGTTACTTTATTTTATTTTGAACAGTAGTGCAGTCAAAAGGTCAATCCGAGGCGTCGTCAGTAGTCGCGCCTGTCTACAGTGTGGTCGCGAATATGGAGGTGTGCAATGATCACTGCTCGGACAAAATAAAAATAAATTTAGGAGTTTTATACTTTTTAAATTTTTTAATAAAAAAAATTGGGTCTGAGGACAAAAAAAAATATCAAATTAAGTTACGGCGCCATTTTCTTTAACAATGACAGTATGTAGACCAATTAGAAATCCCCACTAATGAGGGATTGGGCTTAGCCAATCAGACGACGTCATGCATACAGCATGCAGGGAAAGAAAGGCCATAAATAGTAAGTTTTAAAGAATGAAAAAAGAGGGAGCCATGTGGCCCATACAGTGTTGAAAAAAAGGGCCAAAAATTATGTACCTGTCAAATGATAAAAAATAATGCCTGCTGGGTTACCAGTATTGAAATTGTGGTAGCTTCAGTTTGATACACTTAGCTCAAATATGCACTTTGGCGCTAGACACTCTGGGAAGCCGGTTGAGGGTGCAAGTCCCCCCTCTCATTTTTTCAAATTCCAAAGCTGCAAGAAATATTTTTTGTTGCAGAAGTGTTAGAGTTTGATGCAGAAGTTATATAAAGGGTTAATATATGTCTCGAAGATTTACTACTAAGCGGTAAACCTAGGCCTATAGCACACATTCAACTATCAACAATTGTAAATGCTGGGACATTTTTATTGTTGACCAGTAAAAAGATCTACCCCCTGCTACATTTGCCATTAAATCAAAGTTATAAGAACAGTCTACCAAAAACGTATGGCATGCTATGTGCTATGTGCATGGGCACCTCGAAAAACAGCAATTTATAGTTACATTGTAAAAAGTTGAATGGTTCTACCCAATAAATATTCTTATTGTTGCTAATGTATAAGTCTGTAGGTCAGTACAGGTCTATAATAAACTGCCAGTGAAGGCCTATTAGCTCAGTAGGCCTGCCTGCCTTCAAAACACACAGGTCTGCCTGCCTTAAGTATTTTTCCAAGCAGCAGGGCGCCTTCAGCCTGATACTCCACTGGATGACTTCTATCATAACATAACAGAACATGGTCCGAGTAGCAGCCAATCTTTAATTGATTGATCATTCACATACACTTAATACAGTGCATGTGATTGGCTTCCAGAATCATTCAGAAGTAAGCTGGTTCCTGATTGGCCCGCGTAGGTCACATGGGGCAGCCATGTAAACACAACGACAAACTGTAGAATATGCATAGTTCTGATACTTGGCTATCGATGATCGGAAGGCCCGGATGTCTGCTTACAGGGATGTCTATAAACTTCCAAAAAGACAATGTTTACAGCTACGCGCCACCGTGATTTCTCACAGTGCGGCAATTAGTCAAATTGTGCGCTAATGGCGCGATCCCGCGGCCTGTATTGAACGCCCCAAATTGATTTCATTTGTTTTTGTTGGAAAATTAGGTTGTTAAGTTTTTTTTAATTTAAATTCAGGATGTGTTAGGTTGGCGGAAATAAAGAAACGGTCATTTTAGAATTTTAATTTCATTCTAAAATAGCGAAAATTGGGGTCCATAAAACAGTTAATTAAAAAACTGTGGCCTTACTCCTTAGGCTTTAGTTTAAATTGAAGAATCATCCAAAGTTCAGCAAAATGGGCATGCGTGAGACGGTAAAGTGTAGGCCAACAGTAGCCTATTGAGTACAGATTGACGGCATTAATATCAGGACTGAACTGATTACAAGATACTAATCATACGAGACATTGATCCAATGCTGTTTTAATGTTAGGCCAACGTCTGCAACGTTGGCTAACATAAAACCAACATCTGGTGAGTGTGCTGTGTTTGCTGGGAAAGCTCTCACTGTCAATACGCGTGAGGGTCAATTGTTTCTAGACCCCCATGGCCATGGTAACACAACTATTTGTGTTGCAACACAGCCCACATGAGAGAATTGTTGAATTATTTACTCATATTCATAGTACTCAGACATAGTCATAGATGTCGCTCAAGTATATAGACTTTAAATGATTTGGGAACTTGCTCTTACATGTCTTAATGCGGCGATGGGTATGAACCGCATATAGGTCTAGATTAAGGTCTACATCTTGGCTGATAACTGTTAAACTGTGGATGTGGGGTGATATGTGATTAGATCTATGTCATTCTGGAATGTCCAGGGGCCACTGTTGCATTTTGGGAACCCCATGGCATGTCCAGCGTATTTTACCAGTTGAATATAGACCTACCTTAAAACACCGTCAGATTAACTTACAAGTATCGCATGTTTTTCGCCAATTTCTCAGTCAATTCTCAACCGATTTTCATGAAATATTGTATTGACTATTTGCGAGACACTCGGCGACTACCGTGAAATTTTCATCAGAAAATATTGTATGACTTAAAAGTTAGACCATCTGGCATGTAATGCAATTCAGGGCTAAAAACAAACTTTAATTTAACCAGTTTAATGGGTTTATAGAGGGAAGTCGTAATTTCAAATTTACTACATGTCAGCTCAAATGGTCTAACTTTTACGAAGTGACTCGGCATACCGGCGTGCTAGATAATAGACTAGTGCGCCGGCATACCGGCATGCAAGTGTATAGCGGTATATACCTAGAACGCCGGTATGCCGTGCCGGCGGGCGGAACACGGTACTTAATCAGTTAAACTATAGACAAATTACCCAGTCCTAGCCCTATAAGCAGGCTGCCTGGGCTTTCTGATTAATCGCAGGGATCATGATTACAATGTGAACTGTGTGTATGACTATGATTGAGGATATATGCAAGTTGCCGACAAAGGCCCCCTATATATTTCAAAATTATCCTGTGTATTTAATTGTAGGCATACAGGTAGGTGAAATGCAATTGGCAAGATTACATGAAACACCTACTAATGATGAAAGACGATCTTAAATGCAATTAAGTACAACAGTAGGCTGATAAAACACCACATGAAACGCAATCAACGTCAACAGTATATAAAACACCAAATAAAACGCAATAAACTTCAACAGTCGATATAACACCATCTAAAACGCAATTATTATCAACAACTCAGAGTGATGACATGTCTTGCAGGTTGGTGAGGTGCGAAATACTTCAACAGTGGATATAACACCCAGCCTCTAGGATGTAGGGTAATAACAACTCGGCTGAGTGATGACATTTCTTGCAGGTTGGTGAGGTGTGATAATGGAAAGTTGCAACTGCTTCATGTATGAATGCAGTTCATGTACCGTGTTCCGGTCGCAGGCACGGCATACCGGCGTTCTAGATATACCGGTATACCGCTATACACTTGCACGCCGGTATGCCGGTGCACTAGTCTATTATCTAGCACGCTGGTATGCCGGCGTGCGAGTCACTTCGTAACTTTTAAACTAGACTACATAATATTTTTTTATGAAAAATTCACGGTAAAATAATGAAAATAGTCTTTGCAAAATTTCACCAAAATCGGTTGAGAATTGACTGAGAAATCGGCGAAAAACATCCAATAAGTTACAAGTTAATCTGACGGCGGGTAGATCTAAGCCTAACGTTAGATCTATATTATTAGTTTATAGATAGTAGGATATGGATTTTTTCCAAGAGAATGAAGACAGAAGTCTGAATAAATGTTCCTGGAAGAAGTGCTTTAATAGAGCAAAGTGCCCTAAGTTCGACAATGCCCTAAGTTCGACCAAATATTATTTAATGAAAAACCAGGGGGTCCCTTCGTCTTTGAGGTCAAAATGAAACTTCTCACCATTATATTTGTGCTCCCCTCTTTGTTTTTCAAGACCGATATTAAAGTACCTTCTAATACAAAACTGCTAAATAAAAAGAATTAAAAAAAGGTATAGAATTGTATATCATGAAAATGTAAAGTTACTACCCATGTTACCCGCTGCACTTATTTGAATTTTTAATTAAACCTGAAAATTCTTGAAATAGTAACTTTAGATCAAAAATGTAGGGCAAGAACAACACATTCTTTGAAATTTCACATAGAAACGGCTATAGCCTCCAACCCAGCACCTGCTTTAGGGTGGTCGAACTTGGGGCTTCCAAAGGTACATATGGTGCCTAAGTTCAACCACATTTAAAAATATATATATTTAACTGTTAAAAAACCCCTCTATACTCATACAAAAGTGTTTATTCCAGAGTGATTTAAAAAACAAATTGAGGCTGGACTATCTAGAGTATAATCAAACAAAAAGATGAGTTTATAATAATTATACAACAAATTAAAATCATATTCAAATCAAAATTGCAATTGCAACTGCAGTGCGTCCCAGCGGACACTATTAGTATTTGGGGATTCTACCCCTCCCCCTTGAAACGGCCCCCGTAAAACCCTGCAAATTAAAATTCATCACAACATATACTCCTTTTGTAATTTATATCTCGTATTTTTAACTGATTCAACCATTAAATCTTGTCATTATAGGTCTACAGAGTAAGAGCTTTAATATTGAAAATAAACCAAACCAAAGTGGTCGAACTTAGGGAGGGGTTGGTTGAACTTAGGCAAAATAAAAAAAATTGTAAAAATGTATGGTCCCTGAATCTCATGCATGAAGGGGAGAAAAAAATGAATGATACAACAGTCATTCGACAATACTTCAGGGGAGACAGACTTTTATTTTCTTAAACAGTACAGAAACTGGCAGGAATACAGATATTTCCTTATAGTTGCAGTCAACTTCCACCAGCGTTGGGTGTTTTTCGCTGATTTCTCGGTCAATTCTAAATCAATTTCCATGAAATTTTGCACGCACTCTTTTCAACTATGCCTACCCTGAAAATTTCGTGAAATTTAAATGAGTATTTCAAAAGTTAGACCATTTGACATGTAGTGGAATTTCGTGATTGAAGCTGATAGCGTTCAATGGGTTTATAGAGGAGCGTCATAATTCGCAAAAACTACATGTCAAATGGTCTAACTTTTAAACTACATAATATTTTTCCCTGAAATTTTCAGGGCAGGTGCTGTAAAACTAGAAACTAACGCTTGTCAAATTTCATGAGAATCGGATGAAAATTGCTTGAGCAATGAGCGAAAAACATGCAACGCGAAAGTGACAGATTTAAAGTGACTTTTACTATAAGTGGTCAAACTTAGGGCACTTTGCTCTAATTGTTTATTGTGGACAGGTTCTAACGTTATAATCTATTAACGTTAACAAAAAATGAGGATTTTTCCAACAGCCTGATTCCTGAGCTGCAGTGAAGTGTTGAACAGGTGCTTTACAAAAAAAGAGGATTTTTCCAACAGAACAGCTTCAACAGGTGTTTTTATTCCGAACGCTTTTCTAATTTTATTAACATGATTAACGTTGGACTAGAGACAAGAGGGTAGGCCTAGGCTAGACTACAGAGTACAGTGAGTGAAATTCACGTTTTATCGCCCACCCTGGATAATAGGCAACTCCGATTGGGACTTTACTCTTGAGCAGCCTTTTCCTAAAAAAATAACGTTATTGAACATGTTGAATGATGATAATGAATCTAATTTCTAAACCGCTAACGTAACGACACACGTTAATTAAACTTACGTGTCAGCGCTAGATCTAGACCCTTTTGGCTTAAAAAGATTCACGGTTGTTATATCTTATCAAATCCAGATCTCTTGTGTAGATACATATCACAAAACATTGTGAAAGAAAACAGAAACTACTGAAACATTCAAAATTTCACCAGAAATAATCCGCCATCGCGGATAACGACTCATTTGCATAAGTTCATTCAGAGTGCTGCCATCTACCGAATGAGTTAGCGTTACATCTTTATCTAACAACCAAACAACAGCTACTACATCCATTAAAATTATTATAGATATTATGTAGATCTATTATAATCAATTATAAAAATAACAATACGTTATGTGTATGCATACAGAAGACATCATAAATTAACTATCGTTTTCAATAGTATATTTGTGAATGGTTTATTTCAGAATAAACAGTTTATCTGATTAACATCGTATTATCGTCTGTTCTGACAGTCATGAAACCCGATACTTCTTGAAATTCTATTATCACTTTAATAATAAACTAGAAAGGAATTGTGACTTTTCAAGTAGGCCTAACAATAATCTTTGGACTAGGTTTTTTGTCGGTCATTTTGAATTTTGTTGAGTTATTCAAATTTAAATTGGGAATTGCAGACTTAAGAATTCGGACTTAAAAGTTAGACCATCTGGTATGTTTAGGCCTAAAAACCGTCAAGGAAACTACGCCAACCTTCTCATCCCCGACAGTAAAGCACGGCATAGAACATTACATATCCACCACAGGTGCACATGCCAGGCGTCTAGCACCAGATAAGCTTGCTGTAGCGAAAGCCGAGTTCGAATCCATGGAGGATTTGGGCATAATACGCAGGTCGGATAGCCAATGGGCATCGCCGTTACATATTGTGCCAAAACAAAGTGG
Source organism: Flabesymbios commensalis (assembly GCA_964017125.1). Classification (NCBI taxonomy): domain Eukaryota; kingdom Metazoa; phylum Annelida; class Polychaeta; order Terebellida; family Flabelligeridae; genus Flabesymbios; species Flabesymbios commensalis. The sequence continues at coordinate 46,193,828 of OZ024907.1, forward strand.
TGGATGGCGGCCTTGTGGGGACTACAGGAGGCTCAACGACAAAACTCTACCCGACAGATATCCTATTCCCCACATACAGGACTTCTCTGCACACCTGGCTGGTAATCACGTTTTTTCAAAAGTCGATTTAATTCGTGGTTACCACCAAATTCCAATTGCTGCCAACGACATTGCTAAAACAGCCATCATAACCCCTTTCGGACTTTTCGAATTCGTAAGAATGCCTTTCGGCTTATGTAATTCAGCTCAAAGTTTTCAAAGGTTGATGGATAGGGTGTGCAGGGGTCTTGATTTCGTGTTTGTGTACCTGGACGATATACTCATAGGAAGTCGCAATGAAGCAGAACACCTTATAGTCACTTATGACAGCTATTTGATAGGCTTAGAATGTTTGGATTAATCCTAAACCCCCAGAAATGTAAGTTTGGTCAACCCAAAATTGAATTTCTCGGCCATTTGATTAATAAAAATGGCGCTAGCCCTTTGCCTAGCAAAGTTGAGGCAATTAAACAATTTCCTCAGCCCTGCTCTGTAAAAGGTCTGCAGGAATTCCTTGGGATGGTTAATTTTTACCATCGTTTTATACCTTCAGCGGCCAAGATAATGAAACCATTATATTCAGCAGTTTCAAATCGCAAACGTGACAAAACCCTCACTTGGACACCTGAAATGACCGGTGCATTTCATAGTGCTAAGGACACTCTCGCTAACGCGACAATGCTATCTCATCCCGTAGTAGACTCTCCTATTTCCCTAACCACCGATGCTTCAAATATCGCTATTGGAGCCGTTCTAGAACAACGTGTGGGACAGGTCTGGAAAGCTCTCGCATTTTTCAGCAAACAGCTCCGCACTCCTGAGCTAAAGTACAGCACATTTGACCGTGAGTTATTAGCCTTATATCTAAGTATAAGACATTTCAGGTTTATGCTGGAGGGTCGCACTTTCATTGCATTTACCGATCATAAACCTCTCACTTTCGCGCTTGCTTCGGCAAGACAGCAGCGCCATCTGGCAACCATATCAGAGTTCACGACAGACATCAGACATATCTCTGGAAAAACTAATGTCGTAGCCGACGCACTATCACGTGCGATAATCAGTACTATGTGATGGTATTGATTACAAGGAGATGGCAAGAGAACAAATTAAAGACCCAGAGATGAAGGATTATCGCACAGCTATTTCGGGTTTGCATCTGGAAGACGTTACGCTTGATGTCGCCAGTGGCACAACTCTGTGACATTACAACAGGTAGACCGCGACCAGTTGTGCCTAAGACTCTACTCCATAGAGTTGACGTCATCTACGGGCTTTCACATCCTGGTGCCAAGACTACTCGCAAACTGGTGGCACAAAAAATTGTGTGGCATGACCTCAACAAACAAGTCAATGCATGGTCTCGAGCTTGTATTCAGTGCCAAGCATCGAAAATACAAACACATATTAAAGCACCATTGAAAACATTTTCTGTGCCAGCTCGTAGATTTGAACATATTAATGTCAATCTGGTTGGTCCTCTACCACCTTCGCAGGGTTTCACATACCTCCTAACAATCGTAGATCGATTTACACGATGGCCGGAGGCGATACCACTCAAGGACTGTACCACTGTAACTAATAGCCAACTGGATTACGCGTTTCGGTGTAGCAGCTGCAATCACGTCTGACCGAGGGGTTCAGTTTACTTCTCAACTTTGGGCCTCGATTGCTGAGTTGTTTGGCACAAGGCTCCATCATATTACAGCATACCACCCGCAGTCCAATGGCCTTGTAGAAAGGTTTCATAGACACCTCAAGTCCTCTTTGAGAGCCCGTTTAAACTCGCCTAACTGGATAGATGAACTCCCATGGGTAATGTTAGGTATTCGCACAGTTCCCAAAGAGGATTTGTCTGCATCTTCAGCGGAGTTAGTTTATGGTGCCCCATTAACTGTGCCAGGTGAATTCATCGGCGCACCTCAAGATCCTGGCTGTACAAGGTCACACCTCCAACAGTTGAGAGACCGAGTTAAAACGTTAGCTCCAGTGCCAACACAGATGCATGGCTCTCAATCTCATAACCTACCTAGAGACATATTACAGAGCAAGTTTGTGTTTATTAGAAAAGACTCTCACAAAAATCCACTGCAAAGACATTATGACGGGCCATATCGAGTTCTTTCTAGAGGCCAAAAAACGTTTTTGGTCGACCTAGGTGGTCGCCCAGAGGTAATTTCACTGGACCGTCTTAAAGCGGTATATACAGACTCGGACTTTCCAGTTCCTGTGGCACAACCAAAACGCAGAGAAAGGCCTCCCAAAAAGTTCACAAAAGACAATTAAATTCATTTAAAGTACATTTTGTGCACATTTAGTCCATCTGTGTATCGCCAGTCTTGGGGGAGCTGTGTAGCGGTGTGGAGCCTCTCATACTAAGCCTGGAGATACACAGTTATGGCCTGGTGGCTGTACACTCGTGTGATACAATACACCCGCATAAAAAGACTCTGTAAGTGGAAATAAATTCATTCGACATGTGATTCTTGTTGTTGTATGTTGGCCCGCCACACTGGCGTACTTTATTAATAAATTGCAGAAGCCTAAAGGGGAAAAAAGCAAATTTTTTAGCATCTTTAAATTACTACCAACCTCATTGTATCCTCGGCACTGAATCTTGGCTTGACAAGGATGCCACTACCAGTGAAATTTTCTCTCCTGAATACCAAGTTTTGCGTAAAAAAAATGCCAAAAAATTCAAATCAGACCATTGTCCTGGGAGGTGATTTCAACCTGCCTGGTATTGACTGGGACAATGGAGTAGTAAATCCTAAAGCAGCAAACAAATCACAATGCGAGCTGCTTTTTTCAAGCCTAGATACGCATGCCTTGGCCCAAATTCATAAAGAACCAACTAGAGAAGAAAAGATTTTGGACCTCCTGATCACAAATAAACCCGGTTTGATAAAATCTTCTCATAGTGTACCTGGAATCTCGGATCACTGTGCTGTTCTGACCGAACTGGATATTGTCCCACCCTACCGTCGTACAAAACCCCGCCCAGTGCGTCAGTTCAAAAAGGCTAATTGGGAAGCTATCAGGCAACAAATTAGGAGCTGCTGGACCTCCTTTTCAGAAAATAGTCCCAGCCGTTCTGTTAATGTAAATTGGTTGAAACTTAAATCCATCCTAAACCAATGCCTGGACAAATTTATACCAACTAAAATGACTTCCCCTCGGGAAAATCTACCTTTGCTATCCAAATCACTCCTTGCATCTATTCGGAAAAAACATCTTTATATAGCAAAGCAAAGCGTACGAATAAAGCTGACCTTTGGGCAAAATATAAATTATGTAAACGGCAGACCCAGCGTGCCATCAGGTCTGCCAGGTGGTCTTTTTTAAAAAACAAACTTTCTGAATCTTTAGAACAAAAAAATTCAAAACCACTCTGGCGCTATAATAAATCTATACGTCAGGATGGAAATGGTGTCTCTCCCTTGAAGGAAAACGGCCAGCTGCATTCAGATAGCAGACGTAAGGCCGAAATACTAAACAACCAATTTTGCTCAGTTTTTACCTCGGAAGACACCAAGAATATACCTAAATTACCAGGACCACCAAATACTGAGATGCCTAAATTCGAAATTACCGTTCAAGGTGTAACTAAATTACTTGAGGGTTTAAACGGCGGAAAGGCATCCGGACCAGACGAGCTCCTGAACCTGATTCTGAAGAATGCTGCCAACGAAATATCTCCCTTTCTTAAAATTATTTTCGACCAATCTCTACAGACGGGCAAATTACCAGATGACTGGGTAGAGGCTAATGTTGCCCCTGTCTTCAAAAAAGGGGATCGGCACTCTCCGGCAAACCACTGGCCGATATCCCTCACATGTGTTTGTGCCAAATTACTCGAACACATCATTTGTAAACAAATTATGTCCCATTTTTCGGAAAACAAAATTTTAACACCTGTACAGCATGGCTTTCGATCAAAACACTCATGCAAAACCAGCTTTTGATTACAACTGATGAATTTATTCAACATTTTAAAAGCAAGACACAAACAGATGTTGTTGTCTTGGATTTTAGTAAGGTCTTTGACGTTGTCCCCCACCAACGCCTCTTGCACAAACTTGACCACTATGAAATTCGGGGAACAACTCTTAATTGGATTCAAAATTATCTGACCAATAGAACCCAACAAGTAGTAGTTGATGGCAGCTCTTCAAAATCAGCTCGCGTGAGGTCCGGTGTGCCCCAGGGTACTGTTCTCGGACCCCTACTCTTTTTAACCTATATTAATGACCTCCCTTCCACGGTCTCCTCGCAGGTTCGTCTCTTTGCAGATAACTGCCTTCTGTATCGTCCGATCAAATGTCGAGCAGATCAGGAGCAGCTGCAGAGAGACATATCTGCGTTACAGGACCGGGCAGATCGATGGGGGATGTGTTTCAACCCCTCAAAATGCTCCAAAAAACCTGGAATTTGAGTACACCCTTAAAGGCGAACAACTAGTGAACGTTTCATCAACACCATATCGTCGCCTCGGAGCTAAAGGATCCTATTTGCTACTCTAACGAGTGTCAGATAGGATCCTTTAGCTCCGAGGCGACGATATCTTGGTGTTTACCTTAGCGAGACCCTGAAATGGGAGGCCCACATTAGCAGAATTACAAGTAAAGCAAATTCCACTCTGGGCTTCCTTCGGAGGAACCTGAAGGCATGTCCCCCTAAACTAAGGGAGACTGCCTATTTCTCCCTGGTCAGATAATCCTTAGAATACTCTTCAGCAGTTTGGGACCCCTTTAGACAAAAAGATATGGATAAATTAGAAAAAATTCAAAGATCAGCAGCAAGATTTGTCATTCAAAATAATAGACAAACAGCCAGTGTGACATCTCTCATTCAGAACCTGGGCTGGACTGACTTGAAAACAAGACGTAAAAATTCTAGACTTGTAAGCATGTTCAAAATTTTAAATGAGCTAGTCGAAATTCCTATCAATGACCGTTTAATCCCAGCGGAAAGAAGAACACGTGGTGGGCACAATCAGGCCTATAAACATCTTAGAGCTAACACCACACTGGGACAAAATTCTTTTTGGCATCGAACTATCCCTGATTGGAATTCTCTTCCGGCAGCTGCCATAGAATCAAAAACTGTGGCAGCGTTCAAGAGTCAGCTGGTTGACTAAGTCTACCAGCCCTTTCCCCCCTCCAGCCTGATACTCCAAAAAGGAGGTGCTGCTGGAGTACCAAGTCAAAGTCAAAGACTTCAGATTTCAAATTTCAGAAGTCCTCACTGAGCTTTTGTAAGCGTACTTTCATATAGATATATGGATGGCATCATGCACAAGTGGGCTAACCCACATTTTGACGATTTGAGAAAACATCGCGCTGCAACATGGAGTACAGGATAAAACGAATAAATACAAATTATCACAAAAAGGTAACAGCATCAGTGACCAAATGGTCTAACCCTGGATTTGAAACTCGTATATTGATCAAGTTGTTGCTATCAATGTCATGTATTTTCCTTGGTTTTTTTTGTGTGGGTTAGACCACTTTGTGCCTAATGCCATCCATATATGAAAGAAAACAGAGTGGTGTGGCTCCTCTAAAGACAGGTGGGGTGGCTCACGTACAGTGACTCTCAGGTGAAAGCCAATATCCTGAACGACCAATTCTCATCAGTTTTTACCAAAGAGGACACATCCACCATGCCCAGCCTTGGCCACAGCACCCACCCTGACCTGACCCGCATTACTGTGAGTAAGGAGGGTGTACATAAACTATTAGGAGTCCTTAAGGTCCACTCTGCTGCTGGCCCTGATGAGATACCGGCTAGGCTACTCAAGAAGTATGCTAGCGAGTTCGCCCCTGCCTTGACCTTGATATTTCAAGCCTCACTCGATCAGAGTGTACTACCAGCCGCTCGGAAGCATGCCTGGGTTATACCGGACTTCAAGAAAGGGGAGAGAGCTCGTCCATCCAACTAAAGGCCCATATCATTGACCTGCATAACATGCACATGCCTCGAGCATATCATCCATAGCAATATCATGGATCACCTGGACAACAATGCAATCCTATCAGACTTCCAGCACGGGTTTCGCAATAAAAGATCATGCGACACCCAACTGATACAGACTGTCCACGACCTAGCCAAATGCCTCCATGACGGTGAACAAATCAGTGCTGTGCTACTCGACTTTTCTAAGGCCTTCGACAAAGTGCCACATGCGCGGCTTGAGGCTAAGCTCAATTATTATGGCATACGAGGGAACACCCTCCAGTGGATCAAATGCTTCCTCTCTCAACGCTCCCAACAAGTTGTCCTGGAGTGGAAAACCTCAGCTAGTGCTCCAGTCACATCAGGAGTACCTCAGGGCTCAGTCCTGGGCCCACTCCTCTTCCTTTGTTATATTAACGACTTGCCATCCTGTGTCTCTTCCACCCCACGCCTATTCGCGGATGACTGCCTCCTCTACCGGCGTATTAACTCACCAGCTGATGCTGTTATTCTGCAACAAGATCTGGATCGTCTACAAAAATGGAAGCTCAGTGTTTCATCTAGATCCTTCTAACATGGCCCAGCGCCATGTTGCCTTTTATGAGCACCATGTTGCCCTTCATGAGGGCCATGTTGCCCTTCATGAGGGCCATGTTGCCCTTCATGAGTATCATGTTGCCCTTCATGTGCGCCATGTTGCCCTTCTAATATTCAGACACTGAAATGCTTCTTTGAACTGTTGTTACGTCATATTCAACCCACCCTGGCCATTGTGACAGTGGAAAACACCCCAGTCACTGATGTCGAGCGTTCACACCTATGACGCAATATCCGACAACGGCCTGTGTACATGGTGATAATAGCGATGTTTACAGACTTACCTGATTCTGTTTTTATCCTTAATTGGGGAGGGTGGGTGTTGGAAACGGCTAACTGCATCAGCCTGTCAGCTTAGCTGACTGGCTGATGCAGTTCAACCCAGATAAATATGAGGTGATACGAAATACTAACAGGAGGGGGAGGAGGATAGACAGTGACTACACCATCCACGGCACTGTCCTGAGGGAGGTTAGCAGAGCAAAGTATCTGGGCGCCACCATCGACAGCAAGCTAACCTACAGCTAACGCCTACATAGCCAATGTCACCAAGAAGGCCAACAACACCCGAGCCTTTCTGCAGCGTAGTATCAACATATGTCCTGCTAACATCAAGGAAACCTGCTACAAGACATTTGTCAGACCCTCAGTTGAATATGCCTCCTGTGTGTGGAATCCAACTACTGCCATGAATATCTCTGCAGTAGAGATGGTCCAGCGACGTGCCGCCTGCTTTGGTGCTGGGGAATATAGACGCACCTCCAGTGTTTCCGCCCTAATTAAGACCCTAAGATGGCACTAACTGGCTCACCGTCGTGCAATGAGCAGAGTGACCATGCTCTACCCGAGTCACTCATGATCATGTTGACATCCCTCAAGACCATCTTACACCGGTGAAAGTTACCAGGAGAGGCAGTGCGCATCACTTCAGCCAGGTCCACACGCGTGTCATGGCCTACAAAAACTCGTTTTTTTCCAGAAACTGTGCGCCTATGGAACTGCTGTCCACAGTCACTGACCAGCAAGCCAACGTTGGAGAGCTTCAAGAACTCCCTATCCAAGGTTGATCCCGCGATGCTGACCCTGTGAACAACAGACTGTTCTTAATCTGCACCACCACACAGGCTCCTAAGCCTAGCCAAGGAGGCAACTGCAAAAGACATTTATTTTGAACTAAGCACATTTTACACCTTTACATCCCACGACTCACATAAAGCACGTACACACATCACCACTACCCGGCTCGATAATACTATATATACAGAGGAGTGAGCTGTATTAAAAAGAAGAAGAATATATTTGAAATGAAATGGAAGCACATTCAAAGGGCCCAAGTAAACACATTGAGTTGTCTTTCTATCATTGAGTTGTCTCTATCACTGTCTGCGTCACTGTCCCAACATTAAAATAACATTGCATTGACGTGCAAGTAGGCCCTATAGCTACTTGCCCACTTGGTAATCCTTCAGAATAGGGGGACACCCTTTTTATGACGTCGGGACGACATTTTCTGCTCTATATAGCGACGAAAATGTGGTCCTATTATGATGGGACCACATTTATTATTAAAATAAACTACTTTTTTATGACGTTGGGACCACATTCCCCCCGTATAGAGACGACAAGGTGGTCCCGGGACCACATTTTAAGGTCTCACCACACAAATTCATAAGCGCATTATCATCAAAAAGTGAGAGAGTCACAATCTTTTTTTAAAAAAATGTGGCGATTTACAGCAGGCTTGTGTTTAAATATTACATTTATAGCATTTTGATACCAATTCATTTAGATTGGGTGACCATTTCTTGCTTCAAAAACATCGAAATCGGAAGATATAAATATAAAATGTAGTCCCTACACTGGTAGTAACAAGGCATATGCTGCATTCGGTAGTTTCCGTGTATTCGCAATTCTCAGAGAGTAAACTAGGGCTTGACATTTCCATGCGGAAATAGAAAAGAAGCACCATTTTTATTTTTTATATTGATAGAGTAGGTCCTGATGATTCAAAAAATATATATGTTTATAGCCTACATATATTTTCACGTAAGGAATGCTGGGAGGCCCAAGCGTATGGGTCATAATACATGTGAGTCTATGAGAGAGGTATTATGTGTGGTGAGACGTTAATGTGCACGTCTCTGAAGACTATTTTCGAAGCCCACAGCGAGTTTTTTGCCTCTAGATTATTTCCTTTGTCATTTTTTTTGTCAATAGTAAGCCCATTTAGCAATAAGAATCGTCTTGACAGTTTCTGTTGCAAGATTAACGAAACTGACATGATGAATGTCCAATGATGGCCTATACACCCAGAACTCACCGATATAGCGCCATTATAGTTATAGGTTGAACTGACTTCAATCATTTTCCTGCCATGATTTATCTCCCCTTTTCATGTAGCTTTCATTTTTGTGTGCATAATGGAGGGACAACATAATCCTATCAAAATACCATCATTTATTGCATAATATCAAGTTGAGTATCTGAAAAAGTAGACAAACGGTAGACATGCCCCCCAAAAAAGAGAAAACCATGTTTGACCATAGAAAAGAGGTAATTTTTCAATATGTAATAGAAAACAGGTTTGTGTTTTGGCTTTGTTTGTGTTTGTGAGTTTGCTAATCATCAGAATTGAACAAGGTTTTCTCTGTTAAAAAGTTTAATACTGAGAGAATTAATAGTGAGAGAGTCACGATCTTTTTTTAAAAATGTGGTGATTTACAGCAGGCTTTAGTTAAATATTACATTTATAGCATTTTGATACCAATTAATTTAGATTGGGTGACAATATCTTGCTTCAAAAACGTCGAAATCGTGAGAGATAGATATAAAATGTAGTCCCTACGCTGGTAGTAACAAGGCATAAGCTGCATTCGGTAGATCCCGATAGGTTTATACATATATTTTCACTTAAAGAATGATGGGAGGCATACACGTATGGATCATAATATATGTAAGTCTATGGGAGGGGTTTTATGTGTGGTGAGACGTTAATTAAACACTAGTACAGTCAAAATCGCAAACCGCAATTTGAAATATTGCGCATGAAGTGATTGTTTGCTAAAACTGTGGTAATTTTCATTTAAATAATTTTCAAATTATTTATTATCACTCACATATGACACAGGCTTTCACATGGATGTAAAATATTTTGTGTCTGATCAATGACAAATGCACAATATAGCTTTAAGTTGATATTTTAACACGTAATTTTACCCATTTTTCATACTTTTTCACTAAATAGACAAAATACTTTTCCCTCAGTCGCTTTTTGTATGGTATAAATGTTTACTTTTGATTCAAACATGTTTTAGAACTATTGTTGACTTTAAATTAACCCATTTGGAATACAAATAATGAGTCATGTGAACATATTACTCGCTTTTTTGGTTAGACGTAAAATTAGCTTGCTTTTCTTCAGGCTCGGGAAAATTGACCATATCTCGCATTATTGCCCACTGAATAGTCAAATTTTGAGCTATATTAATATATTTTATATTAGAAAGCTACTGGCACAGACCTTCTCATAGATGTAAAATATTTTGCGTCTGATCATTGACAAATGCACAAGAAAGCTTTAAGTTGGTATTTGCCACGTAGTTTTACTCAGTTTTCATACTTTTTCAGTAAATAGACAAAATACTTTTCTCTCAGCTGATTTTTGTATAGTATAAATATTTAGTTTTGATTCAAACATGTTTTAGAACTATTGGTGACTTAAAATTAACCCATTTGGAATAAAAATAATGAGTTATGTGAACATATTACATGCTTTTTTGGCTAGACGTAAAATGTGCGCGCTTTTCTTTGGGCTCAAGAAAATTGTATGTATCTCACAGTTTTGCCCAATGAGTAGTCAAATTTTGAGCTATATCAATATATTTGATATCAATAGAAAGCTACTGGCACAGGCCACGGATCTAAAATATTTTGTGTCTATTATTTGACAAATGCACAAGAGAGCTTGAAGTTGGTACATTAACCCTTAATTTTACCCTTAATTTTACCCTCAATTTTTCAGTACATAGTCAAAATACTTTTCTCTTAACTGATTTTTGTGTATAATAAATATTTAGTTTTGATTCAAACATGTTCTACAATTATTGTTGACTTAAAATAAACCCATTTGGAATATAAAAAATAATGAGCTATTTGAACATATTACACACTTCTGGGTTGGATGCAAAATTTGGGCACTTTTCTTCCAGCCCGGGTAAATTGACAGTGTTTCACATTTTTGCCCATTAAGTACTGGGTACCCAAAATAAAAAAATGTACAAACATCTTTGTTATCAGTTAAAAGTAACTATAAAGGGTGATACATGGATACGTGGATACATAATATTTTATTTCTGTTAAATACGAAATGTACAACAATAAGGCACTAACTTATCCCTTCATTTGAACAATTTCGAACGTTTTCTCAGTGAATACCAGCAGGACTTCTCGCTTGTGTTAACTTTATATGGTATAAAAGTTTGTTATTACTTTTACATTCTCTGGAGACATTTTTCAAAAGTTATCTTGACCACTGAAGAAGTGATCATCGCAACTTTGAACGTTATCTCAGCCACTACAAAAGTGATCTTGGCCACTGAAGAAGTGATCAGAACGATTTTAAACGTTATCTCAGCCACTACAAAGGTAATTTTGGCCACTAACAAACTGGTGTCAGCCAATTTAAAGGTTATCTAGACCACTATAATGTGATCTGGGCCACTGAAGAAGTAATCACAGCCACTTTAAAAAATCTCATCAGGGGGAGAACTTCGTGATTTTTTTAACTATCCCACATGACTAGTAATGACAAAATTGTACTAGTCCGCAAATAGTTTTACTAGTCCTGTATAATATATATTTGACGTAAAAAATATCGCCAGATTCCATCAAATTGCATTGTGCGAGGAGCCGAGACCCCGTCCTGGCCCAACAATAAGTAAATTTGGACTCCCTTTTATCATTTCCTGGCTAAGTCATTGCTCACAATTTTTTAACAAAAAACATGCGTTATTTAACTTTGCACTAGTCCAATATGACTGAATACATTCACTCATTTAAGTCAGAGAACAACTGAAACAAACTGAGCAAATTGCTCTCTGAAAGGTGAACCATAACTGGTTTAATCATAATTAGGGTCCATGTCTAAGTCAGACGGATACTCTTACAGCGAGCAATCAGATAACTCTGAAGGGAAATGTTCACTTGACATGACGGACCTACAGCTATGAATGCTTACTGGTCCATGGGGATCTTTACTAGTGATCGGACTAGCGGACCAGTGGGAAGTTCTGTCCAATGCAAAAGTTATCTTGGCGAGTGAAGAAGTGATCACAGCCACTTTAAACGTTATCTCAGCCACTACAAAGGTGATCTTGGCCACAAACAAACTGGTGTCAGCCAATTTACAGGTTATCTAAGCCACTACAAAGTTATCTGGGCCACTGAAGAAGTGATCACAGCCACTTTTTAAAATATTTAAACGACTATAAAAGTGATCTTGACCTATGAAGAAGTGGTTACAATAACTTTGAAAGTTATCTCTGTCACTATAAAAATGATCTTGACCACTGACGAGGTGATCACAGTGACTTTAAAAGTGATCTCAGCCACTACAAACAGTGATCTTGGCCACTGAAGAAGTGATCTCCTTATGTCAGTCCCTAAAATAGAGATCTCAGTCACTACAGAAGTCATCTTTACCACTCAAGAAAACATCACATCCACTTTAAAAATCATCTCAGCCAGCACAAAGGTGATCGTGGCCACAAACAAACTGATCTTGTTCACTGAAGAAGTGATCACAGCTCCTTTGTAGTGGTTCAGATAACTTTTTAAGTGGCTGTGATCATTTCTTCAGTGGCCACCATCACTTTGTAGTGGCTCAGATAATTTTATCAGTGGCTGACAAGAGTTTGTTAGTGACAAAGATCATTTTTGCAATGGCAGCATGTCATAGAGATAACCTTTAAAGTGGCTGTGATGACTTCTTCAGTAGCCAAGATCACTTTTATAGTGGCTGTCATAATGTTTACAGTGGTTATGATTACTTCTTCAGTGGTCAAGATCACTTTTGTAGTGGCTGAGATAACTTTTAGAGTTGCTGTGATCACTTTTTCAGTGGTCAAGATCACTTTTGTAGTGGCTGAGATGATTTTTTAAGTGGATTTGATGGCTTATCAAGTGGTCAAGATCACTTTTGTAGTGACCGAGATCACTTTTTTAGGGACTGACATAAGATTATTAGTGGCCAATATCCCTTTTGTATCAGCTGAGATAATTTTTAAAGTGAATTTGATCACTTCTTCAGTAGACAAGATCAGTTTTTTTGTGACCAAGATCACTTTTACGGGCTGACATAAGACTGTTAGTGGTCAATATCACTTTTGTAGTGGCTGAGATAACTTTTACATTGACTGAGATCACTTCTTCAGTGGCCAAGATCACTGTTGTAGTGACTGAGATTACTTTTAAAGTCGTTATGAGCACTCCGTCGGTGGCCAAGCTTATTTTTTATAGTAGCAGAGATAACATTTATTGTAACCACTTCGTCAGTGGCCAAGATCACTTTTGTAGTCGTTTAGATATTTAAAAGTGGCTGTGATCACTTCTTTAGTGGCCCAGATCACTTTGTAGTTGCTCAGATAACCTTTAAATTGGCTGACACCAGTTTGTTTGTGGCCAAGATCACCTTTGTAGTGGCTGAGATAACTTCTAAAGTGGCTGTGACCACTTATTCATTCGCCAAAATAGTTTTTGCATTGGCGAGATAACTTTTTAAGTTGCTGTGACCACTTCATCAGTGGCCAAGATCGCTTTTGTGGTGGCTGAAATAACTTTTAAAGTCGCTGTATTCACTCTTCAGTGGCCAAGATAGCTTTTGTAGTAGTTGAGGTAACTTTTAAAGTGGCTGTAATCACTTCTTCAGTGGTCAAGATCACTTTTGTAGTGGCTGAGATAACGTTTAAAGTTGCTATGATCACTTCTTTGGTGACTAAGATAACTTTTGTAGTGGCTGAGATAACTTTAAAAATGGCTGTGATCACTTCTTCAGTCGTCAAGATAACTTTTGAAAAATGGCTTCACAGAATGTAAAAGTAATAGCAAACATTTATACCATATAAAGTTAACATGAGCGAGAAGTCTTGCTGGTATTCACCGAGAAAACGTTGGAAATTGTTCAAATGGGGGAATAAAATACACTGAAGAAGTGATCACAGATTTCGTATTTAACAGAAATAAAATATTATGTATCCACGCAAAAGCCCTTAATAGTTACTTTTAACTGATATCAAAGATGTTTGTACAAATTTTTATATCTTGGGTCCCGGTACTCATTGGGCAAAAATGTGAAACACTGTCAATTTCCCCGAGCTGGAAGAAAAGTGCCCAAATTTTACATCCAACCCAAAAATTGTGTAATATGTTCAAATAGCTCATTATTTTTTGTATTCCAAATGGGTTTATTTGTGTAAACAATAATTCTAGAACATGTTTGAATCAAAACTAAATATTTATTATACACAAAAATCAGTTGAGAGAAAAGTATTTTGCTTGTACTGAAAAAGTATGAAAAATAGGTAGAATTAAGTGTTAAAGTACCAAACTACAAGTTCTCTTGTGCATTTGTCAAAGATTAGACACAAAATATTTTACATCCGTGGCCTGTGCCAGTAGCTTTATATTGATATAAAATATATTGATATAGCTCAACATTTGACTACTCATTGGACAAAACTGTGAGATAGATACAGTTTTCCTGAGCCCAAAGAAAAGCGTGCAAATTTTACATCGAACCAAAAAAGCATGTAATATGTTCACATAACTCATTATTTTTATTCCATATGGGTTTATTTTAAGTCAACAATAGTTTTAGAACATGTTTGAATCAAAACTAAATATTTATCATACACAAAAATCAGCTCAGAGAAAAGTATTTTGACTATTTACTGAAAAAGTATTAAAAATGTCAAATTAAGGGTTGAAATACCAAATTAAAGCTCTTTTGTGCATTTTAGTAGAGGAGGAAATCTGAAAATTGACGTTATTTAAGGAGTTAGTTGACACTTAAATTCCTAGAGACAAATAATATATCGCTGGAAAGGTATGAACGTCTAGTTTAACGTAGCGTGAACGTTTTTTGCGGCAAGTGGTCGAGTTTTACCCGGTATGACTGGGCCGCCTAACTCATTTACTGCGCGAGGCCCAGTCACACTGACCACCATTTTGTTTCCACAGCCAGCTGTGTAAAAACGACACTCTCGCTGCCTACCAAAAAACTCGGATGCCATGAAATGGAGACGAATATTTCAAGTGCCTACGAAAACTAGGCTATTTTCAGCAGGCGTAAGCTTTTGATCGTATTAGAAATATTACATTTAAAAATGGAGGTCACTGTGTCAGAGCCTTGCGATGTTATCAGGGTAGTCGAGTTTTTCATAAAACGTGCATTTGTGACGTCATGTCGTAATGGTTGTGACCTCACTTTTTCACCAATTTCTACATGTGCATGATCATTTATCAGCTGCGACATACACATGTGGGGGGGATGGGTGTCACCTCCGCGTGGTCCCCCCTGGGCAACTTCTTAGAAGGCCAAGCACACCCAAACCTTTCATCGAACCAGGTTTTTCTATTTTTTTGACGTGAAGTTTTTTGTGTTTACTTTCCGGTGGTTTAGGGTTTTTCACTGACGTTGTTATGTTTATTTTCGAATAGTTTTCAGTTCAAATTCTTTATATATTCTTTATATATTCATATTTATATATTTTATATATTTTTTCATTGTACTTGTGGTGCCTTACAGTGCTCTCACGGATTATGATCGCTCTGTCGTGCTAACTCTCGATGACAGACCCGATCCCCAGCTGTGGGGGCATTGTAGGTCTACTCATAATTCCTCTATGATTTGTTTTTTTGTGTTTGCAGTGGTTTCTCTTTGGCATCATGGCGATGGACGGGATGTCCGAAAGAAACCATTGCCATATAATTATTTTTTCACTTCATTGTTTTAAAGGTTTCTCTGGGGCATCCTGGCGGATAATGCAGCATGTCATAGAGAAGCCATTGCCGTACAATTAGCCTGTGGTGGCTTACGGTGTCCTCACGGTTCGTGATCGCTCTGTGATGTTCTTCAATATCACAGACCTTATTACCAGCTGTGGGGGCACTGTAAGTCTTTAATTTTTGAGAATTTTTTGTGGTTTAATGATTTCTCTGGCCATACTGGCCGAAAAGTGAAGTAAAGAAGACATTTTACTTACTTACTTAATGGTTTCTCTGTTCATTGTTTATGTCATTCATATTTATGTCTAAATGGATTTACTTTTTTTGATTAGTATGTAGTATTATAGTATATATTATATATTTGTTTTGACAATGACACTGTTTTGACTTAGACTTGTAGTTTTTACACAATCACTCCAATTTCATGGAGATATAGTGACTTGAAAAGTCCTTCATTTTATAATCACTTCATATTTTACATTATTTATACTGATATTTTTATACCCATTAAACTGTGTTGTAGTGCAGGCGCTACAACATGTCATCAGACTCGTTACATATAGGTGCCAGGAGCTTCGTCATCTTATCATATCAAACACTTTAAACTGAATATTTTAGTACGAACATGCTTTTCTTAGCTTTGTCTTTCCTTTACTACTTTAACTATACAATAGGGGATATTGTAATACCTGGAATTTTCACTTAAATGGCCATACTGGCCTAAAAGTGAAGTGAAGCAAATATTTTACTTACTTACTTACATACACATGTAGATGACGTTCAATATCCTGATTTGTATAAATTATAGAGTATGGGCCTAGGTTGTCACACAAAAATAACATACATGTTTTGTACACATGTCATCACTTGATTTTATGCAACAGGCGTGAAGCTTTTTTTAAATAAAATAGGTTAAACATTATTATATATTTTTTAATTTGTATTATTAAAGCATTTATCTTCCCCCCCCCCCTAAAGACAAATAATATATCATTGGAAATGTATAGTTATGTAGTTTCACGTCATATATTTCATTTTTACGACTCGTAGTCGAGTTGTGCAAAAAACGTACATTTGTGACGTCACGTTTCCGTGTACTACGTCATTTTATTTCATTTCCAATATTGTCAGAATGTGCACAACGAGAATATAAGGACATCATGCTTTTTTGTTATTTGGCACCGTAAATCAGGTAAATCAGGTTTAAAACGTGGGAAGGCCTAGTTTCACATACGATATGCACGTGATCCTATAACAATAAATATAACGTAAATCTGTAGGATCTCTACTTCGTTATTTTAATGTGGCAGTTATCCCCAGCCTCCCGGACGCGTGAGTCTGCGGACGACTGCCTCGTTTCGGTACTTTGGTGCCAGGCTCAGAGGGCCAAATCCCATGCGGCCTTGGTACTTTTCCCGCACTTCAGATATTACGCTCAGCGACTGCGGACGTGCCGCCGGTCGCTCACTCTGAGTCAAGTTAGACGTGTCGTGCGCGGGGTTGTACGTTGCTGTTACCAAATGTCTAGACAAATAAACATGACAAGCGAAAGAAGAGTTTTGTGAATTACTTAGAACCGTCGATTCGACGGGGAGAAGAAGTTTACGTTATAATGGAGAATGTTGGGCAGTTTCTCTCGTTCACCCTTACAAGCCTGTACTGGAGACCCTAACGATCACATACTGGTACCTCCGGCGCGAGGGACTACCCTATATTCCCATACTGGTGACCCCTGACGACTGATAGAAAACGCAACAGTGTTTTCACCAAGACGCAAATTGAAAACTGCTGTTTTCAAGGATAGTTTTATTTAAATATTAAGGGATATTTTTTGAAAAAAATCAATAGCATTTTTTTCATCAAGGTACGTGAAAGCTGTGGGTCATTTTAATATGCCAGTTTTAAACTAGACAAAAAGAGTTATCAGAGGAAAAGCACGTTTTTTACGTCGAAAACGGCGTAATTTTCTTATTTTCGGACGAAATTCCACGTGTTTGGCGCTTTTTCAGGATGGCGACCATGTCGGTTTCTCTAGAAGAATCCTGAAAATTTTTCTCATAGACTTAGTCTATCATATTTTTATAGTAAAAGTTTTTAAAATGCTTTCATCCTATTAATGCCACTGTAGGCGAATAGGAAGTGGGTGTTTTCGGAAACTCATTTTTATCGATGATTGCCATAAATGGGTGACTCGATTTTAAAGTCCATAGACGAAGCCTCGTCACTTTTTCGATTTTTCAGTAAAAATCGCCAAAAAATTATAAAATATCGCTTCGACTCGGGTAACCTTCATTAGGATTAGGGCCAAATAAAATTGTTTCCCTAATGAATGTCAATAAACGGTCCTATTTGGTCTGTTAAATATATTCCCAGGACCGTAGGTCAATATTTTATTATTATTACAATATGTTATTTCAGAGAATGCTGATTGTTGTAAATGTATTTTCTAAGTGAGCGCCATATTGGATGCTGGTTCCCCTTGATTAGCTGATCGCCCGCCGTGGGCAAACACGTGTCCAGCCATAACCGGCATGCATTTGGATAGTGGACCTGTGTCGCCTCATCACATTAGCATAAATTAGGCCGCCATTTTGATTTGGTGGAGCAGACTATTCACGTGTTCAAAATTATACACGGCCTAGTTTTAAATAATTTTTTTTGATTATTTATAAATTTTCTTTTTCAAAATTGTTGAAAGAGAGGAAATATAAATAAGCAGTTTCGGAAAAGAAATTACAGCACTACTTGTGCGAGATTTTAATAAAGTCATAGTATAATTTTTTCACGTCGAAACGCCCTCTGGTGTTTGACGTTGCTCTAGACTAAAATACTGATTTTTTGATGATTTTATAGCCTGATTGTCGCTTCAATTATTTTCACGAAAATACTGTGGAGCATAATGTTTCCTGACGCGCAGTACACTTTTTAAATCTACATGGTGGCAAGATAATTAGAGCCCTTTCATTTAAGCTGTGTTAAGCTATTTTGGCTCTCATTTAAGCTTGAATTATATTTATATCCGTGTTTGTAATTCCCTGATTATTTGAAATAAACATAAATCTAGTATGAATCTAATATGATCATTGGCGGGCAGTTACACAATGCTTGGCGACGTCACTAACAGTAACAGTGGCTAATTTAGCGTGTCGCACCATTTCAAGCCTACGGGCTTGGTAGTTGTCATATGAATAATATACCATCATATGGTTTTTTATTACACGATTTGAAAAAACATAATATTAGTGTTGTAGTGATTAATTGCTCGATATAAAAAAAATGCAAAGAGATCGTGTTCGTGTTGTAATGTTTTATTACACGATTTAAATAGAAAAATGTAAGGGAATATCGTGCTCGTGTTGTGATGTTTTACTGTCCGATTTAAAAATATTGTTATCTCATGTGATTATGCTTTATTACACGATTTGAATAAACATGTTCTTTTGTTAAGTAATGTATAAATTATAGTAGCTTAATAGATTTAAAGGTGTTGTATAAATATATTTATATGCTGACATGGATCACTATCATGCATTATCGATAGTTAACCAACAGGGTTGATTGACAGGCATGTACAAATTGGTCAGTGTGATTGAAAGGTCTCGGAACCACTGGTGCATGGTGGCGCTGCCCTGGCGATGCCCAAATGTGTGCATCGCGAGAGCATCGGGAGGCTTAAAAAGCCTCGTGGGACCATAGCATAAGACTTGCAGACGATGATCTTTAATCAGTGACCAAAAAATAGTTTCAGGATGCATCCTACTATTAACAAGGCGTCTTGTTAGAAGCAGGATGACTGTGTGTATGACGTCATTGTGGAATACCCACAGGCCACTATTGCATTCTGGGGCCCTCGTGTCCCGTGTTTAATGAACAGTGGACTATATATTTAGGCATAATCTAGAGCTGGTCTTCAAATAGCCACCAGCTTTAATGATCTGCATTTCGTCTGAGAAGTGGTAGCATTGAATAACTTGGTGAGCTAGGAACAACGCCGCTCTCAGTCGGTCTCTTTCACTTTACTTTTTACTTTTTCAAATAGTCTACTGTTTGAACTGTTTATTGATGATATAACACATTATTGGAAGGTTGTGGTCTCGCAACAATGACTAAAGGACCAATTCATACAAATATGGTCTTATGAAATGCATCAAATACAGAATGTTCAAAACCTCTTTGCACGTTGAAAGTTACCTATTGAAGCTGTCGTACTATCAGCGATGCAGTATGGCGAGATTTAGTTATAGAAATCCCAACCTTCCAATATAATCTGGATGTCGTAGTGATCTCCCTCGGAATTTACGAGTATGGGATATATGTGATGAATTAAGTGACGAGTTCCATTTTTTATTAAAATGTCCGCGTTTTACTAAAGCTCGCAGAAAGTGCTTTGGTTCAAACCCCGTCGACCATCTCGTTCGAACGGATGATGAATGAAAAATGTATTGTAGCCTACAACTCAGTTATGTATATCCATGCCCACCTGGCATATAAATACATGTCTGTAAATAATATACATATCTCTATGAATGAATTACTGTCTTACTGCCTTCGCCTTTGCGCTAGTATGTTTTGGCAATGGTAAAATAGTGAGTTTCGCGCTCGCTTTGGTATGTTTTTTCGCTTTAATCCAGCAATAGCATAGATCCCTATATGATAAATTTGTATTAAATTTGTTTCCAGATATCACAAAACTATAGACCTTGTTCTTTTATACATATATCTCAATGCATCTATAAAAAACACATATATTTAAGTTCAATCATCTATGATTACAGACGTAGCTATTTTGTAATCTGCATATATATTGGATAATAGTTAGTTTTTAACATACGTCATAAAACCGTGCAGGCTATGCGTGTCTATTTTAAAGTATTTATTGATGTTTGTATTGCACTGTATTTCATACATAATTTTATATCAATTTACCAACATGCTGGGATTGTGTGATCTGGCAACGTAAAATACGTGGCGCGTTGAGCGATCACAAACGAGATATATGTGAAACAACATCACTCTCGTTTATAACACCGTTGAGCAACACAGATTAACCGATCTATGCCGGGAGCCAGATCTAGCCCTCGTACTCACAAAAGCTAAGAAATTTTCACTGCGATTTTTATTCAGCTTGACCCTTTGGACATATCGAGTTTTGGTTCTTTTTTGCCAAACAGGACGCTTTAAGCCCTAGGGCCTATTTTACCATTTTTTAGAAGGACACTAAAATAAAATTTACAACAATTCGAAAAATTGATCAAAATTGTAGTAGTTTTATTTAATTTCACTATTGTTTTAGTCATAGCCCTCGGCCACATACACATTACTGAAAAATATTTCTGCCCAGATTTTATTTTAAAGATTTTTTTCAACCCTTTTATCAATACAATCGCCTAAAAAAAAACATTATAAAATATGTGTCAAGTTTGGAAATCTGTCATTTTTGTTGGGTGCTATGTAGAAGCAAGCAAATTCGCAAAGAGTGTCCTCATTATGTCCCCAGGGGACTGGAGGTTAAAGTTCAGAAAAATATGTTGCCAATTTTTTTCTATAACTACATATTTATGGTACGAGCGTCTTTATCTTTAATTTGCGGTAAAATTCAAATGTGCTGATATTTCTGCATCCAGTAGGCTATTATAATTAGGTTAACTCGACATGCTATGATTATTTATGTACATGTACATCGATCGTGAGATCATCCACAGTTACTCGTCATGCGGCCCCGAGGGGCCAATGCACAGGCCCACATTTAAGTGTAGGGAGCATTTAATATTCAACTCAAAATAAACATATTCAGTGTGTAGCGAGCCCCGCCTGCTCATCCCTGACAGAGGAGGTTTACCCAGTGTGCAGCGGGCCCTTCATCCCTCTTGAGAGAGGAGGTTTACCCAGTGTGCAGTGGACCCCTCATCCTTCCTGAGAGAGGAGGTTTAACTAGTGTGCAGTGAGCCCTTCATCCCTCTTGACAGAGGAGGTTTACCCAGTGTGCAGTGGGCCCCTCATCCTCCTTGAGAGAGGAGGTTTACCTAGTGTGCAGTGGGCCCTTCATCCCTCTTGACAGAGGAGGCTTACCCAGTGTGCAGTGGGCCCCTCATCCCTCTTGACAGAGGAGGTTTACCCAGTGTGCAGCGGGCCCCTCATCCCCCTTGAGAGAGGAGGTTTACCTAGTGTGCAGCGGGCCCTTCATCCCTCTTGGGAGAGGATGATCACCTAGTGTGCAGCGGGCCCTTCATCTCTCTTGAGAGAGGAGGTTTACCCAGTGTGCAGTGGGCCCCTCATCCTTCCTGAGAGAGGAGGTTTACCTAGTGTGCAGTGAGCCCTTCATCCCTCTTGACAGAGGAGGTTTACCCAGTGTGCAGTGGGCCCCTCATCCTCCTTTAGAGAGGAGGTTTACCTAGTGTGCAGTGGGCCCTTCATCCCTCTTGACAGAGGAGGTTTACCCAGTGTGCAGTGGGCCCCTCATCTCTCTTGAGAGAGGAGGTTTACCCAGTGTGCAGTGAGCCCCTCAGCCCTCTTGAGAGAGGATGATCACCTAGTGTGCAGTGGGCCCTTCATCCCTCTTGATAGAGGTGGTTTACCTAGTGTGCAGTGGGCCCTTCATCACTCTTGAGAGAGGAGGTTTACCCAGTGTGCAGTGGGCCCCTCATCCCTCTTGAGAGAGGAGGTTTACCCAGTGTGCAGTGAGCCCCTCAGCCCTCTTGAGAGAGGATGATCACCTAGTGTGCAGTGGGCCCTTCATCACTCTTGAGAGAGGAGGTTTACCCAGTGTGCAGTGGGCCCATCATCACCCTTGAGAGAGGAGGTTTACCCAGTGTGCAGTGGGCCCAGCATCACTCTTGCGAGAGGAGGTTTACCCAGTGTGCAGTGGGCCCCTTATCCCCCTTGAGAGAGGAGGTTTACCTAGTTTGCAGTGAGCCCCTCAGCCCTCTTGAGAGAGGATGATCACCTAGTGTGCAGTGGGCCCTTCATCCTTCTTGAGAGAGGAGGTTTACCCAGTGTGCAGTGGGCCCCTCATCCCGGATGCCTAGAGTATTCTATCTCACATCTCTGAAGGCTAGTCTCATGTATTAACCCTTTGTGATCTACATTATCATTTTTCTTCCATATTAACCTTTTGATGCCTAGAGTATCATGTCCTTTTTATTAATCCTCCGCGGACTAGACATATTTCTTCTACAAGAGTGTCTTTTTTTAAAAATTTATTGACCCTCTGCGAACTAGAATAATTAACAAATGCATTAAAGATCTGGGGTTTAAAGTATCACGTGTCTCAAATATTATTCCACTTTGTCTAGACTGTTATATTTGTTATCTATATATATTTATTATCTTGTTGCCCAGAGTTTTATATGTCTTATTTATCACCAGTCGGGAGTATCAATTGCTTTAACCATCTGCTGTCTATAGTATCACGTACCTCTAATATAGACCTGGACTAGAGTATCATAATTCTCCTATGTTAATTTTCTGATGCCTAGATTGTCATATTTGTTCTTATATTAACCTTCCGATGACTAGAGTATGTCATGTCTTATTTAATAATCCTCTGCAGACTAGAATATCAAATATATTCACCCTCTGGGGTGTAGAGTATCTTGTATCTTATGTATAATCATTTGTGGACTAGATGATCAGATTTCTTCCATACTACCTTTTGGTGCCTGAAGTATCATGTCTTCTTTATTAACTCTATATGGACTATACTATCATATTTCTTCTATGTTAACCTTCTCATACCTAGAGTATCATGTTACATTTATTGACCCTCTGCGAGCTACAGTAACATATAATTTACCCATCCTGGGTCTTCAGCATCACGTGTCTCTAATATTAATTCTCCGCAACAAGACTAATATACTGTCTGATGTTATCTTCTGTTACCTAGAGTATTAAATGTATTATTTTTCTTATTTATTGACTCTCTGGAGGCTGGAGTATCAAGTGCGTTAACTATCTGGTGTATATAGTATCACGTGTCTCAAGTGTCAAATATGTGTGAACTAGAACATCATATTTCACATATAATAACCTTCTGATGCCTAGAATCATGTCTGATATATCAATATCCTGGTGGCTAGAGTATGGAATTTCTCCCATATTAACCCTCTGGAGCTACCCTGTCATGTGTCCGATATAGTACACTTCTGTAGTAGACCCCACAAAAGCTACAAAAGTGAAATATATTTAAACGAGATATTTACGAAACTAACCTAGACCTTAATTTTAGATCCCTTGAAAATAATACTAGAAAAGCTGGGTAGATAAGTTGGAGAGGGAGAGAGAGAGAAAGTCAACAAAACACTTTGAATGAAATACAAGTTTCAAAGATCATTGTTTTATTATCTTATTTTTATTTTATTGAAGAAGAGATGACAGGTCCGTTGGCTCTGCAGCTACACGTATAAGCCATGACTGAAAAAGTAGAAAATGTATAAATCAAGTTCTGAAAAATTTTGTTTACATTGTATACAATTACAAAATATACTACATTAACATGTAAATAAATTATTGTTAAAAATATGAAACATAAAGAAAAACAGTATGTATTTATTTTAACGAAATAAGTGGGCCGATAAAATTCGCTGGTCCCACGTTTTATGCCCACTCGATCGTATGCGCAGCGTGGCGAACGTTCTCATGAGTGGGGCCTAATTAATATTGATCAGTGAAGAGAAATGACTTCTTAATTACTTTTCATTAGACGTAAATGCTTTCAACCCTCACGATGCATCAAAGCATAATTTTGCTTCTCTGAAGAATGATCTAATTTCCTAAAACATAGGGGATTTGGAACGAAAATTGCACTGTTACTGTTTTAATAATAGTAATATCTTTCTTCAAATTACAACACACATCAAGTCATATTCGTCACATAAAAATCGAGAATTGCGACAACAAT
Source organism: Flabesymbios commensalis (assembly GCA_964017125.1). Classification (NCBI taxonomy): domain Eukaryota; kingdom Metazoa; phylum Annelida; class Polychaeta; order Terebellida; family Flabelligeridae; genus Flabesymbios; species Flabesymbios commensalis. The sequence goes on from OZ024907.1 coordinate 46,218,321, forward strand.
TTTCGGCTTGTAGTGGATAAAGATGAGAAATGTAAATTCAGGATTAAAGGGTTAATAACAAACAGTAGGTATACGATTAAATCACTAAAAGCGGTATGATGAGAGGTAGTATAATTATATTCTCATTGAAAATAAAGGTATAACATTGTAACAGTATTCCAAATTATTTTCTACGACTACAATGAGTGATTGAATAATTAATGTTAGACCTTACGCATCTCTGTGCACATAGGCATACATAATATGTTGCATACTTACGAAAAAATGCATTATGTGCAAAAATAGCAGGTTGATAATACTCTCTCGTTGCTGGCAGTACACAACTCGTGAAATTTTCTGCCACATTTGCAGCACAGCAATACAATCTGCGACGTAAATAATTGAAATGAAACATTGATTAATTGCCATCTATGAAATATAAGATGTATACAATGTATGATGTAAAATATACAATGTATATACAATGTACACTATGGTGTTTAATTGTTGTGTACTGTGTATTTTTTAATCATTTATATTTATAGGAGGAAATTGCAGCTTAAATCGACGAAAAATATATGTTGATAAAAATAATACAATAAATAAACATATTACAGCTTGATCAATTAATGATGAAGCTTCTATTGCAAATACAAGGGTTAGGTACAATTAAGTTATGTCACTAACAGCGTTTAGTTCTGTTCTTATAAACACTGGTTATCACCCCAACTCTGACTCAACGTTGTCCTGGTATCTCCAGCGCTGACCCAACATCAAACCAACGTTTGTGCAAAAGCCCGTTGGGAAGGTCGGTACGTGTCAAGTTTAAAAGTTTGTTTGAGTTTGACTATTTTATTCAATAACTCGGGCCTCGAGTAACTGAGGCTTGGATAGTTGATAGTTATTTCCATCATTAGTAGGCCCTATTACGTAGTGGGCTACGCCAATAATAATTGTGATAACTAAACGATGTTTTAGCTTTCACGCTGAGTAAGTTACTCAGCCGTGAAAGCTAAAACACTAAGCGCCTTTAACAAATTACATTCCACAACTCAGTGACTATATCCGTTATTATGCCTAAATTCGGCAGAATATTTTTTTCACGAAAAGTCACAAAATCAGAAATTCACGAATAATTAAATTTAGAAACCGAAAATGACCATAATATATATATCTGTATATACCATTATTAATTATTAATGGTTGGAACCCTGTCAGATTTTTTTCTGTAATTGTTTGAATTGTTAATAACATATAATTGCAATAATCTAAGCATTTAAAAAATATATAGTTATTTGAGTGAGGAAAATGTATAATTAAAAGAGTCAATCTGTACCTTCACATCCAATAATGTGTTGATAAGCAAATGAGCGTGGGTAAAGAGTTCGCCCACAGTGGCAATGGTAATGAGATATACAGGTTGACTCGCAACATTTGAAGAGGCGACAAAGCAGATATCGTTTTCCTTAATAAAAGGAAGGAAATATAAGCGACACGAAGTATGTTGAATAAAAAAGCTCCATATAGTATGAGTTAACTAATAAGAGTTATGCGTTAGCACTAATTAATGTGATAACATGTAAAATTACAGCATCTTAACAGTTTCTGTCGTTATATATTTCTGTAATCATCACCAGAAAAGTATGTAATCAAGCAACAACACATATAACAGTCGGGAACATAAAGTAATTGCCTTTTCATCTGATAGTCAAGGATGAATTATTGACATATCATTGGCTGATTCCTCAAAAATGTTTACATTCTTTGGGTTGTCGTGTTGTATTGCGTTTTCGAATAATGCATTTTTTTATCAGTATAGATACACAATGCATTAATGAAGATCTGGAATAATTTTTTAACAGAAAACTGACCTCGATGTACAAAACTGTGGCGTGTATGAAACCTCTTGACATGTTTTCTTATCTGTCCGCATTTTTGATGTTTCACAATTTCAATATCACATAGTGGACAAAGTACTTCAGTTGCTGTCTTGGGTATCAACGACCCCAAATTAAAAGATTCTGGCAGTACGCTGCAGCACCTAGCGTCATCTAAAATTATCCATTTTGAAATAGCTCGAGCCTACATACCATAGTCCACATTAGATAATTTCAATATTTTTGAAATCTTTTTTATATCATGCAATTATACAAATAATGACAAATAGTTAATTAATCCGTTCTAAATACATTGAGAACTATATCCCGCAGACATACTTGTATACTGGAGCCCTCCTTGCAACAGTGCCAATTCACTTGCAACTCCCCTCCACAACTCCTCCATGTCATTGAGATCTAAGGATTATAAAACAAAGAAAACTAAATGGCATAATTCAATTTAATGAAGAAACTAATCTTATTATATTTTGGTAAATTTAAAAAGTAACAATAAATATGAATAAACCTACAGACAAAATAGGTATTTCCGAAATATTATTTTTTAAAGTGGTCAATATTAATATTATCATTACTTAACAAATGATATTTTACATGATACAGACAATGTACGTACCAACCATTAGAGGTAATGCTAATTATTTTTTTTTGCGATAACTTCTAGTAATAATGTATGCTTACAACATATAGGCTACTAGTTAGTAAGTGCTTAATGTAATCCAATTCCTAAGGAACGAGTACCGCAGGGTTTTCTAATTTTCAAATTACCTTCCATACTCATGTTGCTCTAATCTTCATATGTATCTGTATCTGCTGAAATAAAATGTGAATTATCATCTCTGACATGCATTCAAAGTTAGGTGGAGAAAAGTCGATTGAAAAATGAAAATAGTCAAGAAGAAAAAAAATAAGAATGGTTTATTTAACCATGACAAAAATATATATGAGATAAATGAAACGTGTTATTTTTTAAATAATGTAAAATTGTATATTCAAATCTTTTAACGTCTATAATTTCGATACTTTAAGTCGTATTACAGTTTACTATACTGCCTTACAAAGCCAAAATGCAGTATCTGCTTACTTTACAAGTGAGCAGATACTGCATTTTGGCTTTCTATATTCGAGCAGTATAGCACACTAAATTATAGGAATTGTTCAGATAACACCATGTAATGTCATACCCTTCAATATTTACCTTCAAATAATTTTACATAATTAGACTATAGGTAACTTTGAATAAAATAGTCCGAGAAAGTGTAAATCATGGTTGGGGTCAAGTACATCGGTACTTGCTTGTACTTGTTGCTTGTACTTTGTACTTGAGCTTCAAAAATGTACTTGTACTTGTACCCGAGTAAATTACGAAGTAATTGGTACTTGAAGACAAGTACATTGCAAGTACATCCCGTTTTGTTCAAAAACAAATATATAATTTACTTTTTCAGTTATTTAGTGCAATATATTTAAGAATATAATTTTTAAAATAATTCAATTGTTGAACGAAAAACTAATTCAGTTTATCTAGATGTATCAATGTGAAGCGTTATCACACATTCTTGTTTGTCGGTGAGCTGTATATTAAATTGTCCCTTTGATATTTCATTCATACTTTTAGTGAGCCGTCCAGATAGATGTACTGATAAAATTGTTAAAACAACACACAGGCGTAGCAGCAATGGTTGTCGTCCATCGTTATAACACAGCTATGCACAAGCCTTACCCGGCAAAAACGAGATATTAACCCAGTGTTGTTTTATTGCTGGGTCAGCGTTGCATATGTTGGCTGAATAATGAATCGACATTGGATTAACGTCTCGTGTCTGCTGGTGTAGAAGGGGTGTGCTTTCATTGTTTGCACGATTACCTCTTATAAAACCCTATAATTGCGATGGTCATCTATGTTCACGTTTCGAAAGTACTGTTCAATCGATATTGTAACATGAAAGCATTACAATTATATTTTAATTGGTCTGGGAAATATAGAGTGTCGCATGTTGTGCGTAAATGATTACAAACACGCCGCATAATAAAAATAAAATTTTAATTGCAGACATCTAAGAGCTAGAAGGGTTAGAAGTGTCAGATTTACCGGGCGCACGTGAGAGCAATTCACAGCTGCGTTAATCACGCCTTCATTAACACTTTCAGTGCGGGCGGCGATCTATTATCATGAATATATTCAAGTGTCAAACCACAATAAATACCCCTCAAGATCTAATAAATGGACAATAATTCTGAAAATATAGACACTGAATTTCCTTATCATTTGAATTTACGATACTGAAATTTCAGCACTTTATTGACATTATGATAATTGTATATCCTCTAGTTATTTTTTTAAAGTTATTTTTTTAAGTTAAATAATATTATATTTTGCTGAATTACTTCATATTTGATGTGTTTAATTGAGTGGAAAATGTGGTTGCCCATGGTGTTTTTGTTGGCAAATTAAGAATGCTAACAAATGAAGTTTAATAGTATTCCTCGTTGGTAACTCATTAATATCTGCTAATATCATTCAAAGCACAACTACTTATTGAGCTCAAATTGACTGTGAATGTCATTCAATATATGCAATGAATTATAAACAATTTATTGGTCTCACATTGACTGTTAATATCATTCAATGCATGAATATGCAATGAATAAACAATTTATTGAGCTCACATTGACTATTAATGTAGTTCAATACTATAATATGCAATGAATAAACAAGTTATTCAACTCAGTATGACCTTTGTTTCTTAATTTATGCATTCACCGGTATATTTTTATGCGTTATATTATACATTTGTACTTGGTACTTGATAATTGTACCCAAGTACATTTCGCAAAACCCTGTACTTGTACTTGTACTTGAACATTTTTAATGTACTTGTACCCTAGTACTGAGTCGATGTACTTGCCCCAACCCTGATCAAAATACAGCAAAAATATAGATGTACGTAGAAAAATGAATCTACTCTGTAACAATCATGAAGTCCAAATTAGTCAACCACGGCGACATACGCGTCACCTAGTGAATAGTTATGAACATTTTAACAATAGTTTGTTGTGGATAAAAGTAGGCTATTGTAGGAGCGTAGGCTACGTTATCTGGTTGCACATTGTAAAAATATTCATGGTCAGTACCCGGTACCTCTTAAATGATGAGTAAACAATGGTCTGGCAACGACCAGGCCTTGCATTTATACAATGATGTAGAGCTATATAAATGTGTACACATGCGACTGTCAACAGTGACATGCTTAGGATTGGACATTGCATCTTCTTCTAATTTTTATCTATTTATAAGAAAGGGCCAGTGAACAGTGATTTGTATATGACTAGGCTTTTGTATCTTTTTAAATAATTCAATAATAGAAAATTTTAAAATTACCGTCGAAGTACCTTGCCCGAGATATCTCGGGCTCCGTCTCAAATGAGTTATTACAGGTCATACTCTAGCATATAGAAGGAAATACATAACATATGTGATGCTCTAGGCATCAAAAGGTAAAAAAACGGATAAACATGATAGTGTAGTCCACATAGGGTTACTGTATTCGAAACGTGATACTCTAGATCACATAAGGTTAATAAATGTGGTAGTCTAGTTAGCAGAGGGTCAATAAATAAGATATGTGATATTCCAGACATCAAAAGGTTAATATAAAAGAAATATGATAGTCTGGTCCACAGAGGGTTAATATTTGAGACACGTGATGATATCGACTCTCTGGACCTCAGAGGGTTAATACAGGTCATACTCTCGCCTATAGAAGGAAATACATGACATTTGTGATGTTCTAGGCATCAAAAAGTTAAAAACGGATAAAAATGATAGTGTAGTCCACATGAGGTTACTGTATTACAGAGGGTCAATAAATAAGATATGTGATATTCCAGACATCAAAAGGTTAATATAGAAGAAATATGATAGTCTGGTCCACAGAGGGTTAATATTTGGGACACGTGATGATATCGACTCTCTGGACCTCAGAGGGTTAATACAGGTCATACTCTCGCCTATAGAAGGAAATACATAACATATGTGATGTTCTAGGCATCAAAAGGTTAAAAACGGATAAAAATGATAGTGTAGTCCACATGAGGTTACTGTATTAGAAACGTGATACTCTAGATCACATAAGGTTAATAAATGTGGTAGTCTAGTTAGCAGAGGGTCAATAAATAAGATATGCGATATTCCAGACATCAAAAGGTTAATATAGACGAAATATGATAGTCTGGTCCACAGAGGGTTAATATTTGAGACACGTGATGATATCGACTCTCTGGACCTCAGAGGGTTAATACAGGTCATACTCTCGCCTATAGAAAGAAATACATAACATATCTGATGCTCTAGGCATCAAAAGGTTAAAAACGGATGAACATGATAGTGTAGTCCACATAGGGTTACTGTATTAGAAACGTGATACTCTAGATCACATAAGGTTAAAAAATCTGGTAGTCTAGTTAGCAGAGGGTCAATAAATAAGATATGTGATATTCCATGCATCAAAAGGTTAATATAGAAGAAATATGATAGTCTGGTCCACAAAGGGTTAATATTTTAATCGACTCTCTGGAAACGTGATACTCTAGAATGGAAGGGTTAATAAATAGGGCAGATTATACTCTAGGCATCAGAATGTTAATATAGGAAAAATCTTATAATCAGGAGGGATGAGGGGCCCACTACACACTAGGTAAACCTCCTCTCTCAGGAGAGATGAGGGGCCCACTGCACACTGAGTAAACCTCCTCTCTCAAGAGGGATGAAGGGCCCACTGCACACTAGGTAAACATCCTCTCTCAGGATGAATGAGGGGCTCACTGCACACTGGGTAAACCTCCTCTCCCAAGAGGGATGAAGGGCCCGCTGCACACTAGGTAAACCTCTTCTCTCAGGATGAATGAGGGGCCCACTGCACAATGGGTAAACCTCCTCTCCCAAAAAGGATGAAGGGCCCACTGCACACTAGGTAAACCTCCGCTCTCAGGATGAATGAGGGGGCCCACTGCACACTGGGTAAACCTCCTCTCCCAAGAGGGATGAAGGGCCCACTGCACACTTGGTAAACTTCCTCTCTCAGGATGAATAAGGGGCTCACTGCACACTGGGTAAACCTCCTCTCCCAAGAGGGATGAAGGGCCCACTGCACACTAGGTAAACCTCCTCTCTCAGAATGAATGAGGGGCCCACTGCACACTTGGTAAACCTCCTCTCCCAAGAGGGATGAAGGGCCCGCTGCACACTAGGTAAACCTCCTCTCTCAGGATGAATGAGGGGCTAACTGCACACTGGGTAAACCTCCTCTCTCAAGAGGGATGAAGGGCCCGCTGCACACTAGGTAAACCTCCTCTCTCAGGAAGGATGAGGGGCTGTTTGCACACTGGTAAACTTCATCTCTCAGGGATGAGGGGCTGGTTGCACACTGGGTATACTTCATCTCTCAGAGGAGATGAGGGGCTGGTTGCACACTGGATAAACCTCATCTCTCAGGAAGGATGAGGGGCCGACTGCACACTGGGTAAACCTCCTAGGGATGAAGGGCCCACTGCGCACTAGGTAAACCTCCTCTTTCAAGAGGGATGAAGGGCTCACTGCACACTGTCTAAACCTCATCCTTAGGAGGGATGAGGGGCCTACTGCACACTGGGTAAACCTCCTCTCTCAGGAGGGATGAGGGGCCCACTGCACACTGGTTATACCTCATCCTTGGAAGGGATGAAGGGCTCGCTCACACTGGGCAAACTTCATCTGTCAGGGATCAGGTGATACTATTGCAATGAATGCTCCCAACGTCACCTGGCCCCGGGGATGATATATGTGCCAGATGGAACATACTCCACTCATCGATGTAGTTGCTTTTGAGTAACAAGGCATATGCTGCATTCGGTAGTTTCCGTGTATTCGCAATTCTCAGAGAGTAAACTAGGGCTTGACATTTCCATGCGGAAATAGAAAAGAAGCACCATTTTTATTTTTTATATTGATAGAGTAGGTCCTGATGATTCAAAAAATATATAGGTTTATAGCCTACATATATTTTCACGTAAGGAATGCTGGGAGGCCCAAGCGTATGGGTCATAATACATGTGAGTCTATGAGAGAGGTATTATGTGTGGTGAAACGTTAATGTGCACGTCTTTGAAGACTATTTTCGAAGCCCACAGCGAGTTTTTTGCCTCTAGATTATTTCCTTTGTCATTTTTTTTGTCAATAGTAAGCCCATTTAGCAATAAGAATCGTCTTGACAGTTTCTGTTGCAAGATTAACGAAACTGACATGATGAATGTCCAATGATGGCCTATACACCCAGAACTCACCGATATAGCGCCATTATAGTTATAGGTTGAACTGACTTCAATCATTTTCCTGCCATGATTTATCTCCCCTTTTCATGTAGCTTTCATTTTTGTGTGCATAATGGAGGGACAACATAATTCTATCAAAATACCATCATTTATTGCATAATATCAAGTTGAGTATCTGAAAAAGTAGACAAACGGTAAACATGCCCCCCAAAAAAGAGAAAACCATGTTTGACCATAGAAAAGAGGTAATTTTTCAATATGTAATAGAAAACAGGTTTGTGTTTTGGTTTTGTTTGTGTTTGTGAGTTTGCTAATCATCAGAATTGAACAAGGTTTTCTCTGTTCAATACAGAGTTGAATGTATTTTTCAATTCACATGAAAAAAATCCTAAAAAGTGTATTTCGCATTAAGCACCACACACATTCATACGCGCATATCATTAAAAAGTTTAATACTGAGAGAATTAATAGTGAGAGAGTCACGATCTTTTTTAAAAAATGTGGTGATTTACAGCAGGCTTTAGTTAAATATTACATTTATAGCATTTTGATACCAATTAATTTAGATTGGGTGACAATATCTTGCTTCAAAAACGTCGAAATCGTGAGAGATAGATATAAAATGTAGTCCCTACGCTGGTAGTAACAAGGCATATGCTGCATTCGGTAGATCCCGATAGGTTTATACATATATTTTCACTTAAAGAATGATGGGAGGCATACACGTATGGATCATAATATATGTAAGTCTATGGGAGGGGTTTTATGTGTGGTGAGACGTTAATTAAACACTAGTACAGTCAAAATCGCAAACCGCAATTTGAAATATTGCGCATGAAGTGATTGTTTGCTAAAACTGTGGTAATTTTCATTTAAATAATTTTCAAATTATTTATTATCACTCACATATGACACAGGCTTTCACATGGATGTAAAATATTTTGTGTCTGATCAATGACAAATGCACAATATAGCTTTAAGTTGATATTTTAACACGTAATTTTACCCATTTTTCATACTTTTTCACTAAATAGACAAAATACTTTTCCCTCAGTCGCTTTTTGTATGGTATAAATGTTTACTTTTGATTCAAACATGTTTTAGAACTATTGTTGACTTTAAATTAACCCATTTGGAATACAAATAATGAGTCATGTGAACATATTACTCGCTTTTTTGGTTAGACGTAAAATTAGCTTGCTTTTCTTCAGGCTCGGGAAAATTGACCATATCTCGCATTATTGCCCACTGAATAGTCAAATTTTGAGCTATATTAATATATTTTATATCAATAGAAAGCTACTGGCACAGACCTTCTCATAGATGTAAAATATTTTGCGTCTGATCATTGACAAATGCACAAGAAAGCTTTAAGTTGGTATTTGCCACGTAGTTTTACTCAGTTTTCATACTTTTTCAGTAAATAGACAAAATACTTTTCTCTCAGCTGATTTTTGTATAGTATAAATATTTAGTTTTGATTCAAACATGTTCTAGAACTATTGGTGACTTAAAATTAACCCATTTGGAATAAAAATAATGAGTTATGTGAACATATTACATGCTTTTTTGGCTAGACGTAAAATGTGCGCGCTTTTCTTTGGGCTCAAGAAAATTGTATGTATCTCACAGTTTTGCCCAATGAGTAGTCAAATTTTGAGCTATATCAATATATTTGATATCAATAGAAAGCTACTGGCACAGGCCACGGATCTAAAATATTTTGTGTCTATTATTTGACAAATGCACAAGAGAGCTTGAAGTTGGTACATTAACCCTTAATTTTACCCTTAATTTTACCCTCAATTTTTCAGTACATAGTCAAAATACTTTTCTCTTAACTGATTTTTGTGTATAATAAATATTTAGTTTTGATTCAAACATGTTCTACAATTATTGTTGACTTAAAATAAACCCATTTGGAATATAAAAAATAATGAGCTATTTGAACATATTACACACTTCTGGGCTGGATGCAAAATTTGAGCACTTTTCTTCCAGCCCGGGTAAATTGACAGTGTTTCACATTTTTGCCCATTAAGTACTGGGTACCCAAAATAAAAAAATGTACAAACATCTTTGTTATCAGTTAAAAGTAACTATAAAGGGTGATACATGGATACGTGGATACATAATATTTTATTTCTGTTAAATACGAAATGTACAACAATAAGGCACTAACTTATCCCTCCATTTGAACAATTTCGAACGTTTTCTCAGTGAATACCAGCAGGACTTCTCGCTTGTGTTAACTTTATATGGTATAAAAGTTTGTTATTACTTTTACATTCTCTGGAGACATTTTTCAAAAGTTATCTTGACCACTGAAGAAGTGATCATCGCAACTTTGAACGTTATCTCAGCCACTACAAAAGTGATCTTGGCCACTGAAGAAGTGATCAGAACGATTTTAAACGTTATCTCAGCCACTACAAAGGTAATTTTGGCCACTAACAAACTGGTGTCAGCCAATTTAAAGGTTATCTAGACCACTATAATGTGATCTGGGCCACTGAAGAAGTAATCACAGCCACTTTAAAAAATCTCATCAGGGGGAGAACTTCGTGATTTTTTTAACTATCCCACATGACTAGTAATGACAAAATTGTACTAGTCCGCAAATAGTTTTACTAGTCCTGTATAATATATATTTGACGTAAAAAATATTGCCAGATTCTATCAAATTGCATTGTGCGAGGAGCCGAGACCCGGTCCTGGCCCAACAATAAGTAAATTTGGACTCCCTTTTATCATTTCCTGGCTAAGTCATTGCTCACAATTTTTTAACAAAAAACATGCGTTATTTAACTTTGCACTAGTCCAATATGACTGAATACATTCACTCATTTAAGTCAGAGAACAACTGAAACAAACTGAGCAAATTGCTCTCTGAAAGGTGAACCATAACTGGTTTAATCATAATTAGGGTCCATGTCTAAGTCAGACGGATACTCTTACAGCGAGCAATCAGATAACTCTGAAGGGAAATGTTCACTTGACATGACGGACCTACAGCTATGAATGCTTACTGGTCCATGGGGATCTTTACTAGTGATCGGACTAGCGGACCAGTGGGAAGTTCTGTCCAATGCAAAAGTTATCTTGGCGAGTGAAGAAGTGATCACAGCCACTTTAAACGTTATCTCAGCCACTACAAAGGTGATCTTGGCCACAAACAAACTGGTGTCAGCCAATTTACAGGTTATCTAAGCCACTACAAAGTTATCTGGGCCACTGAAGAAGTGATCACAGCCACTTTTTAAAATATTTAAACGACTATAAAAGTGATCTTAACCTATGAAGAAGTGGTTACAATAACTTTGAAAGTTATCTCTGTCACAATAAAAATGATCTTGACCACTGACGAGGTGATCACAGTGACTTTAAAAGTGATCTCAGCCACTACAAACAGTGATCTTGGCCACTGAAGAAGTGATCTCCTTATGTCAGTCCCTAAAATAGTGATCTCAGTCACTACAGAAGTCATCTTTACCACTCAAGAAAACATCACATCCACTTTAAAAATCATCTCAGCCAGCACAAAGGTGATCGTGGCCACAAACAAACTGATCTTGTTCACTGAAGAAGTGATCACAGCTCCTTTGTAGTGGTTCAGATAACTTTTTAAGTGGCTGTGATCATTTCTTCAGTGGCCACCATCACTTTGTAGTGGCTCAGATAATTTTATCAGTGGCTGACAAGAGTTTGTTAGTGGCAAAGATCATTTTTGCAATGGCAGCATGTCATAGAGATAACCTTTAAAGTGGCTGTGATGACTTCTTCAGTAGCCAAGATCACTTTTATAGTGGCTGTCATAATGTTTACAGTGGTTATGATTACTTCTTCAGTGGTCAAGATCACTTTTGTAGTGGCTGAGATAACTTTTAGAGTTGCTGTGATCACTTTTTCAGTGGTCAAGATCACTTTTGTAGTGGCTGAGATGATTTTTTAAGTGGATTTGATGGCTTATCAAGTGGTCAAGATCACTTTTGTAGTGACCGAGATCACCTTTTTAGGGACTGACATAAGATTATTAGTGGCCAATATCCCTTTTGTATCAGCTGAGATAATTTTTAAAGTGAATTTGATCACTTCTTCAGTAGACAAGATCAGTTTTTTTGTGACCAAGATCACTTTTACGGGCTGACATAAGACTGTTAGTGGTCAATATCACTTTTGTAGTGGCTGAGATAACTTTTACATTGACTGAGATCACTTCTTCAGTGGCCAAGATCACTGTTGTAGTGACTGAGATTACTTTTAAAGTCGTTATGAGCACTCCGTCGGTGGCCAAGCTTATTTTTTATAGTAGCAGAGATAACATTTATTGTAACCACTTCGTCAGTGGCCAAGATCACTTTTGTAGTCGTTTAGATATTTAAAAGTGGCTGTGATCACTTCTTTAGTGGCCCAGATCACTTTGTAGTTGCTCAGATAACCTTTAAATTGGCTGACACCAGTTTGTTTGTGGCCAAGATCACCTTTGTAGTGGCTGAGATAACTTCTAAAGTGGCTGTGACCACTTATTCATTCGCCAAAATAGTTTTTGCATTGGCGAGATAACTTTTTAAGTTGCTGTGACCACTTCATCAGTGGCCGAGATCGCTTTTGTGGTGGCTGAAATAACTTTTAAAGTCGCTGTATTCACTCTTCAGTGGCCAAGATAGCTTTTGTAGTAGTTGAGGTAACTTTTAAAGTGGCTGTAATCACTTCTTCAGTGGTCAAGATCACTTTTGTAGTGGCTGAGATAACGTTTAAAGTTGCTATGATCACTTCTTCGGTGACTAAGATAACTTTTGTAGTGGCTGAGATAACTTTAAAAATGGCTGTGATCACTTCTTCAGTCGTCAAGATAACTTTTGAAAAATGGCTTCACAGAATGTAAAAGTAATAGCAAACATTTATACCATATAAAGTTAACATGAGCGAGAAGTCTTGCTGGTATTCACCGAGAAAACGTTGGAAATTGTTCAAATGGAGGAATAAAATACACTGAAGAAGTGATCACAGATTTCGTATTTAACAGAAATAAAATATTATGTATCCACGCAAAAGCCCTTAATAGTTACTTTTAACTGATATCAAAGATGTTTGTACAAATTTTTATATCTTGGGTCCCGGTACTCATTGGGCAAAAATGTGAAACACTGTCAATTTCCCCGAGCTGGAAGAAAAGTGCCCAAATTTTACATCCAACCCAAAAATTGTGTAATATGTTCAAATAGCTCATTATTTTTTGTATTCCAAATGGGTTTATTTGTGTAAACAATAATTCTAGAACATGTTTGAATCAAAACTAAATATTTATTATACACAAAAATCAGTTGAGAGAAAAGTATTTTGCTTGTACTGAAAAAGTATGAAAAATAGGTAGAATTAAGTGTTAAAGTACCAAACTACAAGCTCTCTTGTGCATTTGTCAAAGATTAGACACAAAATATTTTACATCCGTGGCCTGTGCCAGTAGCTTTATATTGATATAAAATATATTGATATAGCTCAACATTTGACTACTCATTGGACAAAACTGTGAGATAGATACAGTTTTCCTGAGCCCAAAGAAAAGCGCGCAAATTTTACATCGAACCAAAAAAGCATGTAATATGTTCACATAACTCATTATTTTTATTCCATATGGGTTTATTTTAAGTCAACAATAGTTTTAGAACATGTTTGAATCAAAACTAAATATTTATTATACACAAAAATCAGCTCAGAGAAAAGTATTTTGACTATTTACTGAAAAAGTATTAAAAATGTCAAATTAAGGGTTGAAATACCAAATTAAAGCTCTTTTGTGCATTTTAGTAGAGGAGGAAATCTGAAAATTGACGTTATTTAAGGAGTTAGTTGACACTTAAATTCCTAGAGACAAATAATATATCGCTGGAAAGGCATGAACGTCTAGTTTAACGTAGCGTGAACGTTTTTTGCGGCAAGTGGTCGAGTTTTACCCGGTATGACTGGGCCGCCTAACTCATTTACTGCGCGAGGCCCAGTCACACTGACCACCATTTTGTTTCCACAGCCAGCTGTGTAAAAACGACACTCTCGCTGCCTACCAAAAAACTCGGATGCCATGAAATGGAGACGAATATTTCAAGTGCCTACGAAAACTAGGCTATTTTCAGCAGGCGTAAGCTTTTGATCGTATTAGAAATATTACATTTAAAAATGGAGGTCACTGTGTCAGAGCCTTGCGATGTTATCAGGGTAGTCGAGTTTTTCATAAAACGTGCATTTGTGACGTCATGTCGTAATGGTTGTGACCTCACTTTTTTTGTGCATGATCATTTATCAGCTGCGACATACACATGTGGGGGGGATGGGTGTCACCTCCGCGTGGTCCCCCCTGGGCAACTTCTTAGAAGGCCAAGCACACCCAAACCTTTCATCGAACCAGGTTTTTCTATTTTTTTGACGTGAAGTTTTTTGTGTTTACTTTCCGGTGGTTTAGGGTTTTTCACTGACGTTGTTATGTTTATTTTCGAATAGTTTTCAGTTCAAATTCTTTATATATTCTTTATATATTCATATTTATATATTTTATATATTTTTTCATTGTACTTGTGGTGCCTTACAGTGCTCTCACGGATTATGATCGCTCTGTCGTGCTAACTCTCGATGACAGACCCGATCCCCAGCTGTGGGGGCATTGTAGGTCTACTCATAATTCCTCTATGATTTGTTTTTTGTGTGTTTGCAGTGGTTTCTCTTTGGCATCATGGCGATGGACGGGATGTCCGAAAGAAACCATTTCCATATAATTATTTTTTCACTTCATTGTTTTAAAGGTTTCTCTGGGGTATCCTGGCGGATAATGCAGCATGTCATAGAGAAGCCATTGCCGTACAATTAGCCTGTGGTGGCTTACGGTGTCCTCACGGTTCGTGATCGCTCTGTGATGTTCTTCAATATCACAGACCTTATTACCAGCTGTGGGGGCACTGTAAGTCTTTAATTTTTGAGAATTTTTTGTGGTTTAATGATTTCTCTGGCCATACTGGCCGAAAAGTGAAGTAAAGAAGACATTTTACTTACTTACTTAATGGTTTCTCTGTTCACTGTTTATGTCATTCATATTTATGTCTAAATGGATTTACTTTTTTTGATTAGTATGTAGTATTATAGTATATATCATATATTTGTTTTGACAATGACACTGTTTTGACTCAGACTTGTAGTTTTTACACAATCACTCCAATTTCATGGAGATATAGTGACTTGAAAAGTCGTTCATTTTAAAATCACTTCATATTTTACATTATTTATACTGATATTTTTATACCCATTAAACTGTGTTGTAGTGCAGGCGCTACAACATGTCATCAGACTCGTTACATATAGGTGCCAGGAGCTTCGTCATCTTATCATATCAAACACTTCAAACTAAATATTTTAGTACGAACATGCTTTTCTTAGCTTTGTCTTTCCTTTACTACTTTAACTATACAATAGGGGATATTGTAATACCTGGGATTTTCACTTAAATGGCCATACTGGCCTAAAAGTGAAGTAAAGCAAATATTTTACTTACTTACTTACATACACATGTAGATGACGTTCAATATCCTGATTTGTATAAATTATAGAGTATGGGCCTAGGTTGTCACACAAAAATAACATACATGTTTTGTACACATGTCATCACTTGATTTTATGCAACAGGCGTGAAGCTTTTTTTAAATAAAATAGGTTAAACATTATTATATATTTTTTAATTTGTATTATTAAAGCATTTATCTTCCCCCCCCCCCCCCAAAGACAAATAATATATCATTGGAAATGTATAGTTATGTAGTTTCACGTCATATATTTCATTTTTACGACTAGTAGTCGAGTTGTGCAAAAAACGTACATTTGTGACGTCACGTTTCCGTGTACTACGTCATTTTATTTCATTTCCAATATTGTCAGAATGTGCACAACGAGAATATAAGGACATCATGCTTTTTTGTTATTTGGCACCGTAAATCAGGTAAATCAGGTTTAAAACGTGGGAAGGCCTAGTTTCACATACGATATGCACGTGATCCTATAACAATAAATATAACGTAAATCTGTAGGATCTCTACTTCGTTATTTTAATGTGGCAGTTATCCCCAGCCTCCAGGACGCGTGAGTCTGCGGACGACTGCCTCGTTTCGGTACTTTGGTGCCAGGCTCAGAGAGCCAAATCCCATGCGGCCTTGGTACTTTTCCCGCACTTCAGATATTACGCTCAGCGACTGCGGACGTGCCGCCGGTCGCTCACTCTGAGTCAAGTTAGACGTGTCGTGCGCGGGGTTGTACGTTGCTGTTACCAAATGTCTAGACAAATAAACATGACAAGCGAAAGAAGAGTTTTGTGAATTACTTAGAACCGTCGATTCGACGGGGAGAAGAAGTTTACGTTATAATGGAGAATGTTGGGCAGTTTCTCTCGTTCACCCTTACAAGCCTGTACTGGAGACCCTAACGATCACATACTGGTACCTCCGGCGCGAGGGACTACCCTATATTCCCATACTGGTGACCCCTGACGACTGATAGAAAACGCAACAGTGTTTTCACCAAGACGCAAATTGAAAACTGCTGTTTTCAAGGATAGTTTTATTTAAATATTAAGGGATATTTTTTGAAAAAAATCAATGGCATTTTTTTCATCAAGGTACGTGAAAGCTGTGGGTCATTTTAATATGCCAGTTTTAAACTAGACAAAAAGAGTTATCAGAGGAAAAGCACGTTTTTTACGTCGAAAACGGCGTAATTTTCTTATTTTCGGACGAAATTCCACGTGTTTGGCGCTTTTTCAGGATGGCGACCATGTCGGTTTCTCTAGAAGAATCCTGAAAATTTTTCTCATAGACTTAGTCTATCATATTTTTATAGTAAAAGTTTTTAAAATGCTTTCATCCTATTAATGCCACTGTAGGCGAATAGGAAGTGGGTGTTTTCGGAAACTCATTTTTATCGATGATTGCCATAAATGGGTGACTCGATTTTAAAGTCCATAGACGAAGCCTCGTCACTTTTTCGATTTTTCAGTAAAAATCGCCAAAAAATTATAAAATATCGCTTCGACTCGGGTAACCTTCATTAGGATTAGGGCCAAATAAAATTGTTTCCCTAATGAATGTCAATAAACGGTCCTATTTGGTCTGTTAAATATATTCCCAGGACCGTAGGTCAATATTTTATTATTATTACAATATGTTATTTCAGAGAATGCTGATTGTTGTAAATGTATTTTCTAAGTGAGCGCCATATTGGATGCTGGTTCCCCTTGATTAGCTGATCGCCCGCCGTGGGCAAACACGTGTCCAGCCATAACCGGCATGCATTTGGATAGTGGACCTGTGTCGCCTCATCACATTAGCATAAATTAGGCCGCCATTTTGATTTGGTGGAGCAGACTATTCACGTGTTCAAAATTATACACGGCCTAGTTTTAAATAATTTTTTTTGATTATTTATAAATTTTCTTTTTCAAAATTGTTGAAAGAGAGGAAATATAAATAAGCAGTTTCGGAAAAGAAATTACAGCACTACTTGTGCGAGATTTTAATAAAGTCATAGTATAATTTTTTCACGTCGAAACGCCCTCTGGTGTTTGACGTTGCTCTAGACTAAAATACTGATTTTTTGATGATTTTATAGCCTGATTGTCGCTTTAATTATTTTCACGAAAATACTGTGGAGCATAATGTTTCCTGACGCGCAGTACACTTTTTAAATCTACATGGTGGCAAGATAATTAGAGCCCTTTCATTTAAGCTGTGTTAAGCTATTTTGGCTCTCATTTAAGCTTGAATTATATTTATATCCGTGTTTGTAATTCCCTGATTATTTGAAATAAACATAAATCTAGTATGAATCTAATATGATCATTGGCGGGCAGTTACACAATGCTTGGCGACGTCACTAACAGTAACAGTGGCTAATTTAGCGTGTCGCACCATTTCAAGCCTACGGGCTTGGTAGTTGTCATATGAATAATATACCATCATATGGTGTTTTATTACACGATTTGAAAAAACATAATATTAGTGTTGTAGTGATTAATTGCTCGATATAAAAAAATGCAAAGAGATCGTGTTCGTGTTGTAATGTTTTATTACACGATTTAAATAGAAAAATGTAAGGGAATATCGTGCTCGTGTTGTGATGTTTTACTGTCCGATTTAAAAATATTGTTATCTCGTGTGATTATGCTTTATTACACGATTTGAATAAACATGTTCTTTTGTTAAGTAATGTATAAATTATAGTAGCTTAATAGATTTAAAGGTGTTGTATAAATATATTTATATGCTGACATGGATCACTATCATGCATTATCGATAGTTAACCAACAGGGTTGATTGACAGGCATGTACAAATTGGTCAGTGTGATTGAAAGGTCTCGGAACCACTGGTGCATGGTGGCGCAGCCCTGGCGATGCCCAAATGTGTGCATCGCGAGAGCATCGGGAGGCTTAAAAAGCCTCGTGGGACCATAGCATAAGACTTGCAGACGATGATCTTTAATCAGTGACCAAAAAATAGTTTCAGGATGCATCCTACTATTAACAAGGCGTCTTGTTAGAAGCAGGATGACTGTGTGTATGACGTCATTGTGGAATACCCACAGGCCACTATTGCATTCTGGGGCCCTCGTGTCCCGTGTTTAATGAACAGTGGACTATATATTTAGGCATAATCTAGAGCTGGTCTTCAAATAGCCACCAGCTTTAATGATCTGCATTTCGTCTGAGAAGTGGTAGCATTAAATAACTTGGTGAGCTAGGAACAACGCCGCTCTCAGTCGGTCTCTTTCACTTTACTTTTTACTTTTTCAAATAGTCTACTGTTTGAACTGTTTATTGATGATATAACACATTATTGGAAGGTTGTGGTCTCGCAACAATGACTAAAGGACCAATTCATACAAATATGGTCTTATGAAATGCATCAAATACAGAATGTTCAAAACCTCTTTGCACGTTGAAAGTTACCTATTGAAGCTGTCGTACTATCAGCGATGCAGTATGGCGAGATTTAGTTATAGAAATCCCAACCTTCCAATATAATCTGGATGTCGTAGTGATCTCCCTCGGAATTTACGAGTATGGGATATATGTGATGAATTAAGTGACGAGTTCCATTTTTTATTAAAATGTCCGCGTTTTACTAAAGCTCGCAGAAAGTGCTTTGGTTCAAACCCCGTCGACCATCTCGTTCGAACGGATGATGAATGAAAAATGTATTGTAGCCTACAACTCAGTTATGTATATCCATGCCCACCTGGCATATAAATACATGTCTGTAAATAATATACATATCTCTATGAATGAATTACTGTCTTACTGCCTTCGCCTTTGCGCTAGTATGTTTTGGCAATGGTAAAATAGTGAGTTTCGCGCTCGCTTTGGTATGTTTTTTCCCTTTAATCCAGCAATAACATAGATCCCTATATGATAAATTTGTAATAAATTTGTTTCCAGATATCACAAAACTATAGACCTTGTTCTTCTATACATATATCTCAATGCATCTATAAAAAACACATATATTTAAGTTCAATCATCTATGATTACAGACGTAGCTATTTTGTAATCTGCATATATATTGGATAATAGTTAGTTTTTAACATACGTCATAAAACCGTGCAGGCTATGCGTGTCTATTTTAAAGTATTTATTGATGTTTGTATTGCACTGTATTTCATACATAATTTTATATCAATTTACCAACATGCTGGGATTGTGTGATCTGGCAACGTAAAATACGTGGCGCGTTGAGCGATCACAAACGAGATATATGTGAAACAACATCACTCTCGTTTATAACACCGTTGAGCAACACAGATTAACCGATCTATGCCGGGAGCCAGATCTAGCCCTCGTACTCACAAAAGCTAAGAAATTTTCACT
The DNA here is from genome assembly GCA_964017125.1 of Flabesymbios commensalis. Taxonomy (NCBI): domain Eukaryota; kingdom Metazoa; phylum Annelida; class Polychaeta; order Terebellida; family Flabelligeridae; genus Flabesymbios; species Flabesymbios commensalis. The sequence continues at coordinate 46,238,398 of OZ024907.1, forward strand.
GCGATTTTTATTCAGCTTGACCCTTTGGACATATCGAGTTTTGGTTCTTTTTTGCCAAACAGGACGCTTTAAGCCCTAGGGCCTATTTTACCATTTTTTAGAAGGACACTAAAATAAAATTTACAACAATTCGAAAAATTGATCAAAATTGTAGTAGTTTTATTTAATTTCACTATTGTTTTAGTCATAGCCCTCGGTCATATACACATGTAGGTCATTGAAAAATATTTTGAATATTTTTTCAACCTATTTATCAATACGGGCGCTTGAAAAAAACAAACATTATAAAATATGTGTCAAATTTAGAAATCTGTCATTTTTGTTCAGTGCTATTTAGAAGCAAACTAATTTTATGAATATTTTATGTGAGTATCATATTGATGTTTATGTTTACATGTTTATTGTGAAAAATGACACTTTTAATGCTAAGACCATTTTTTACTTATAGTGTATATGTAGTGTGGATATTTAATATTTTATATTATATAGACATTTAATAGTAGTATTATATTCATGTAATGTTTAAATGTTTGAGTTTAAAAAAAAAAATCTAAAATAATGTATAATAAAGCAGAATGCCGAAGACTTGTATCTTGACCAATATGGCGTTATCCAGATATCCATATATATTATAATAATAAGCACAGGATAAATATATTATATTTGATAACTGACTGGAAGAACAAGATGAAAATAATTGTTTTGTACAGTTTGAATGCTAGGGCAGATTTTTTGTTTGTAAAATACTATAATTACTACTTATTATTATAAGTAGTATACATATTTTATGTTAGCCAAATATTGATGTTTAATTCTTTATGGGGACCAACAGTAATATATATAAATACACTTCAAATGCTAAAGCTATTTAGTTTTATTTTATTAAAGGGAAGATGTTTGAGATTGAATATGTTGTATATTGAGCATTATATAATATAACCCCACTCTCGCCTCCAAGTTTTAAAGAAACAAACTGTTTCTTCCCCATTCACTCGTAATGATTCAATAATGTGGAGAGTCTCCGTGACCGAGAGGTAGCGTGCTCGACCTCAGACCGCCAGTGCTCGAATTTCAAATTATGTGTCTGGAGGGCAGTGCCATCTCATTTATTTCACCATCCTCAGGAGGTTATCTTGGCCCAGTTTAGTCTATATGTGCACAAAGGTTGCCTAAAACCCCATTCATTTCATTTCATATTGAGCATTGTATTATAAATCCAGGTATCCCTACAGATTATAATATCAAACACAAGATAAATATATTATATTTAAAGAGTGACTAGAAGAACGAGGTTGTGGGTCAACATATAATGGTATGCGCCGAAGTAAACAAACATGGGTGTATCGATACAAATCACCAGGACAGATGGAAATTTAGTGCTAATACATGTCAAAATCATTCTACAACTTTACTAAGCGTCGATCGTTACCCAAAATTTATAGGCCTACGTGTATCTAGCGGCATATGAAAAAATTAAAATTATTGTAAAAACAAAAATAACGAAAATTGACAGTGGAGTGGGCATAACCACCAAGGAGGGGGTATTATGTCCATATAATTATTCTGTTCTCACATGTTATCAGAGTGTATGTACGTTATGTATGTCAACATTGTCCAGACATAATTCAGGCAAGATTTAATTCACACATTTCACACATCTGAAATATATTTCGATCTGGTTTGATTATACAAACATATGTGAAAACTATGTCACCAGCAAGTTAATTGAGCAGATGATCTTCGTCAGCTGTATTGTCATCTTCGTCAGACTGTGCAATATTTGCATTTTATTATCTGGAGATGACACCTGCTGCGTTAAAATGTCAACTAATTGCTCTATAATTATGTAATCTGGAAACCCCAGTGATTTTTAATCCACTCTCGTTGTCAATGGCCCATCCATGATGTATAGCAGCAAGTGACACATCCAAAGAGGATTGATGTGATCTTTTCCAGAACTTACTCAATCAACTTAAATGGTTTTAATACACAATAAGGCACATTTTTATTCGAGAATCAGTTTTTTTTTGAGCTGAGTAAAGCTAAGATTTAGTTCAGATACTGGTATTGTTGAAATATATGAAAACAACCTTGTAGCTTCACCACCCTCTGGATAACAAAAGATGTTGTTTTTCAAGTTCCAAAGCATCGGTATTATAGTACAACTTGAGTTTAAGCAGGCTCATCAGTTGACGTTTATGTTCGTTATTGGACAACAAGAACTTTTTCAGTTTGCATGTCGTTTACCTTATACCCTTTTATTTTAAAATCGTAGACCTCTTCTGAGACGTTCAGATATTTTACATATCCTTTTTGGTACGAGTCAGTGCTAAAATTTAATTTATGAATGGATGGTGAAACTATATTAGCAAAATCGGCCGTTTAACCTGGAACATCTTTGATGTAAAATCTGGCATTTACGTCATCGACAAAAGGTTATTTGCTATCAGCGGTGGGGCAAATTTGTCCTCGTTTGAAATTCAACTTTCTAAAATCAGCTTTATCAATATGTACACATGAGGAGAAGAATGTTTTTCATTTTCACTTTTAAAAAGATTTGTGAAGCTATTTAAATCTACAGTTGATGGTTTTGATCGGAATCTCACCACGTTTCACCATCTTCATCTATCAAGTTGCCTGGTACCGGCAGACCAGTGGTCTGACTGTCAGACCGGAGGCGGCAAGATGCGTTTCACCTGTGTTGGACGAAAGTCTTTGCCACTTATGACCTACCCATTTTATGAGCGGCCATCACATAATCAACTAGTTCATGAGTTGATTTGACTGATTTGATAGACTTGAATATTTGTTGTGATTCTATTTAACCCCGCGGTCCTGACCTGGACCGGAAGACAAATTTGCATGTCCCATTATAGTTTATTGTCCTGTCAGCACCACTTGCATCATTTCTGAGAAGTGTTCCAGCTCCATGGTGTGTTTGCTCTGAAAGCACTTGACATTAGCCACCAACATTTTTGGTGGGTTAATTTTTGAATGCGAGATAAAATATAAATACATTAGCGTTTTTATTTATGAACCCTAATTGATTTTTAAGCCCGTAGTTTTTTGTATAGCGTTGGTGCGGCAGCTGGTAGTTATGATACATGTCAAGTCAACGAATCATTACATGCTATACATCATGATGTTTGAAGTGAATATGTTGAATGAAACAGCATGAACACAATTCTATAAGTAGTCTTTTTTGGATTTGAACAATATTCCAAATTTTAGAATTCAGCGGTAATCTATTTGTTTGCTTGTTTTATGGTATATCTATATTCTCTCTAAAATTAATGTTGAATATATTTATTCTATATTTAAGAATAGATATATATAAGTGTTTGTGTGATGAGGTGAGTAAATTAAACATTATATTATCATTTGAATGAAATTATGTTACAAGAGTAATTTCTTTGATTATCTGATCAGGAAATATCAGTATATTGAAATTGAGCGATTTTATACATCTAGCTCTATAAAAACAAGGCGTGTTAATTTCACCTTGTACTTATGCTCATTTATTAGCATAAATATAACATATTTATCTTTTGTTTATTGTTATTATATTTGGGGATATCTGGATTATAAAATAATAACATTGTGTCTTATTTTACATTATTTTACATTTATTTTTAAAGCCTAGCCTTGGCATTCAAAGTGTCACTCTTATGTATAATTTTCCATAAAACATGAAAACATAAACATCAATATTAAATTACCATGAAATAATCATGTTAATTATAATAATAAATAGCCATAGTAGATATAGTATTTTAGAAACCAAAAATCAGCCTTAGCATTCAAAGTGTCACTTTAAATATTATTTAGTTCTCCGTAAAAATGTAAACAAACACCAATATGACATGCATGTCAATTAAATAATCATAGCATGTCGAGTTAACCTAATTATAATAGCCTACTGGATGCAGAAATATCAGCACATTTGAATTTTACCGCAAATTAAAGTTAGAGAAAAAGACGCTCGTACCATAAATATGTAGTTATAGAAAAAAATTGGCAACATATTTTTCTGAACTTTAACCTCCAGTCCCCTGGGGACATAATGAGGACACTCTTTGCGAATTTGCTTGCTTCTACATAGCACCCAACAAAAATGACAGATTTCCAAACTTGACACATATTTTATAATGTTTTTTTTTAGGCGCCTGTATTGATAAAAGGGTTGAAAAAAATCTTTAAAATAAAATCTGGGCAGAAATATTTTTCAGTAATGTGTATGTGGCCGAGGGCTATGACTAAAACAATGGTGAAAATAAATAAAACTACTACTATTTTTAACAGTTTTACGAATTGTTGTTAATCTTATTTTAGTGTCCTTCTAAATAATGGTAAAATAGGCCCTAGGGCTTAAAGCGTCCTGTTTGGCCAATAAGAACCAAAACTTGATATGTCCCAAGGGTCAAGCTAAATAAAAATCGCAGTGAAATTTTCTTATCTTTTGTGAGCATGAGGGCTAGATCTGGCTCCCGGCCTTATCACAAGCTGAACAAAAGAGCGAACACACACATTTATGTTTGACTGTATCTGTAAATCTACCGTGAGGAGGCGTGCGATTAAATGTAGACCTACACACGATTACGGTGATTGGTATACGCCAATAATCTACAAGATGCTCGTTTAGTTAAATGCCTAGGTAGTTAAATTCCATTAAATTATAGTCCCATTAATTTGTAAAAGAAGGTATTCATCTTTTTGGGGTGGATTGTGAAATATCATTAGTTTTGTTTTTGTTGCATATAGGGATAGTTTATTGGCTCTTAGCCATTCATTGATTTTGCTCAATTCAGTATTAATATTTTCAGTAAATTGTTAATTTCACTTTTTGAAAAATCAGTGTGATAGATTGGCGTCGATAAATTGAAAAGTACTCGCTTCTGAAGTATCATCCCAGCAAACACAAAACATTTGTATAACATTTATACAACGTCCACCCAACGTCTTCCAGCATTGTACAAATGTTATACAAATGTTTTTCGTTCACCTGGTAATAGGGGGCCTAATATTGATGTATGCTGGGCTCCTGCCGTCACCATCGGCATAGTGGTAATCACCTTTTAAGAAATAACAACGTTGAAAGTATAACACCTCGCATACATAGGCTACAAAGCTCACATAGATAAGAGGACGATGATGTTATGATATGAGATGGTTTCGTCCAGAGAGCATGGTGGGTTACTATATATCTTGACGGGAGATATCATTATCAGTGATTATTCACGTAATCCAAGTTAGCAAAGCTCATCATGTTCAATAGCACGAATAAGGAAGTAACGCTAGATAGGGTGAACCAGTAGTCGACCGTTCTTCTGAATTGCAGAAGGAAATTTAGCACACAAACGAAATGAAAACAAAATGGACTATATTTCTATCACTTGGTAAGAGCTGTTTTGACAGAACATAACCAGACTCATACATCTCTGAAATCAATAGCATTAAGCCAGTTACATAGCTAGCTATACTACTGTGCAAAGCCAGGCTTGTAAAGTAAGCAGATAGTGCCTTTTGGCTTTTCACGGCAGAATATGTAAAATGTTATTATGAAAAACAAATATCTTCAAAATAAAATTATTTAATCATCTGCTCGTCTATCCAAAAAACATTTTATTGATTTCAGAGGCAATTTATTTCGTTGCAAATGTGCTTAAAAATCTATATTCAAAGTAGACGAAAATAATGGCCATTTCTCACGATCGTTGATAAACGCTCGGAAGCCAGTCATCATATCAGCACATTAACGTAATCTTCCATCATACCATGGAAGCCCCTCTGAATCCGCCCCTGGTTGTAATGATAGGCCTATAGTGTTTGTTTCGATTAGGCTTACGTCTTGCATGTCGCGATACAATTTAAATGGTTAGAACATTTGCATTAAATTAGCAAATTATGTAGTAAAATAGTTGGGATAACTGAAAAGAATTTCAATGACATTAAGAAGTAGACAGGCTTAATTATGTTTAAATTGAGAATCCTATCCTAGTTTAGTAATAATTACGCTTATGGACAGAAAACGAAAGACATACTACACGCTACCCCTCCGATCCAGAATTTGAGCTGGCACGTGAGGTAGGTCGTTATGATTCGCTGAGTAAACATTTATGGCGCCTATTGCTCATGAATCATTCAATGCTACACTTTCATGAACTGTCCAAGAACTATCAGTTCAGGATATTTCAAATAAAGTTCATGAACTGTTCACTATAGTATTTCACAGCGGAATACAACGGCACGCTTGCGTAGCATGGTCAACGTCCACAGGAGTAGGGTCTGCCATAACAAAAATATTTTGATTTAATAAAGTACATTTGAAATAAATATACGCAGATTCTATTGTCGAGATATGTACGAAGGCTATCGATTAGGACTGAAAAATTGGTGGGAGTGACAGCCTACGACAAATTTTACAAAATGGCAATATTCACTTTATTGTTCTGTGCCTTAAATAGCGTAAATCAAGGCTTGAAATTTATACCTTTCTAATTTTATTTCTGTAAAGTCAAATACATGAATTGGTTGACTTGAATAACACCATGCGTGATGTTCTAACAATAATTTTTTTATAGAGTTCAGATCAGTTCTATTAGTTATTTTCTGCTGTCTGATTACTATTTGCTTAACAATAGGCCTGTGCTATAAAGTATACTTTCTGTGAAACATAAGACCAGTATCATTCATATCGTTCTCTAAAACACCCCCTCAACTCCTAAATTTTAGCCACAGCGTAATTGGTGAACGATTCCATGATAATTAATGTTCAGCGTGTGGTCAACATATATCAGTTTATTTAGATTTATCCCACTACTATACCACCGGTATTATAACGCCTGGTATGATATACTACCTTGATCATGATCAGAATAAATAAACTAAAACATTGTCGGTAAGTCTGATTTTATAACTTCAAAATCAATGACGCTGAACTCCGTTTTTTTAGTTTGAATAACAGTAATATATGTATTAACTAACACTAACTATTGTGTAGGTATAGTTAGGCTATCGTGTAAGTATGAAATATCCATACTGTAGGGTCACATAATATATGCCTCTCTTTGTGGATACTTAATGATTTTTATCTTCTGTGTATCTATTTATCACATGAGAGGACGTGTAGTCAGAAAACCCTTTACCCCTTCTACATACCAATTGATGTACGATATTTTACACGTGATACATGCTTCTTATGGTAGATGAGTACTAGATGTATTTTCTTAAAATGTTATTCAATCAGTCATTTGCATTTGTTTGATCAACAATTTTAATAGTTATTTCCCAATGTTTCCAAATGAGTTGGCGATATGACACGACACTGGTGCCAACAGTCTTAATAGTGTGAGAAACTAATCGTGTTGTTTTAAAAAAATATTTTAATTATCTAGTCATTGTAATTTAGTTGAGCGTGATTATAATTCTACATTAAAATGATTTAAACACCTTTTTAGTGAGCATTGTAATTATATTCAGTCTGACTAAATTAAAAAATTGCAATATTTTGTGTTAATTTTTCTTTTAAAGTCACTTTGTTATCATGCTATCAGCGACGTATACACGTGTTTGTCAGTGTTTTCCATAATGACACGCACCACACCGGCTTCAGTGTCACAAGCCTGATAACTCTGATTCGGGGCACTTGCCAATATAGGCCTACTCATGTATGTGAAAACGTAACTGTGCTGAATAATGAGAAAGAAAAAACAGAAAATACGCTACACAGAATATCAACTTTTGTTGAGCTTTCTGAGAACGATCATTCAAAGTGGCCTAATATTGAAACTGTATATACCCGGCATGACCAGGCTGCCTAACTCACTTCGCGGCAGACCCGGTCACAGTGACCGCCATTTTATGAACACAGCAAGCTGTGTAAAATCGACACTCGCGCCACCTACCTACCGAAAAAATAGAGAGCCATGAAACTGAGACTTGTAGTTTGAGTGCATATTAAAACTTGTATTTCGAGAGAATATTAACACATTTTAAAACATTACCCCTCTAGAAAAGTGACCGAAAGAAAAAAACTCGTCATTAATCAAAATAATGATTACTCGTTTTTTTTGCAGAAAAATATGTGTAAATTTTAATTTATGCCTTAGTAAACATCAATTATTACACTGCAATATATATATATTTTGTATATAATTATACTGTTGATATATACATACCAGGTAAAATTTGCAATATTTGTAATGGTTTTATTCAGATACAAGTGTACAAATAACAATGTTCTGATATCCACCGGAGCACTATGATGACTGCAGGAAATGGTCCTCAAAGGGTCTTTCATACATTTTTTGAAAGGGGTAATGTTTTCAAAATGCAAGCTGATGAGCCAGAAACAGATTACACCATGAAACCTATATGTTCTTCTGGAGGTGTAGCAAAATATACATTTTCAGAATGAGCCCCAGGACTAAAAAAATTGAGTTCTCTGTGTAGTGTCAGAGCCTTGTGATGTCGTCAGGGTAATTTTTATATTACTTTTGAATCGAATGAGTACCATTGTCACCAAAATCAGAAAAGATTTAATAAAACATCCCATCTTGCAGTGCTTCTCTGTTAAGGATGTATTCGAAGCATGCGAAGCACTTTAGCGCAAAAACTTTACCAATTCGAATTATCAGACCATGATCATTGCCATAACATACCAGCGAAAATGTTCAAACGGTTACATTTTCTTCACGCGTCGCGCCGGTTTTCGCGCCGGTTTTCGCGTGGGAAATTCAAGCAAATGCAGTCACCGCAATCTGGCTTTGGTACAGCGTTGTGTTTAGTGCTTAAAGGCTCCCACACAACGCAACGACTGTCCCCGATTGCCTAAGATGCGACGATAATCTTAAGCAATCGGGGGCCTACACGATGACCACTAGGATCGCTGCTTTACCCAGTAAACATTTGTATAACATTTATACAACGTCGGCCCAACGTCTTCGGTCCAACATTGTATAAATATTATACAAATGTTTTGTGTTTGCTGGGAAGTTTACGACGCCAAGTCGATATCAGTCTTTCTGGTGTGACATGCTGCCGTCGTAGAACCAGCTTGTCTGCGATTTTTTAAAACCTGCCACGTCAGTCGCGTTTTAGGCAATCGCGAGGAGTATTTGCGGTGTGTGGGAGCCTTTAGAATCAAGAGTCTAGTGCGGATTTGCATGGTGCACAACTCTGTAGGATACATCCTCAGACTCAATCACTATAACCATTTAGTAGAAATCACCATACACACAACACGTACCACTTAAAATGGAGAAGTCATGATAATATACAGATGACATCGACAAAAACATCGCCGATGATCTCATGAAGGAAGTATAAGTGGTATAAATTGTTAACAAAGTATCATCTCGGTCTTTTTTAAAACAAAATCACATCAATGTTGTTGTATTAAACGATACACTAGTCTACTCAAACTTAAAAAGACACTAGATCAACCTGGCAATCAATAGATAAAATCAGAAAGAAACTTTCAAGCATTGTTAAGATAATAATGACGATATGCGCTTGGTAGGAAGATTTCTGCAAAACCAAAACCCATGCAAATTACATATTTTTTTAACTTTTAATTGATATAGAGACTACCATAAGTCGTTCTGATTGAGATAAACTGGGATAAAATTTTACCTTTTTACAGCAGCTCTGATCAGATTGATCTTTTTATTTGGCTCACTGGTAATCATATAATAGTATGAAGACATGCCAACAAAGACGGTAATTATGAAAATGAAAAAACACTGATTCAGTGATATATTAAAATGTGAAGTAAGAAATAACGTTGTCTTATTGTAGGTTGTTTTGGAATAATTGTTTACTCTGGGAAACATCTACACGACAGAATCATTTCAAAACATGTAATGGATGAAAGGTACAATAGTGATGACAATAGTTTAAAAGAAGTGGCGGATGAAGAGTTTGATAACGATGATATATTTAAAGGGAGATATAATATATATAATGAGAAGAAGATATTGGAGAATATTATTGGAGAGACCGGAGAAACACGTAAGATCAATTATTCAGTTCTCATAAATAAATGTCGCTTGTCGACATAAGCAACTTAAATATCTTTATTTTTTTAGTTTACCCTTTATTTTCTACATTTTTATTTTCTCTTTCTGTCACACCAATTAGTACAATTTTCACGAAAACGGATGAGATATGAATACTCCTGGCATGATACACATGAGTCTAAACTTATTTACCATGGTATAGCTGTAGAAATATTTTTTGAAAGATATTAACCTTTTCACTACCATACATGACGGAAATTTCCGTCGTCATTCGTCAATGAACTTAACCATAAAATGACACAAATTTTCGTCAAATATATACTACATTTATGTATTTTTCGTCATTTGAAGCTGGAAATTGCGTTAGCAATTCCAGCTTCAAATGACGAAAAATAGAACTCGTACACCAGTATATTTGGATCCTGGCATGCACCCCGGCCTGGAAGTCAAAGGGTTAAACATATATATATGCGCTTATCTGCATTCCCCTAACATACACAATACTCTACTGCATCTATATTTATTACTTTTTTGAAAATAATTATATGGTTTAAACCTAGTTAAAATGTATTCGCACGTTTGTGTAAATCAAATATTTGCAGCATATGGCATAGTTTCCCACCCAACTGTTTACTGAAATCTGAAATAACAACTGCTAAATGGAGAATTGATAAAATACATTAAAAACTTGACAGCGAGTCAGTCCGCCTAAATTAATGATATTAGTGATGGTAAAACCTATATGCTCTCACCACCCTAAATAAGGCGAAATCCGGCCAGGTGTCTACTAATAAAAGAATCATAACACAAAATATTTGTAATGCTTCTGTTCTAACCTCTGTTGAATTAAAAAAATATATAAACAGGCTATAATTTTGTGAATATTTAATAAACACACTTTGTTTCCGTCATGCAGGATATCAGATATAACTGTTTCATGATAATCTCGCAGGGGTACAGTGGGTTAAAAGCATGTGTGTCTGGTCTGTAACAGAGGGTAAGAATTATAGCTAATTTTGAGCTGTTCTGACGTCTATACACGTCATGGACTGTAGCTCAAAATCTGTCTGGCCACCAAACATGTATCGGACCTTTTTTTGAAAAAGGACAGATCAGTTTTTGTCATGATATGCGACACTATATGTGGATATTGTCGAGAAGGGGTGAAATCGGCCCATGGAATTGAGGCAGTTTACATGTATTTCAATGGCAGCGGCATTTGGAGTGGTGAGACCATGAGTATGCACACAGTTTTGAGGTTTTCAGTGCTTTGTTGTCATATTTCACTTGCTAGATTAAAATCTACAGCTTTAAATCTATATTTAGTTATGTTTTTTAGTCGCTCTAATAAGCCAAGCTTCACAATAATTATGCTCAGGAAGTATGTAATTAAATTAATAGATGTGATTACCAAGGGTGAAAGTGATCTGAGAAAGCTGTGTTTTCAGGATAATTCATAGATGAAATGCTTGATTGCTGGTTTGCCCGGGCTGGTTTGCTTGTCATTTGGACATGAATAAAAATGTAATAATATGAATTTCAGGGTTTGTGATACTGATAACAGTTGACTCTAATATAAGTGACATTTTTCAACAACATTTTTCAAATTGCAGGGTAACTATGGCGACTTTTTATGACGATATAGTGGCGGGAATAACATCTTTATTCAATTATTCACTAAATTGCGACTTTCACGAAAATATGGCGCATTGTCATAACATCAATGATTTTTCAAAGTGATTCCAGTGCAACAGTTTTCAATTGATCTACCTAATTTAAAAACTATATTGTTCAAAACAGTTTGAAGCTTCATTCTGGGCCAAAAAAAACAAAAAAAACGTATATTTTTATATATGGTCTGACCACCCTAAATAAGGCAAAATCCGGCCAGGTGTCTACTAATAAAGGAATCATAGCACAAAATATTTTTAATGCTTCTGTTCTAACCTTTGTTGAATTAAAAAAAATATAAACAGGCTATAATTTTGTGAATATTTAATAAACACACCTTGTTTCCGTCATGCAGGATATCAGATATAACTGTGTCATGATAATCTCGCAGGGGTACAGTGGGTTAAATGGATGTGTGTCTGGTCTGTAACAGAGGGTAAGAATTAGAGATAATTTTGAGCTGTTCTGACGTTTATACACGTCATGGACTGTAGCTCAAAATCTGTCTGGGTACCAAACATATATCGGACCTGTTTTTGAGAAAGGACAGATCAGGTTTTGTCATGATATGTGACACTATATGTGGATATTGTCGAGAAGGGGTGAAATCGGCCCATGGAATTGAGGCAGCTTACATGTAACGTTCGGGGTTCAACTCAACACATGGTAGAGACTGTTGATCACATTTATTAATTTTTCATATTCACATTCATATATCATGTATCCAAAGCTTTCTTGTATCATCTCAATCTCTCTATCTATATCTCTGTTACTCGCACTCTTTATACTCACTCTCATCTCACTGTTCCATCTATCAAATCTGCTAACATCCATCTACCTCGCGTGATTCTAGAATGATCGTTGTGTTTGTTGAACTAGTTAAATGGAAACCATTAAATAAATCAGACACTTAAAATCACGTCTTTACACAGACAGAAAGTTGACCTACTTATAATATAGCCCTCAGAATTTAGAAGAGTAAGATGACTTAATCAAGAAGTTATAATAGAAACACACGTCATTCGCATGACATAAGTCAGTTAATTAAATATTAAAATAATATCACAGATATAAGTCATAAAACAAGATCAGTTATCAAAATAATATAACAAGACAGATTTTTAGGTGTTAAAATGAAATAGTAACTCATAGGCTAAAACTCACATTTTGATATTAGAATATTACCACAAACACAGATTACTAACACTATAAAAAATATAATATAAATACGTCTTTGTATAGGCAATCCCTATGAGTCATCGGGAACTCCGGCCACAAGTATCCCAAAATAAGTTGTCCTCACGAGGTCAGGTAGATGCGGTTAACCATCTCATAGCTAGGGTCAATTAACAAGACGACACATGCATTTCAATGGGAGCGGCATTTGGAGTGGTGGTATTGCATTTATTCATAAGTGTGGTAAATAAATAGTTATTTATGACGTCATAGATTCAACCTATTTTATTTATTCATTCATTCAAATATATAGGTCTAGTATACCATAGATAGTTACACAACAGTTATGAGACTATTACGTCATAAATAGTCTTTCATACAGTTAGATTGAAATAGTATTTTACTAGGCCTACTAATCCATGTGATTCGATCGTAATGCGGATCCTGCATCCGGGTCTCAATCTGGATCATCCCAAAATTTAATCGAATGTTAATTCGCCAGAAACACACCTTTGGTGAAAGTTTGATGCAAATCCGCTCATTACTTTTTGAGTACTCAGGTGGACAGACAGATACATTAACCAACAAGACCAAAAACATAACGTCCTGGCGGAGGTAATAATAATATAATATAATAGGAGCTATTGTTAATTAATTATCCGTTGCCAGAAAACGGAGCGTGATTATCAGTCGCAGGCCATCTGAAATACAGTCCCTGTCGTTTGTGTTTTGACGCTGTATTAGAGAGGTTATCAACTTCTCAGCTCGTGAAACCTGTCTGTGTAAAGCCGAGAAAATTCCTCGACTTCTCCTTCCAACTACTTGCATAAATTGTTGAAAACACGTTGACATTTATGCCGCAGCAGCCACGAGCGAGTCCACAACTTCCCTTTTCGATTTATTTGACTTCACGACGCACAGTGGGTCACAGTATTACTGGTGTGGTATGTTGCCGTCGTAGGAACCGGAATGTCGGCATGTGCATGTGCTTGTTATCAAAGAGAGTACATAATTCAGGATATTCATTGAAAATAATAATAAAGCACATTATATTTTGGTCATAATATCAACGTGAATAATCAATTTTGAACTATTTCCTCATCAAAATATATCATTCTCACAATTTTGTTCACACCAGGCATTCAAATAGACAAACTGAGCCTGGGTATAGCGATACTGTCAGTCTTTTAAATTTGAAAAGAAGAGCGTAACCTTAGCATGATTGTTCAAGTAGCTCTATACATATGTTCCTTTTCAAACTCTTGAAAAATTGTACCGTTACAACCGTTACAACCTAGCTTGTGTAATGTGACCAGGTGGATTCTCGTATTCGAGCAGGATATTAATGTGTTAATTAATATATAATCCTAAAGACAGCGGGGTAAATTTAGACACTTTTCAGCTTTGTGCATTGCACTCATTTTTATTTAAACATTCCAATTTGTTTTATCGGTTTTCTATATATTGTAAATGTCTGCTATTATAATTTATGGTAATAAATGCCGTCGATCTTCTGTTTCTTATTATTATATATCTTTTTATTCAGAATGTCAAGGTATCTCAATTTACCCCAAATTGAGGTAAATTGGCACACCTGCTAACTCATTATTAAACTGATAGTCAGAGATCATATTCACTGAAATAAGGCCCCGTGCGGAATTTTGCAAACCACCCAAATGTCTCAAGGACATCCTATATAACAATAAAAAACATGTTGGCATGTAATTATAAATACTACTTTCGTATGGAGGAGTGGTATTTGAGGTAACTGTCATACAAAACTAATATAGTACATCAACTTTATTCAACTTTTACATTTAATATGGTCATGCACGGACACAGGAATAGATTACGTTGGGGTGCCCTTTTTTGTTGAAACCTCACCCATAGTATTGGTGAGGTTTGAACATCTGTTTTTTCAGAGTCATCTCTAGCAAAACATGACCTGACCTTTAAAAGCAAAGGGGTATATTATTGTATTTATCCTATTACATGTATATTAGTTAGGGGCCGACCATTTAATACCAGGGGGGGGGGGGGTAGGGTTTTTTCGTAAAAAAATAATTTGTTCACAAAATTGGCAAAAAAAAATAGTTTACTCTATAGAGTGTGGGAAAAAATAATTTGTTCATTTATGTGTAAGAAAAAAATTGATTGTGGACGGCCAGCAGATCTTTCCAAATATGCCGGAAACTGCCAAAGAGAGGCAAAAATTCCCTCGCTCCGCTCGGTCAAACGTCTAATGCGTGTAGGTATTATACTGTATACCGGCACACTGGAATGAGCATGCGAAATAACACCTGCCTTTTAATTTATGGGATTAACGGTCTAGTCAACTGTTAAAGCTTGCAGGACATGGGTCCCCAAGAATGCAAAATTGCCCGTGGGTAGGCCTAGGCCCTATATCATAAAAATACTAAGATATGCGTTTTATACCCACTGCCGCATTAAGAGCAAGTTTCCAAATCATGGCAAGTCCATATATACTTGAGTGACATATGTGGGTTAGTAATTCCACCAAAGCTCAAAGCTCTAAGCTCTTTAATAGCTCTGGCTCTTAGCTGGGTGACTTATTACTGAGGGGATTGCGAAACAGCTGCCCCAATAATGTGTATTGACAGGACAGCTTTTTCTTAAACATTGTACACTCCGCCAATGTTGGTTCAACGTTGGGCCAGCGTCGCAGACGTTGGTCCAACATTAAAAAAGCATTGGGTCAATGTCTCGTTTGAGTAGTATCTTGTAATCAGTTTAGTTGCTGACATTAATGCCGTCAACCTGTATAGCTATCGGCTATTGTAAGCCTACACGTGACCGTCCAGTGCACGCATGCCCGTTTCGCGGTTGGATGGTTCTTTAAACATGTCCTGGAAAAAAAGTTTGTCTGTGACATCTCAGGAAAAAAATTGTTTGTTTTTGCTCAGGGAGAAAAAAAATGTTATGTTTTCCTCTCGGATGGAAAAAAATATTTTGATTAGGAAGAAAAACCATACCCCCCCTCCCGGTA
This sequence comes from Flabesymbios commensalis, assembly GCA_964017125.1. Taxonomy (NCBI): domain Eukaryota; kingdom Metazoa; phylum Annelida; class Polychaeta; order Terebellida; family Flabelligeridae; genus Flabesymbios; species Flabesymbios commensalis. The sequence goes on from OZ024907.1 coordinate 46,254,271, forward strand.
TTAAATGGTCCGCCCCTTATCAGGTTATGTAAATATATGACTCAATTTAACACCCCAATAGACAGGTGACGCTGAGCCGGCGTTGTTTCGAAGTTGGTTCAGCGCCTGTGACGCTGGCCCGGCATCGGAGCGGCACTAGTTGGGCGTCTGCGTTTGCTGGGGTGGTGGACTGACAGCTATTTGACAGCTGATGTGATGTGTCTGTCCAGCGTTGGTATGATAATGGCCCACCATAATGGGTCGGTGTTGACAACCTCGACACCCGGCAAATGCGAGACATTGGACTATTGTTGGTTTGATGCGGGCCCGACGTCGAAGACGAGGGGCCTGCATCCCAGCAAACCCAAGGCATTTGTATGGCATTTGTGCAACGTCGGCCCACGTCTTCGACGAGGTCTTGTCAAAAACTGTAACGTTAACCCTTTAACCGCCAGTCCCGATTATATTCGTTTCTTCACTTTAATTAGCACATTAAATACCAGCTTTCGGCCTCCATTTGTCAAATCTGAATAATTTTAAATCGCTTCAAGTGGGTAAAAATTTCAATAAAATTATTTGGCGGTTAAAGGGTTAAACCTTGACCTCGATTGGAAGTTGACCAGGTTGCGCATGTGGTTTCAATTTGGACTCAGCGAATCGTGGCATCTTATTTAATTTAGGTGTAACGGTACTTAAAAGGTCAGAAATAATCTTATTTGGTGTATAGGCCATATATGCCTAAATTGGGAGGGGAAATTAAAAGTCGATTTTTATAGTTTCAAAATACCGGGGGGGGGGGGGGTACTTTACAACTAGTTTCAACGTACCCCCCGGTACGCTGAAATTAGTTTAAACGTACCCCCGGGGGGTAATCAGAAACTAGGGGAGGTAACTTGAAACTGAACCTTTTCTAGTTTCAGCGTACCGGGGGGTACTAGTTTCAACGTACCCCCCGGTAAGCTGAAAATGGGTACGCTGAAACGGCTACACCGGCATATTTTATGACAAACGTACCCTGTCACTCGCTTTTAGCTGGTTTAGATTTGGGCCAAAACTGGCAACTTTGACCCAGCTCTGAACCGGTGGAGGACGAGAGAAGTGGGCCGTTTGCCCGAGACTGGGTAGATGTTGGGTCATCCTACCCAGATGATACAACACTGACTCAGACAATGATTATTTTATTTATTTATTAAATATGACTCTGCTTTAAATGAACATGATTATCATGATTATGGTCTGATAATGTTTTAATGATACTTCACTGCAAATTTTGTATTGCATATTTTATTCAATAAAAAAAAAAAAAAATGTTGGCAGTCTGAAATGTGTGAGGGTGGGGTTGGGGTTGGTGATGTATATAAGAAAATTTTAACATTTTACTCGACTGACTTTGGGATTCAGCATTAAAATATATATATATATATAATTATTATGATTTTTTTCAGAAAACATGAACCCACCCTTAGAGCGCTGATAGTCAATATTTCCCCCAAAAGTCACAACGTTCGTAGAATGTAACTTTCCCGTTTGTTCTACATGTGTATGATTATGAGCATGCTATTGGCTGTTGACTTCATTTGGTATATCGGTCATCTGGCTCCACCATATCAAGTTAGAAAAAACCCCACCTTGTGTAATCGTCCTTCACACATTTCAAACACGGAGCATATTTGTTAACAACTGCATCATATTTCAGCAGTTTTTTCAACTGCTTCATGACCACAACACTAGTTTGTTTGGTAACTTTTATATATTTTCAGGAATGTATGACGCTGTATTAAATGATCCGATACTGCATAATTATGTCATTTAATACAATTAATGCCTAGACTAATGGTCAAAAATAATTTAGGAATAATCCAGCGATGAAAGGATAAGTAAAATATTTTTATATTTTACCTAGCGTTATTGGGTCATTAAGTATTACAAACAGAATAAATGTATCCAAAAAACACAGTCTAATTTTCGTGAGAGTTTTTATTATTATGTTTAATGCACTGGTATGTTTGTGAATTGATACGAACTTTTAATATTTTATTAGTCAAAGTTTTGTTATAATATTTTGTTAACCAATTATTGTATTAATCCATTATGTTGTTGAAAATCTTACCAATCCCAAAGTAAAGGCGCTATAGGTTCTTTAACGCGGAAAGGGTGTCACCAACACTAGCTTCGCACCTTCTCCATTGCCTAACCAGGTAAGAAGCAGGATGTTACGTCACCTGCCGCCAACTGTTTAACCCATAGTGCACCGCATGCGATTTCTAAAAAAAATATCAAAAATCGATTCCGGTTTGGACAGGTGAACTACAATACAATTTATGCATTTGGGGAAAATAATGAGTCCGATATTCGGAGTAGACAGGTTCCGGTTTGGAGAGGGTTAATTAGTATTGTTTTGAGTAAAATTAATTCGGGAACAAATAATTATTACGGTATAGACAGGATTCCGGTTTGCACAGGGTCCGGTATGTACAGGTTGCACTATGGTATTATTATTTTATTAAGTAACATTATTATTACATAATTTATTAAGTAACACATCCTGACACTGTAGTGATCCATCCCATCATTGTATAGCATAATGTGGAATATCCCACCATTTGAGTGTCATACTGGTGTTTAAAAACATTAAAATTTCATTATACATACTATCAAATGTCGGCATACCGACGACATTTTATTGCCATATATTGTCATTATAATTCCACATTATGGTAGGCCCTACTATAATATAATATATCGACACTATGCCATAACATGAAATGTCAAGGTTTAAGACAAGATTATACCATCATAATAGTGACATTACAATGTCATGTGCCAACATTGTGATGCCATATTTTAACAATTAATTGTAACTTTATGGTTCTATAATATATTTTCTGTACACTATAGTACTGTACCATATATGCATGTAGATCTACTGACATAATGTATCATCCTGATACATTATGACATATCGTGACACAGATCTGTTAAATCTACTCATAGACTATTTATAGACATCTCACAGCAAATATGTTTATATCTTCTAACTTTTTTGATATGAGTAATGTCATCCACCATACTATTTATTCAAGCGTTGAAAATGGCAGATTTAAATTAAAAGAAGCGGAGCAATGTGTGATCAAACTGTACTATCCCTTGTCAATTCAGTTCTATAGTAAAACGCTACAGATCTTAAAAAAAACACCCACAAAGGACGACCTCCCCGAAAGGGAGCAGCGCCCTCCCGTCAGTATCTTAAAAAACCCTACTAATTTGGGCTTTTGTATGCTCCAGAAAGCACCATTTCAAGCATTTCAAGCATTTAGATTTTGACATTTTTCTGGAGGAGCATGACCCCAGACCCCTGTAAAGCACATGAGAGGATGACTGAGCCAGCTGTGGTTTGTATTAGAAATTATAGTAAACAAATTGGCTTCATTTGCTGAATCCACTGCTGCCCATCCCAATGAGATGTCAGATAATGCCTACTTTATGCCCAGAGCTACTTGTGTACTGCAAGCAAATGGATTAATTCGCGGTGTAGTTGTGCTAGACGTCAGATGGGTTGTTCCTAAATGCTAATTGGATAACATGGTTGATTCAAACATGGAAGTGAGATGTTTTACTGAATTGCCATCATTCTAATATGTTATTTCTGTGTATGTTACAAGAGCACAGTATCGTGTTTCATACTAGAAGTGACAAACTATGAGCCACTAGTTTAGCATATTTTATCGGTTTTCTAATCACAATCGGCCTTGAAAATGTATTTGTTTTTAAAAGCTGATGCCACAGTATCTATATTTATGATAATTTTGTATACTTTTTGACATGTATTTGCATACATATGCATTCTACCAGGTGTCATGTGTTGTATACTATCGAGTTTAATATTTTTATTTTTATTTTTGTATATGGTATATCACAACAAAGAAGTATCCTGCATATTTCATATAACTACCACCCTAAAATACTAAAAATAGGCTGATCCTTCATCAATTGCAAAGATTTTACTTGTATAGAGAAAGCACTCGGTTTAACCGCTTACCGTTTACAAATTTCGTTGTGATCTAATAACTTAACAAATGTGATTTATTTCATTATAAGCTTCATTTTAAATGTTACTGTGCATATACCTGGTCCATTCTGTGTCATTTTTAAAACGTTTTGTTTAATTGTAATAATTTATTTCGTATTTTGCCTCTCAAGAACTCATGCACACACTTGCAAGCCGACAACCGGGTGCTAGTTATGCCCAGAGGTCCCCTTGACATACTAAAAAAGGTTTTAGGTATGCACGCTCAAGTGGTGACGAAACTCTCCTTGGCCACCTTTGGCCAACTGACTATTAAGGGATTAGGAATAAACGTAACCGACGAGTAAATGTAAAAGAAAAAATCCAAAATGGTTTTCAAAATGTAAATTAAATCTCTTTTTTTTATTTGTGGCTCGGAATTGCTCGCTTTATTAATTTTGTATGACCTGGGGGCCGAAACAAACATTTTTGATGTTTATTGTTCATCGTCTGACCTATATTTTCTCGTAAAATCCAAGATGGACGTCATTTTAGATATTTACTATTACAATAATGACGTCATTCTAAATACTAAGCACATCAAAGCATGTTAGCATACACAGTTTCGAATGACTTGTATCCTAATCTGCCGTATTACGTAGTCTATATTTTTAGATTTCCATAAAACAAATGTTTATTTTTTTATTTATTCGCCATACACAGTACATGCACATTTGAATACATTAGAGTTCATAAACAGATAGTACAGTATGGGAGGTTATCTGAGAACAGGCAATATAGCTATACAGGCTCAGAAACCATCGTTATAAAATTGAAATTATGTTAAAAAGTAATACAATAAATAAAAAAAGCGTTTTAACGTGGAGCACCACGATTACACACACAGGAGTGACACCTACATGCCCCTGACCAGGTACATACATTATCTGTATCGAAATATGTTATAAGGTTGTCATAATGCATTACAAATTCACGTTTAAAAGAATATGTAGAGTCGGCGTCCCTCAATTGCCGCGGGAGGGCGTTCCACATTGGTACAATTCTATTAAAGAAACTTCTTTTAAAACACTCTGTTCTAACAATTTTCATACGTAGAACACGGCCCGCATTGCCAGATCTCAGAGATGAGTTTGAAATTATTCCTATATTGTTATGCCAGGCTACGTCATAGTATCCTTTAATACTTTTAAAACGCGTCGGTAAGATAATGGGTGCAAATGAAGCATAGTGCATCGTTGGTCGTATTTAAATTCCGGATAATTAAGAATATAACGAGTACCTGCTCTCTGTATTGACTCAATAGCTTTTGTATCTGAAACCGTACTGGGGGACCACACACTTGAACAATATTCTAAATTACTCCGTACTAATGTACCGTACAGAGAGTCGTGACGTTAACAGGAGCATTTAAACCAACTGCTCGCTTAATCATACCCATCGTTCTATTACATTTATTAATCAATCCCCTACAATGTGTGCCCCATGTGAGATTGGTGTTTATCAGTATTCCCAAATCTCGCATGTGCTGTACTCGTTGTAGGGGCTTGTTTGAAATTTTATATTCAAATATAAATGGCAATTTATTTCTGGTGATGGATAATACATTGCATTTGTCAATGTTAAAATCCATTCCCCAGATATAACTCCACATTAAAAGACTTTCGATATCCTGCTGTAGCAGAACACAATAATTTAAAGACCTTATTTAAAAAAAAACACTTTGCATCATCAGCAAACAAACTTATAGAGCAAAAAGAAACAACATCTGGCATATCATTAATGTATAGTAAAAATAAAAGTAAGCCTAAAATTGAGCCCTGCGGTACTCCTGATGTCACAGACAACCAGCTAGATTTAGCACCCTCTATGACTACTTGCTGTTTCCTACCTGTTAAGTAGGATTTTAACCAACTCAGTGAGTCACCATTAAATCCAAATGTTTTCAACTTATGGATAAGTAGTGAGTGTGGTACACTGTCAAAGGCCTTTGTCCCGATCTCCTTTTTATGAATTGGTGACACATATGCACACTTCCACATATTTGGAACTTGTGATAGCCTCATGCTTAAATTGAAAAGACTTGTCAGTGATGGGTTTATTTGCTGGGCGCACATTTTCAATGCATATGGGGAGACATTATCAGGCCCACACGCTTTATTAACATCGAGTTTAGATAAAATTTTAAAACGTCGAAATCATTAAAACACATACTACTGAGATGATCTTCACAAATGATAGGAATGTCGGGTAATTGATCCTGTTCTCTCTCATCTACTTGCTTAAATACAGATTTAAAATAGTCGTTAAACAGACACGCCTTGCCTTGAAGGTCCGTAGAGCCAGCAGAATCGTTTTGAATTTTACTAGGTAGTGATTTACTTTTCGTTTTATTTCTAAAAAAGGACCAGAATCTTTTAGGATTACTTTTTGACATTTCTCCCAAATTATCAACAAAACATCTATACTTCTTTCTTAATACCGATTTTAATTTAATTTTAATTTTCTTTAAGGTCACTGGCTTTGGCTATTTTCCACACATTCTTTTTTTTAGATGACATATGTTTAACTTCGGAGTCGAACCACGGAGGCGCATTAGATTTCCGGACATTAACTTGTGGGACACATTCACTAACAGATTTATTGTAATGCTGGGGCCATGTGTCTCAAGCTGCATCAATATCGGTAACATCCGTAGCAGTATTAAAATAAGGTAGTTTGCTTAACAATGCGCACAGCTTTTCAACATATGTTTTTTTATAATTAAAAACTTTTCTGCTGACACTAGGTTTTTCAGACATCTTCAACAAAATATTAAAATTCAGAACAGTATGATCAGTAGTAAAATCGACATCCATAGCTGCCACCTGGTCCACTTTGGACTCGTCATTAACAAAAAGTAAATCTAATATATTACCACAAACATTTGAGGGTACACCGTTACACTGGATTAGTGAGTTACCTAACATAAAGTCAGATACATAATCTGGTATTCTAGAATAAATATCATTCCACTTAATCTGTGGACAGTTAAAATCACCAGATACAAAAATCAAATCGTATTTTTTAGATATATTAACTAATACTTCATTTAACTTTATAAAAAACGACTCGGCGGTGGCAGAGTGAGGATTGTAAGCAACAATAAAAATAAATGCTTTACTGTCAGCCGGTTTGCTTTCACAGACCAAAATTTCCTGGTCATGAGGCTCAAACTCACATTTTCGCTCTGAGTGAATGAAGTCACTCACAGCTAACATGGCACCACCACCTACTCTACCTGGCTCAATTTCCTCTCTGTCACGACGGTGAACAGCATAATTATGGGGGAACAGTTCAGTACTTGAAATGGATGAATTTAACCACGTCTCTGTTACTGCCAGTAAATGAGGCTGGTAAATAGCTATCAGATTATGCATTTCTGTTATTTTATTTATATTTGATCTTACTGACTTTACACTCCTTGCATTCATATATATAGTATTTAGCTTATCACACATACTCTTATCATTTTTCTTATTGACACTTGTATCAGGTCTGTGCTGATTTAAGCAATTCATTCTGTGTCACTCCAGCTGTGTCTTCGGCACTACCTGCTACACTGGCGCTCCTTGTGTCCTAGACTATGGCACCCAAAACAACGGACTCGTGAGGTAAATCGGCACTGTTCTGTGTCATGAGAAGTTTCCCCACAGTAGTAACATGACACGTGGTGTGAGTGGTTTTGACGTTTGTGATAATTTGAGCGGTCGTGTGTCATAGGCCTCCTGCTGTTTCGGCCGTAGTGTGAATTGTCTCGGTCGCCCTGTCTATTTAAAAATCTATTCTGATTATAAGCACCATGTTGCCAGTGTTCGTGCCTATGTGTGTGTTGCTGAGATGGACCATTAGCGTAGCGCTTTTGACTGTCTTGGATGGGGCCACTGTCTCTGACACGGAGGGGACGTCGGGGTTGACTCTGCTGTGTTGAATGCCGGCTGTGATGGTGGAGGGCTAGTCGTTTCCTTTGGTTGGCCTCGCCTCTATCACGTGGTGGATTTTGTGGCTTGGGTCTCTCACGTTGCTGGTCGTTGGTACTAGGAGTACTTTCCTGATACGTCAAACCCAGGTTGAGTTTCATGGTACCATATCGGCTCAGGTGGAGACCATCCTCGTCGAACATCATCTCACTAATTGTGTTGTCCTGGTGACGAAAGTTGCCATCATGACTAATAAATTGGCAGTCCAGACCCACTGCCAATTTCTCAAGTCCAACATTGACAGCTTCAACCATGGTTTGTACACGAGTACCATCTAGACGAAGGCACAGCGCACTCACAGACACCACATCGGCTCGGGCGACGGCAGCTTCCAACAGAGGTCGAAACTCTTCCAGTACATCAGATGTTTCGAGGCTGAGGTCTGCCTCGTTTGTGACACCAAAGATAGAATGTTATCAGACAGATTCGAGTCCAGCACACACAAGTTATGTAAAAACAAGCGGACAAAAAATATAGACTCAACTGCCGAGCAAAGACAGGCGTTTGCGTAGACCTACCCCCTAATTTTAGACAGGTTTGGGGGTATCACCATAAATTATAAGCGGGCAAAATATATAGTTCGCCCCTATTTTTTTTACTGCTAACATCTCATTTCATTGCTGGGAGACACTCCTGTAGGAATTATTATTCTTGATGGAATGTAACCACTATATTGTATGCACGAGTTTATAGGTATTTTGATACAATTTCGTCCATAATTTAGTATTATCTATATTTTTTTTCATCAAAATATGATATTCTGGCCGTTCTCATGGATTAGACACAACAAATGACCTTGATTTTGTGTTTCTATGTTCATTATTAGTGATAATATAGCGGAAACTTGATTTTTGCTTAGCAGTTGCGGCCATCTTGGATTTTCCATTAATGGGCGAAGGAAAAAAATTGGAACAGTTTTTATTTGTTCAGTTGGGAAAAATAGATGTGAGAAATCATCATCAATCAAAATCAACATGAACATGACACACATAGCGACATGTACTATTGCAGACTCGTAATATTATTTTGAGGTTCATTATTTGCGATTATATTTATAGATGTCAACATTTTATGAACACGATCTGGCCATCCCCGTGTCCTTGTGGTTGGTCTCCCACTCGCCCACATAAAAACTTTATGATTAATTCGGTCCGGTGACATTTGTGTGATTCTGGCGTAGCCTACTGTCTTGCTACCTCCTGGTACTGTCGGCATGTAGGCGGCACTAGGCCCGTACCCCCTCGTACAGCTGTGGTAGGGGCACTGAGAACGGCACCCAAGAAGAAGCGTCATGCTTTGTTGTGTGCGCTCTGTAGCTATATAGTTGGGTAGGATCGGGTTCCCCATATTGAAGCACATTTATAATTGACCACACCAAATTATCATATAGTCGTACGAAACAGTCAAAAGGTACACCGCGGTTCAACTTCACTTTTATTATTAAAACTCGTAAGGCTGTGTGAGCGGATTGCGCTACTTTTTTACAGTTGTAAATTAAAAATGAATCGGGCTTTAGGCCACCTTTGTGCACATATAGGCTAAACTGGGCCAGGAGAACCTCCTGAGGATGGTGAGATGATTGAGATGACACTGTCCTCCAGACACAGGATTCGAAATTCGAACCCTGGCGGTCTGAGGCCGAGCACGCTACCTCTCGGTCACGGAGACTCCCCACAATACTAACTTTCACACGTGGATGGGGAAGAAACATTTTTGTTTCTTTGAAACCGCCGAGACCGGGAACCGAACTTCGAACTCAGGCGTGAAAGGCAGCGGTGCTAACCACTACCCTAGGGCCCCCGCCCTTTTACAGTTGTGTCTTAGGCTAGGTGATCTGTCAACTCTAGTCCAAGATATTTATAGCACTCTCATATCTCTATATTTTCATCGCCACACTTAAAATTATATTGACTGCAGGTATGTGATGGAGGTCGAATATGTATTACTGCAGATTGTACTGCATTATTAATTTATAGGTCCCATTCGTCACAAAATATGTATAAGGCCTTTAACATTTCCTTAGCTTTTCTTCACTGTCTGCCAGGAGCACAATGTCGTCTGCATACATGAGTATTGTAACCTGAACACCGACACAGTGAATGCCACTGTCGATTCCGTGGATGGAATATGTGTCAAGTCGTTAATAAAGAGATTGAAGAGTGCTGGTGACAAATTACATCCCTGTCAGAGCCTTCTATCAACCTTAAACCAGTCCGTAAGATGCTCTCCGATCTTCACAAATGACATGGTATTGTTGTAGAGCGATATAATGGAATTGTAAAATTTACCTTTGACCCCGGCAGCACGTAGTTTATACAACAGTTTTTGTCTGTCCACTTTATTGTACTTTTTGCGTAGATCAATGAAAGCCGCATATGTAGACTTGCGTTGAGATTTTCTACATTCCACGTATAGAAGTTTAGGTGGTAAGTCTATTGTTGAACGGCTCCGACGAAAACCATTTTGAGAGTCTGATAATTTATTGTTGTCTACCATCCATTGAGTGAGACGTCTTTTTGTGTAGATTTTACAAATGGCAGGAGCGATATTAACCCACGATATTGAAGAGGGTCGTTGCTTTGAAATCAAGCAGATTTGGGAATTGGACATATTATAGATTTTGACCAGTCTTTTGGCGTGACACCCTCATTAAAACATTGCACAAACAAATCATGGAGTGCACATATTACAGTTGGATTTTTCAAGGTTTCTGAGGGAGTTTTATCGATACCCACTGCCTTAAAGATTCATACAACTGTAAAATGCACATGTGTGGGACGGTCAAGTGTAGGCCTACATTAACCTATAGAGTACACTTTGACGGCATTAATATCAGCGACTGAACTGATTACAAGATACTACTCCGACGAGAAATTGGCCCAATGCTGTTTTAATGTTAGACCAGCGTCTGCGACGTTAGCCGACATTAAACCAACATTTGGTGAGTGTGTCGTGTTGGCAGGGAAAGCTCTTACTGTCAATATGCTGGAGGTCAACTGTTTCCAGACCCCCACGGTAACACAACCTTTTGTGCCTCAACACAAAGCACACATGAGAGAAATGGTGAATTATTTCCTCATAGATGTCGCTCGAATATATAGAGTTTATATGATTTGGGAACTTGCTCTTAAATCGGAGATGGGTATGGAACGCATATAGTATTATTATCTTGGCTGATAACTGTGGATGTGGGGTGATATGTCATTGTGGAATGTCCAGAAGCCACTGTTGCATTCTGGGGACCACATTGTCCCACGTATTTTGACAGTTGACTACACCTTTGATACCCGGACGTCCTTTACCAATAGCTTCTGCTACCTCTTTCAGGCTAATATCCCTATTAAGCGGAGTTGTGGTATCTGGTTGATTCATAATGTCGTAATTACGTTTCCATGTGGACAAAACGGTCTTAAGCTCTGTTGATGTGTTGCCGTTTTCTAGCAATACCTCGATTCATTGGTGGTGCTGCTGATTTTATGTTTCGAGTTCCCATTTTTTTCCGATGCCGTGCCAAAACTCACTTGGTCTGTGTTTATGTGATGTCAGTAAATTGTCTAACGATTGTTTCCAGTGACATCGTTTAGCTCTCTGGATCAATTTTGAAAAATGTTTTTCCTCCTTGACGTAATCGGCTTTTAATTTATATCTCTTTCTGGTGTACACACGTGTATATGCATATTCGGCCTCACACACTACACTACATGCATTTGACAGTAATGTTCATCATTCCACTATGGTTTAAAGGAACGCGTATGCGGTTTAGATCTGGTAATTCGTGATTATAGTTTATTAGGGATTATGGAATCCATCTCCTTCTTTATGGTTTGCACAAGCTTGTTATATAATTCACTTACTATTTTCACAGCTTCTTGTCCCTGATGCAGTTTGATAGACAAAGCTCGTTGTGATTCACAACATTCGCGCTCATCATAACATGTTCTGGTATACGATTTAAAAAGTTCTTCTTCTGCGGTGTATGCGTGGTTGTTGAGTGTAGTTCTTCAGATGACATGCTCGGCAGTTGTAGTTTTATTTTCCATGGAAGGGCCGAGTGGTCGGGGATCCAATTTACCCGAACACCCATTTCTTTCAAATAGCGTATAATAGTAGAACGAGTTTAATACAGCGAAGTCAGTAAAATAACGTAACTGTTCATGTTGTAAACTATTGATCTGTAATAACAGTAACTTCAGAAAGCAATTAAATTAATTGTATTTATGTAGTAAGTGAGGCCAACGTTGGGTCAGGAATGCCAGAGTTGAGCGCATTGGGCCGTCGTTGTGCCAGCGTTGCCACTAGGACAGGTGCGAACATGCCTCATTATATCATTGATAGCGAGGATGTTCTGCCAAACAGACATTTGTGGATCCAGGGCACTGTTGGAAGGCCATGAACAAGGTCTACAACGTGACGTCAGAAGCTACAGGTCTGCCTACTAATAATACAGATATTATGTAATCCTTATTATATCATTGAGTAGCTAGGTGTGAGTAGTAGTTAGATTCAAATAAAAGGGTCGATAGTAGTCATGCAAACGTATCTCTGAGGCCCCACTGTTAGAGGTGAAATATTGGCAAAGATGATAGTGAGCAGCTAGACAAAACAATGTTGTTTTGGGGTTGGTCCACTCCCTACGGCGTCGGACCAACATAAGTCTAGCATTGTCTCAATGCCCTTGTTAGCTGAGTTACTTGTGTGAACAAGGCTAGACATTGGCACAGTTATTCTATGTTATACTCGGAGAAGTCTACCAGTGCGCAGGTGCAGAATTTATAACATAGAGACAGCCAGAGACGTAGAGCGGGAGAGCTCTGGGAGAGATGCGCGAACCATCATAGAGTAAGGAATGACTATTGTCTGTGAGCATGTTATGACCACGATGTAAGTGCATTAATAAAGAGGAGAGAAGATGATCCTGACTACGAGACCCAGCACGTAAGTTTGTTGTCAACAAGCCCGTTATACAATCCAACAATGTTGGTGAATCTGGAATGCGTTAGATTGTTAAATCCGTGGACTTTTAATTGGACTCGCAGTCTAAGGATTTTTCATTGGCTTCATTGCCAGGATTTTTCAATGTGGGACTAAGCAGTAATCAACCACTGATTTCCCAGCTGTCCCGATTCTAGTACAGTCGTTGATTGTGCTACTTCGTCCATTAAGTATGCAGAATTCAGAACTAATTAAAAGTATGTTATTAGAAGGGGTGTCAATGGTAACAGATGCAGATCTGTCCCACTGATAGGTTTTAACAAGGAATCTAGATTCCTTGGTTTGAATGGGCATTATGAGGCTCAATAAAATATCATGACTTGCTGGCAATGGACAAAATACATATAAGGGGCTACCTGTACATACCGGACCCTGTACAAACCGGAATCCTGTCTATACCGTAATAATTATTTGGTCCCGAATTAATTACACTCAAAACAATAATAATTAATTCTCTCCAAACCGGAACCTGTTACCTCCGAATACCGGACTCATTATTTTCCCCAAATGCATAAATTGTATTGTATTTCACCTGTCCAAACCGGAATCAATTTTTTTTTGAATTTTTATAAATCGCATGCGGTGCACTAAGGGTTAAACAGGGGGCGAAAAGGTGACGTAATGTTCATCCTGCTTGCTATCTGGTTATGCAATGAGGAAGGTGCGAAGCTAGTGTTTGTAACACCTTTTTCGCGTTAGAGGAACGAATATAGCGCCTTTACAACATACCGGTAATAGATTTATACAATAATTCGTTAGTAAAATATTGTAAGAAAATCTTTGACTAATAAAATATTAAAAGGTCATCAATTCATGAACATATCAGTGCATTAAACAATAATTCTCACATACATTAGACTGTGTTTTGGGATAACTTTATTCTGTTCGTGATATGTAATGGCCCAATAAATAAATAATTAACGGTAGGTAAAACATAGAAACATTTAATTTAGTCTTTTATCGCTCGATTATTCCTATATTATTTTTTAATCTTAGTCAAGGCATTAATTGTATTAAATGACATAATTATACAGTATCGGAGCATTTAGTCCAGCGTCATACATTCCAGAAAATATATAAAAGTTATCAAACAAACGAGTGTTGTCGTCATGAAACAGTTTAAAAAATAAAGCTGCTGCAATATGATTACCTCCGTAGGGAAAACACAACTTCTCCTTTGATCATGTTGATATTTAAACGGGCTGATGTTGTTGCTAACAAATATGCTCCGTGTGAAATGTGTGACCAACGATTACAAGGATGTAATGTTATTATAGATTAGGCGCTAAAAAATTATAATTATTTTTAATCGATTACATTGTAATCATAATCATAATCGTAATCATATTTTTTGCAATCGTGTAATCATGATTATAATCGTAATCGAGAAAAAAATATGACCTGTAATCGTAATCATTATCATATTCTAAAGCGCTGTAATCATGATTATATTAAATCGTAATCATGATTTTTTTTAGTATATATTACAAAAAATAATTAAAAAAAAATGATTTAACTATTTAGAAAAGTTTTGTAAATTTCACTTTGTACATACATATATAGGCATATATGTGTGTGTTTTCGCTCAGGCCCATGCGTAAATGCATATATATTTATAAATGTGCATTATCAGCAAGCACAAGACATACAACGGGTGTTGTATTGATGTAAGTACAACGTCGTAGACACTGGTCAGCTTTGGATCGTATCTCACGTTGGCTGCGTTTCCAGGTTGCTGATGTGATGTGTACAAAAACACAATTTCTAGGTGGCCCTTGCGACTCGGGTATTTTTAGTGGGGGTCGCCAAGCATGCTACACCCTCCCTCCCCCGCCTTCGCACCTATAGTTGACGGTAGACAATTGATGACTAATGAGGTATGACTATAGCCGCATTTTAAACCTAGCACCCATTGCATCCCAGCTTCCAGATAAAATGTAAAAAATGGTACAAGTCATTATTATCTCTAGTTATAAACTTAGGTTGACGGAAACAAATCGAGACGACCTCTGCGAGGCCCGTCAACCATATTAGTGAATTAAAAATATATAATAAAATAATAAGTTGTAACATTGCTGTGGACAGACATCTCCAGAGTGTAAACGGTTAATTACAATTAACATCATCGTGTGGTCACTTGGATTAACCCTTTACGAGAGACTTCAACAATGTTTTTATATTTAAGTGAATACTTTATTGTTTTGTAGTTCTCAGCCAATTAAAACTGTCCAGAGCAATAATAACATATATGTCTGGGTATTTTTGTTTTATTTTAAAGATTATTAAGGTTATGGCTACAGCTACAATTTTTTAATGCTCATTCCCAAAGTCAGCCAAGTAAAATGTTGTAGTTTTCTTATATACCTCACCATTCCCCCCACATATTTCAGACTGCCAACATGTTTTTTATTGTTATTTGGGATGCCCTTGAGACATTTGAATAGGTGGCTTGCTTTCATACAAAAAATCCCACGGGACTATGACTAAGATGAGTCGTAATGCTACAAATATGCGCGCAATATTTTGTTTATAGGTATTTATAACTTAATACTATCCAAAATAGATATATATATTTATTATTATGTTAGAAAAGAAAAGTAGGTGTTTAGAAATCGATTTTTACATATTATATCAAGTTGTTTGAAGAGACAAAACAAGTAAAATCTTCTTTAATGTTACTTTCCTATCAAAATACCAATGATGAAACAGAGAATAGCTGGTGTTTTAATTTTTAAAACATTCACCAAAAAGGTTGGGATTTTGTCCAATATTTCAGTGTGACAATTTACCCCATAGAAATGCTTTTGGTTAAATATTATGTTATGTAAAACAATTAAAATGTTCTTTATTATTATATTTCTTTTACAAAATCCAAAATAAAGCAAATAACATCTGTTGTTTCAACTTTAAAAACAGCTTATGGCAAAGATGAAATTTTAGGTCAATACAAATAATATTGGTGTCCCAATTTACTCCAGAAATATTAAATCACAAAAAATGTTTGTTTTTATTTAAGCAAATTTATTGAAGAAAAAACAATAGAAAACTTCTTTATTTTTTTATTTAAAAGGGAAATCACAAAAGATTTTTTTATTGTTAAAGAAACATTATGTAGCAGACCTGTGCTTACCTAGAAACAAATGTATTTGAGAAGTAATTTTCTCTTGTCAGTTTTGGTTGGAGATGAAATAATGTTCCGTTTTTAACAATAAAACTGATGGCTTAACCAAAATACAAAATTATCCCATGTACTTTTATTAGCAAAAAAATGATATTTAGCTTAATTTAATATTTTAATTAATCAATACAGAGTACCCACATAATTTTACGTATAAAATTCCCTGTGTTTTCTTGATTTTTATCTTGAATTTCTTGTATTAATTTTGTTAAAAATGATACTTTTGTGAATTTTTAACCTTTTGGAATTTATGTTATTTTCAAAATAATAACCCTGAAATTGACCATTTGCCCTTATAGATACCTGCGAATCATCAAAATAATACTAAAAATGAATTTTACAGTCAAAATTGCACTAAAAGAGGTAATACACTTATACCTAGTTTAATCTATTGAAAAATTATATTTGGCTCTGAAATTGACCTTTTTAGCTTGATGCCAAAAAAATTTACTCTGCTTATAATATATTCCACTTTATCCGAATTTCATTCCAAGTTGCATAATTACTTAATGTATGTCTTTAAATTTATGAATGTTTTAATATTTATTTCTCATCAAAACTGTTCAATTTCCTCTTTTTTTTAAGCATGGATTTAGGGGTCACCGCAACAAAATTTAATGAGCACACCAAGCTAAAATTGTGGAGTACCATTGTAGGCTCCAAAAAATCATAGTTAACTTAGTGTGTATGGTGGGTACAATGGGAACAAAAACCCAGGCATGTTTTCAGATATGGACCTATAATCATAAAGACGCAACTGTTGGTCTACACTTTCCGATGCTGGTGCGAGGAGCATGTATATTGCACAAGTGGAAACTACACTAACTTCGTTAAAATTGAAAAAAAAAAAAATTATAATTCGTAACGTAAATAAATATTTTCACTTAGAATAAAAAATATATTTTAGTTATTAACAACTATTTTTTTTGCTCAAAACGATAATAAAATAATCCCTTGTGTTATTTATGATTTAAGAAAAAAATATTCCAACATTTTTGCAATAAAAGTTTATGATGAATGTACTGTCTGTACAGAATGGATGAATTCAGAAACTATTATTTTGCAGATTCATATGCTATGTTCCAATTATAATTCATGATTACTGTATTATTTAGGTAATTTCACTATACATACGGCGATTACATGCCACTATGACCACAGTCATAACTATGCTATAACAATGGACTGCACTGACTATGGAGGAGTAATACTTATCTTATGGAATGACTCAATTACGTTCTATGGAACAGACATCGAGTGTGTACTGGTACCAGTCTGTCATGTGTCTGTTGTTGGTACACTAACAGGAGAAGAGTTAAAAGAATGTAATGGATACGTTCAATGCGTTACGAGTATGCACATGTTGGAGTCAGAATGCAGACCCTATCCATTGCACTACATTGAGGTCACTTACATGTGTATAGGTAGGCGAATATGTTGTCGCTAATCTAGAATATTCATAGCTTTATAGTTGACAAAGTAAGACTATTTCTCAGCGAATGTCAATGTCTTCATAATAAATTGCATGTATTAAAAAAGTTACTGCAAAAATAATTATATTGGCATGGTATATTAATGTAGGCCTACTCTCCCTCTAAGTGAAACATGCATTGTTCATGTTAATTCAATATGATGAATGTATGGTTCCTCATAACAACAACTTGGTCGCCTCACTTCATTAATACTAGTTACGTCGCCAATGATCAAACCAATGAGTATGTGTACGTGTATTGCAATTGAAATTTCTAATGTGATAGTTCGGCAGCCAAGCGTTGAAATGACATTGTTCTTTTTATTGTGATGTCTATCCTCTCTAGATGACTTTACAGATTATTGAAGGTATGTACCAACAACTACGAACTATGCAGCTTATATTGCATTTGTTTTGCAATATTTGGTGTTTGATGTTTAGTTACTGTGGCATTCGTCTGCAAAAGCTATCTTTTTGAAAATACAGTGCCATATATTTATAATTGCAAATGGCATAGAAAGACTGAAACCTATTAAACATATAAATTCAGTAGGGATTTCCTTCTAGTTTTGTGAATCTTTAAATGAATGATACTTATGTGCATCTTGTTATTTGTTTTGAGACGTTGTGTTTTTATTTGTTTAATCATTATCTTTACGAATAATTAAAATATCTTTAAAGGGTTTGATGCGTTAAAAGCTGATCCCTTGTCCTTCAAAAAACATCTATTGTTTTTTATAAATGAATATGGTGGCGACTTTGAACTATGTCTTTCAAAAAATCCTTTGAAGCTCCACGTCGGCCAAGATATCATAAAAGTGATGCTCAACGTCAACACTCCGTAGAGACAAAAACCAACAGCCGGAACAAACTTATTTATAACCCATGGCTGCCGAACTAAGAAGTAAAACAATTACCTCGTAATATATGCTGTATTCTAAGAATAACTAAAGGAATCTTGTCATTAAGTTTACAAATGCCTTATAGATATCATATGTAATAAATTGGGTTGTTTACATTTGATTAGCCAGAACAGTGTATGCAACAGCTTGACCATATGGTAACATACAGATGCAGGATACTATATGGGTTAATATAAGGGGCCAGACAGAAATTACAAGTACCATCAACTTATCGTTTGAAAAAAATATCATTGTGTCTGTCACTAAGAAAATTCCATTTTGTTTTGCACTGATTAAGGACACACCGATATTAGGTAGTAAATGCATATAACGGACTACTTTCCAAATGGCCAACATTGAACGAGAAGCTGTCTGAGACAGTTGTGTTTTAAATGGGAGTGTATTCATGACTTGTCACGTGATCGTCTGATCTACTTTGCTTATGTTCTACAGCCTCCATGCATATAGACGTAACGATGTAGGGTCTTTACATTTTAATTGCATAACAAGTATAATTGCTAACTACTGTATTATCTTGTCAGACCCACTATGTTCATGCCTAGAGATGGGTACATGTACACTTGATTGTGAATGTAATGATTGGCAGACAGGAGATGACTGTGATATTTGTGAGTATAATTATCTGATTTTATCTTGTAATTCACTAATTTATACATATCTATAATAAACCAATCAAAAAGCAACCCGAAATTCAGTTCCCTTTATAATTAAGCAGATCTACACTTTAAATGAAGACAGACAACATATTTATTCAAATTATAGAAAATGTTAGAATTATGTATTCTGTCAAACTTAGTATTTTTATCTCTGATATTACCTTCAATTAGCTACTAATAATTATATCAATTATAGTAATTATATAACTTGACAAGTCGCAATTGAAAACAAAAAACAAATACAATATGGTTGAATTACGCGAAGGCAAATGCAAAGTAAAGTACATAAAATCGGCGCCAAGATTTACCATTATCATTATATCTGTTTTTTTTTATCAGACTGTACTTATTATATCATTAACATCATCATAACAACTGTGTACCAACAGGTCAGAATATAATATATGACCAATGAATGTTTATGTCCATAAACAACTTCACGTGTATATTTTAATGCCCACAAAGTATAAATAAGGAATTTCCAAAAACATTTTTCTACAGGTCAGTAACAGGTCAGCAAATGGAGCATTTATAAGTATTGTCTAGAGGTATGAAGATGCTTAGTAGCTTTACAATGTGAATATATGTCTAATCATATCCATTCCGATAATACAGAATAAGAAGTTATAAACTTTTTATTTTCGAATCCGGGGGGGGGGGGGGGGCATCTCCGGACTCACGTTCTTAATCATGTCGGTCTATAACATAGAATAACGCCTTACACATCTAGTTTTTTTTGGTTGTGATCATTTAAAATAAGAAACATTATTTTCAGATGTAAGTCATGATATATCACTGCGTGGAGAGGATCAAGGTTTTGAAGGGCAAACTATGGAGTTCCGTTGCATATTTACCGCCAACTACAGCTCAAATCTGATTACACGCTGGTATCACAAGGATCAACAAATTGTTTCTGTTGAAGGCTCTAGATTCCTTATCTCAACCAAAAACGACGACAGTTCATTTCTGTCTATCTTTACATTTTATCCAGCCTATAGCAGGGATACAGGTGAGGATAAAGTGTCGTATACTTTCCCAGTTCCTGATTCTTATTTTTGGTGTAAATTGTAATTTTAGTATTTCAATTATGTAGTGGTTTGTGAAATAATAGCAGTGTGAACGATTGTGTATGTGTAATCTGTAATGCTGATGTAGCATAGCATTTACCTGGTAATCCAAACTGACTACATCAGCTGAGTTTCCCCGTAAACATGACCAAATGTTGTCATGATGCTGCGCCAGCATCGTAGACGATTGTCCAGCATTACAGCAACATTGAGTGCGTCACACTGAATGTGAATGTGTCACACTCACACGCACACGCACGCACCACGTACAAACACACGCACAAATACACGCACAAACTCACACGCACGCATACACATGTACATGTACATACACCTATTACATATTAGCTTGATTAATTACAAAAGCACAAACTTATTATCCTTTTATCTTAGTTGAGTTATTTGTATTATCACATTGATTTACGTGATATTGACTAGATTACTTCACAACACGTACATGCAACACTAGTAATTATATAAACATAATGTATTGAATTGTATAAACATCATGCAATGGTGGATAATTAGTTTGAAATTTATATTCACCTAGCTAATATACATACACTAAAAGCTGATATGTTCCCTATCGGTTATTATAATAAGGTCTATGATACATTATTACACGAGCAAGTTTCATCCGCTAAATTCAAGATACTAGTACGTGCAAACATATTTGATTATATTTATTTATGTCGTGATTTGTGTCTTGTTTATGTAAGGTACACTGCACTGTGAAGCAGAGCTAGAAGACATAGGGACTGATTCTGCGGAAATATCTATATCTGTTTATGAGAGACCTACTGTTACAATTGATCCTCTGGAAAATACAACTATAGACGAAGAAGTTAAGTTTTACTGTACAGTACATGTGGCACCAGACGTGGATGTGTCTAGCCTGGATGTGCTGTGGTTCATTAACGGAACTTTTGAGAGGAGACATCAGTCTACTAGTGAGATTTATTATTATACAGTTATTAGCATGTTTAGTGATATCTGATGCCGCATTTTAGTAATCAGGTAATGTCAGTTATGTTAATTTGCTACTTCAAAACACTGAAGTCAAGTTATAACTAATAAATAATCGTAGGCCTACATGTAGAGGCATTGATGATTTGTCGGGATGATTTGACCCGCGAAAAATTGTCTTTGCAACAAAATATATCGTCCATAATATTTCTAGTATAGTATTAGAGCTAAGATCAGAGTCGTAATAGTAATATTTAGCAATAACAGCAGTACACACACTGGACATAAGTTTGTTCACCCCCACACAATTCATGCACAAATCATTGTTTAATCGCTACTGAGCGGCCAGCTCGCATACTGTACCGACATGATTTTAAAGCTTTTAAGCTGTTACATGTTATCAACATATTTTTTTACACATAATCACCAAAAATTATGTCTGCGCATTGTAACCATGGGTTCCAGTCGAGACATTGGTAATGTTAATCGAGTTCAAATTATAAGGCTTAAACGTAACGGGGGTTAATATCATGTAGTTGCAGCGCTGAGTTCAGTGGCAACAAAAAACGGCAAAATATTTGGGCAAGGTACAGACTATCAGGCAGAAGTAAAAAAAGACACCAGTATGGTCGTCCGAAGCAGACGTCAGCTCGTGAAGGCAGACGTCTGAAGATGCTGTCATTGGCTGGGACGTTTGAAGACTACCACGGAGTTGTCCTTTGAGTGGACAGCGTTTGTTGGTACGAATTTTGTCATAAAAAGTTGTGAGACAACGGCCACATACATGCAGGTGACATATTGGTGGGCCAAGATAATTCAGCACTGGAAGACCAATGGTAAATGGTCCTTTGTGGTGCTCTCTGATGAGTGTAAGCTCATTGTTCAGACTGATGATGGGCGTGGAAGATGTTGGAGGAAAATAGATAGAGCATGAATCCAGACGCAATGCAATTTCGGCCACGTAGAAACGTTTCTGTTGTGATTTGAGGATGCATCAGCATCCATGGCGTTGACAATTTAGTAAGTCTTTGATGAAAATCTCAACCAGCAAACTTACATTGACTTCATGGATGGAAATTTGTTGGAGCCAGTAGAGCAAATGGTTCGAAAACAATGATAGACGCAAGATGCTATTAATCCAGTCATTAAAGATCTCAGGTTCAAAAAAACTACATCATAAGTTGTTGTTTTTTAGCAAATTTAAAATCATTAGGACATGTATTTTACAGAGAAAAAAAGTTCACCAAAAATTTCCTTGGGGAAAGTGCCTAAATTAGCATTTTTCAAAATGGCCGCCGGGATCACATGGTAAATCTTATTTTCTGCATTATCTCCACTTTCAATCATGTTAAAAATAACTTTTTGGTGTCCAAACTTGTATTTTTATGATCAAAGAAAACAGATGTTTTAATTAGCAAAAACACGTTACATTTGTTGAGCTAAAAGCCAAAATGGCCGCCATTTATTACGTTTCTGACATAATATATGCACATAAAACTGTGGTGCAGTCAAGCTGCTCAAGATAGTTTTTCCCACCAGTGCAAATATGGCTCAGTGTGACATTAGAACATAATTAATGGCATCGTGACTTGGGAAATGCTAGATAACCTGTCGCTCACCATATGTTCGCTCGGAAGCCTTCTTGTTACTTATCACGTAGGCACGTATGGTGTTTTTACAATGGAGAACATTTATTAACCCTAATTAGGGGGGTCAATTAGGCTAATTAGGGCAAATAAATTCGGGTAATTAAAATTTAAATGCCCATTGGAAATCCTCTGGGCCAAGGCCTAGATGCAATTTGCCTATCCATAATAGGGTGTTCTGCATAACATAACATTGATACTTGTTCTTGCAGTATAATAGATGATCATTTGGTTGATACTCATGTAAATATAGTGATTAATGAGAACAAATACAGCCACGTTTTGTTTTAGGTGTTGCTGTGATTGGTGATATTGGTCGTGTATTTGTCATGTGACAAGCAGACAATATTGACCATGGAAATAAAACACTTATTCAGTGGCCAAGATGACTTTGGTAGTGGCTGAGAAAAATTTTGAAGTGGCTGTGATATTGATATAGCTCAAAATTGGACTACTCATTCGGCAAAAATGAGAGATACAGTCAATTTTCCCGAGCCTGAAGAAACGCGTGCACATTGTACGTCTAACCAAAAAAGTATGTAATATATTCACAGAACTCGTTATTTTTATTTCAGATGGGTTTCTTTTAGGTCAACAACGATTCTAGAACATGTTTGAATCAAAACTAAACATTTATACCATACAAAAATCAGCTGAGAGAAAAATAATTTGACTATTTTCCGAAAAATAGGTAAAATAAAGGGTTAAAATACTATTTTAAAAATCTCTTGTGCATTTGTCAACGATCAGACACAAAATTTACATCCGTGTGAAAGCCTGTACCAGTAGCGTTTTATTGATATTAAATATATTAATATAGCTCAATATTCGACTAATCAGTGGGCGAAAATCGGACCGAAATCTCACATGGGTCACGTACATTTTTTGGCCATATTTGAGTAAAGCAGCGGCAGTTACCTGATCAACAGATTGATTCTGGCCCCTGAGTAGTCCAGCAATGTAAAAATAATAGTGGCTTATATTCCCCTCTCGGTGACACCTTACCCCCAGCCACGTCTGGTCTATTTAGTGTGGACAATACAAAAAGACACGAATTTGCATATTTGGCGGCTATTTTGAATTTTTACAAGATTGATAAATACATTCGGTACATATCCAATTGTGTTCCTTTATACAAAACACAGAAGCGTGGATACCAATAACTTTATTATGGGATGCTGGAAAGACAGTATGCACTGATTATACGATTCTGCACTCGGTGATGGCGGCCATTTTGAAAATGGCTTTTTCGCTACTTTCTCCAGCGAAAGTTTTGGTAAACTTTTTTTTGATAGGCAAGTACACATACTAACGAATCCAAAAAGGCTAAAAAACCTTTTGAAGTAATTTGGTTGAAACTTCGTATGATTTTGGCCTTCAATGACTGGACTATGTCCTCCGCAGTCTCCAGATGTAAATCCTATCGGAAACATCTGGAGCTGGATGAAAAGGACGCATGAGAAAAATAAAACCAACCACATGTGAAAAAATTAAAGCAGCATTATTCAGAAGTTCTGACATAATTCGTCATGCAAAGATTAGAACAGTTCAGAAGAGCAGCGGCCACATAAGATCACGTTGGTAGCCTACTAAATATTAATTGTGACACCAATTATGTTTCATGTAGCATCATTAATATATTTTCGTTCATATTCTGTAAAGAAAATGAAATAAAGTTTCCGGGTTTGAGTTTACATGCTGTGATACAATTAAGGTATTAAGCATCTGTGTAATATGCATCACTTTGGAGGTGAACAATTTTTTGTCCAGTGTGTGTATAAGCAGCAGCAGCAGCACCGGCGGCGGTGGAAGCAGAACCATTCTGAGAACTTATTGTGAGTTCAGACAGTCATAATTTTGAAATTGACCAACCTGCAGACAATTATTGACTAGAAGTCAGCCACAGCGGAAATCCGCGAGGAGATGCCAGGCGATACATACACACAACCTGATTGATGCTACTAACCACGTGCAGATATAATAGCCACAGAGGAGAGCTCGTTTGTCTTGTTTTTCAGTGAACACTGCTACTTCACAACTTCATATGTTACCAGATATATAATGTAACAAGCTACATTACACGCCTAGTTACATCATACCTTCACAGCAAAAACGTGTAACTAGAATCTAGAAAGTCTGTGGTTTGGCGCGTCGAGTACGGCTGCCAGTCCGTTGTCAAGGTATCTGAAAATTTTAACCATTTCCTTCTCTGTGTTTGGTCAATTCCCACCATCTTCGCCTGGTGGCTATTAATTGCAAACCCAAGCAAATGTATCAGTGCTTAAAGCCTGACCCCCCCCCCTTCGCAGTGAATCAGGCAGGCATTCATTCATTTGTTTTGACCTTCATTTCTTGGACCAAGTATAAAAGTATATATACAATATATACAATAAGTTACTAGAGTATGACTTAAAACGATAATAAAATTATACTAGCTTCCACCTGTTCACAGAATGGGCAAGCTGGGCACTTTTCACGTTATATAATATGATAAGCATTCGTAAGGGGTATTTGTTATGTATGCTCGCCAGGATTATTTCTATTGGACGTCAGGTCACACATGCAAAGCCATGATCAGTCACTTCAATGAATATTAGCCTACCCTTTCTTGTGACAAACCTGCAAAAGAGCAGCAATATGAGAGATATATAAAACCATTATCAGTACGATGTTGGGCCAACGTCATAGACTCGTGGCTCTACACTAAAATTTGGTTCAAATCTCACGGGATATGAACAAATATGATGGGAGATGAGATAAATGTGAAATGCCTCCCCTGAAAAAAATTATTTCAAAATTAAAGCTGGTTTATGGAGGTCCTCAGAGTTGAGATAACAGCTGGGCCTAAACACTTTAATATATGGTGTCCGGATAGGGTCATCTCGCACTTCCGTTGTTTCACAGTTTTATTGTTTTGCAGTTTCGTTGTTCACCATTACCCTTTCGTTGTGTCGCATCACCGTTTCGCTGTTTTGCATCGCTCTTTCGCTGTTTCACAGTTTCGTTGTTTCGCATCGCCTTTCGTAGTGTCGCATCGCTGCTTCGCAGTATCGTTGTTTCGCAGTCTCGTTGGGTCGTATCGCCCTTTCGTTGTTTCGCACTTTCATTGTTTCGCACTTTCCTTGTTTCGTACTTTTGTTGTTTCGTACTTTCATTGTTTCGTACTTTCGATGTTTCGTACTTTCGTTGTTTTGTAGTTTCATTGTTTCGAAAATTAGTTGTTTCCTGGTTTCGTACTTTCGTACTTTCGTTGTTTTGTACTTTCGCAGTTTTGTACTTTCGTTGTTACGTACTTTCGTACTTTCGCAGTTTCGTACTTTCGTAGTTTCACACTTTCATAGTACTCGTACTCTCGTTATTTCGTACTTTCGTTGTTTTGTACTTTTGTTTGTTTCGTACTTTTGTTCTTTTGCAGTTTCGTACGTTCGTTGTTTCGTACTTTCGTTGTTTCATTGTCATGGACTGCAGTGTTAACATCCAGGGCTACGGCGTGATGGACGGCAGCGTTAAACACCAGGGCTCCTGCGTGATGGACGGCAACGTTAACCAACAGGGCTCCGGCGTGATGGACGGCAGAGTTAACCCCTTAACCAGGGTACCGGCGCGATGGACGTCAGCGTTAACCTCTTCACCAGTGCTCCGGCATAATGGACGTCAGCGATAACATATTCATCAGGGCTCCTGCGTGATGGTGCGCAACGTCAGCCACCAGGGCTCCAGTGTGATGGACGCCAACTTTAACCCCTTCACCAGAGCTCTTATCTGGCGTGATGCATCGGAGCGTTGACCCCTTTAACAGGGCTCTGGCGTGATGGACGGCAGCGTTCACTTCTTCACCAGGGCTCCGGCAAGACGGACGGCAGCGTTAACCATTACATCAGTTCTCTGCTAAACAGCAAATCCCGGCGTGACAGACGGTAGCGCTAACCATCACATCAGGTTTTCTGCTGAACAGTCCATCTCGGCGTGACAGACGGTAGCGTTAACCATCACACCAGAGTTTCTGTTTCGTACTTTCGTTGTTTTGTAGTTACGTTGTTTCGAAAATTCGTTGTTTCGCGGTTTCTTACTTTCGCTGTTTCGTACTTTCGCAGTTTCGTACTTCCATTATTTCGCATTTTCGTAGTCTCGTACTTTCGTACTCTCGTTGTTTCGTACTCTCGTTGTTTCGTACTTTCGTTCTTTCGCACTTTCGTTGTCTCGTACTTTCGTTGTTTCATTGTGATGGACTGCAGCGTTAACCTCCAGGGCTCCGGTGTGACGGACGGCAGCGTTAACCTCTTCGTCAGGGCTCCGGCGTGATGGACGACAGCGTTAAATACCAGGGCTCCTGCGTGATGGACGGTAACGTTAACCACCAGAGTTCCGGCATGATGGACAACACCGTTAATCTCTTCATCATGGCTCCGGCGTGATGGACGGCAGCGTTAACCTCTTCATCAGGGCTCCGGCGTGATGTACGGCAGCGTTAACCACCAGGGCTACGGCGTGACGGACGGCAGCGTTAACCTCTTCACCAGTGTTCCGGCGTAAATAATGACAGTAGCGATAACCTATATATTCATCATGGTTCGGGCGTAATGGACGGCAGCGTTAACCACCAGGGGCCTTATGCACCACTGCGGCGTTCAACGTCCGGCGTTTGTACCCTCGTTGAAACCTCGGACGTTCTAACGCCTCATGCAGAGTTGATGGTCGGTTTTACGCTGCATCCACGCTGCAGCGTTTTACAGTGCTGTGCAAATTAATTGGGACAACCGTGAATTACGACGTCATTTAGAGCATTTTTAACAAGGGACACACCTCAAAATGTATATTTTTTTTAAGGATTAATATCAACTTCTGCAACTTATTTGGTCGTGAGGTGTACGTTGACGTAACGTTATCTAGTAATATTTAATTATGACGTTATAATTAATGCACCAATGAGTTGCTGCATGGTACCAAATTTAAGGAAATGCAGTATTAGTTATTCAGTCTTGCAGATTATTGCAGTAGATACTAATGTATGACTGTACCAAATTTCATGCTTTTATCCCAAAATGCACAATACCCTTGAATTACTCATCTAATATGCAGGACTAATTATAAATCTTGATTTTTGTCCACGTATATTTCAGGGTCCATTTTTCAAAAAAGGCATTTTTAAAGTTTGTAAGGCATTTATTTCTTAGTGGAATTTGTCATGCAGTGGTTTTTACACAATTCGGATATGCCCCATGCCAAGCTCTATTTTTAATTTTTCCCTCTCAAAATTGACAAAAAACAACATGGCCGCCAAAATAGCAGATCAAGTCACAATTATCATGATTATATACATTATGTCTGGGTGCACAGCGGACACACAAACTTTACTTTCGTGTTCAAAATAACCTTTTTGTTTTGAGGAGTTTCATATTTAAAGACCTGGTCAACTATCACGCAATTAATGTTAAAAATCCATGATGATCGCCAATAATACAGAAAGTACCATTACGTTTTTCTAAAAGTCATAGAACGTTGATTTTGGTGGCTAAATATAGGTTTTTAATACCAATAAAATCTAGTGTAGGCTACAGAACAGTAATAACCTCTAACTTCCATATTACATGTAGTTTCAGGGAAAAATCCAAGATGACCGCCATTTATACAGCATGTACCATAACCATTTTTCTCAATGTCGTAGAAAGTTATTTTTGGCGCCTAAATGATAATGCCAGAATAATCACTCCCATCAATATATTGGTCACATCTTTGTGCAGCTTCTGAATTGATGTAGCGACTGCTTGATAGGACGCCATTGGATACTGTCTCGTGGTCGTAATTCACACCTAATCAAACTTAATATGATAGTTCTTCAGGTGCAGCAGGAAGCTTCTACATGAGAACTGGTTGCAGTTTTCCATCAATGAAGCTCCAAGCACAATCTTATAGATGTTAAAATTATATTGTTATCTGGCAAGAACTGTATTTATTGCTAAACAGGCCTAAAATACAACCGAAGCAATATCCACTTTTTGTGGTAGGGGTTATTGACGAAGATGACACATTCCAATAGGCTTATGTTCTAGTGCTGGATGCTTATGAACTAATTTAAATGTATTCTTTTTAGAATAGATGTGCTGGTGCTGTGGAAGTCTTTGAGACGGTTGAATGGTACGATAAATATCACCAGCTCTAGGTTTACACAGCTAGGCATTGTTATGATGAGAAAGTTTCGAAAGCAGAATGAGAAAGTTTACATCAGTTCCTACGACTACCAACCACATTGTCAGTATCTGACAGTGTTTATTGAATGGTTGAATGACATTGTTCTTAAATACCAAAAGGGACGAATTTGAACATTGAATTTATTATATTTCTGCAAACTGAAACTATATTGCCCTTCTCCCTGATTTTGTACTTTATCGTTATATATTCTTCAGTGATTACATCAAAGTGTGCATGGAAATGTTTTTCGATGTAGGGTACATGCGTCTTGCATAGAGTATTAGATGATCAATGTTTTGCTTAACCCTAGTTTAAGGCTTGGTCAGAAGGATGCAACCCGTGGCCAACGCACATTTAAATTTAACTTATTGCTTTCTTCCTTACTATAAAAGCACGATGCAGGTGGATATCACATAGGCCAGGCCACATACTAGTATGCCTGGAACGGATATATGGTGAGCGACAGGTTATCTAGTGCCGGACAGTGATCAACAATTATAACATATGTCAATATTTGTCAATAGTTTAAACATTTTTACAACATGCTCGATATTATGTTGGTTTCCCTCGGCTTCTGAATTTGAAATAATGGCTTTATAAAATAAATTATCACACTGGATTACGATGTGTCGTTTTCCTGGCGCAACATTTGTTCCCCCCCCCCCTCCCCATAACTTTGTGAAATATTGATAATCAGCGGCTCTGAATTGGTTTCGGAGGTGTAAATAACGGTTATGTTATATTTCTAGGTGACTGTATAGACTTTGGAAACCAACGGATTACCTTACATAAGCATTATTTACTTAAATTTAATTATGGGTGTAAGGAATCCTAGCTTTAATAGGCCTACTTGGTGTATACCTGCCTATTTTTCTACCAGTAGCAATGCCATTTCGCGGCAACGCTGGTTCAACGACTACCCCCGAGCAGGCGTGAGATTTGGGGCGTAGCACCGACACAGCGTAGACCCACGCCTCAGCTGTGCATGCGGCGGTTCAGTGTTCGCCTTGACGTTGAATCGGCGTTGCCGATATTTTCATGACCGACCGACCAACGCCGGAGTGGTGTATAAGCCCCCAGGGCTGCGGCGTGATAGACGGCAGCGTTAACTTCCAGGGCTCCTGCGTGATGGTGCGCAATGTGAGCCACCAGGGGCCTAGTGCACCACATTACGTCTAATGTGTGACGTTAATTGTCGACGTCAGACGTCGTAACGACCGAGACTGACTGTCCCGACACACGTCAGGTGCACAACACAAGGTCGTTACAACGCCTCACTAACGAGCTGCGTTCCCACACGGGGTAATCAAAAACACAATGATTTTACAACGGTATAAAGGTTTATTATCCGGCAGGCTAGTAAACAAACTATTAAACAGACACATATTATCTCAGAATATTTTTTCAATTCAGTTTGTTTATTTATGCTTGAGACATACATACATGCAAATAATTATAAAAATGCAAAGGAGACCTGCAAAAGGCTTATGAATAAACTTAATGAATAAACTTAATGGAACATATTCTATCACAATATGAACCATATAACGTTAAATAAAAGTAAAAAAAATTGGCCTATAAATTACATCATTGCCCATTTCTGAGGTAGGTATAGACCGTGGGCCGACCTATACCCCCCCCCCCCCTCCGGGTATTTTTGAACCGTATTATGTACCAAGTTACTTTCAGGTGGTCTGCAGATTTTTTATACATGGATAAGGTCACCAGGGGTCATCAAAGTATGGTACCCTTGAGCCCTAGGGTGGTATGAGAATCTGTCATATACACATTGTCAGTGGAAATGGGTTTTGTTCAAAAATATTGAAAAAAATAGATTATTGGATCAGTACTTCCAATAAATCGGTCGGAACCCAACCCAAGTACACATGGTGACATGGGTTGGTGTTGGGTTTCATATGGGAGTTATCCAAATGTCATGGTAAGGTCATCTCAAGGTCACATCAAGGTCAAATCAGCTAAAAACGGTTGAAAATAGCTTATTTTTGTTGTTTTTGCTAACATTATGTTCGCTTGAAATGTATATGATGGCTTGAAAAATACCTAGATCCCAATACGGACCTATACAAAACCCCGGAAGGTTGCAGGGATAGCATTTAGGGTTAGAGGGATTTTTACCCCCGCCCCCCCCTTTCAAATCATCCTTGTGTCAACACTGTCTCATATGGCAGAATGGACGAAATAACTTTATTTTGACCAATGGCAAATTATACATTAATTACATCTGCTAAGGCCTAACCCAAGTATACATGGTGAAATGGGTTGGGATTGGATTTCACAGGGTTGTTACCCCAATGGCATGGAAAGGTGAAATAGATTATTGGACCAGCACTTCCAATAAATCGATCTGAATCCAACCCAAGAACGCATGGTGACATGGGTTGGTCTTGGGTTCATAGGAGAGTTATCCCAAGGTCATGGTAAGGTCATCTCAAGGTCACAGCAAGGTCAAATCAACTCAAAATGGTTGGAAATAGCTTATTTTTGTTGTTTTTGCTAACATTACGCTCAGTTGAAATGTATATGATGGCTTGAAACATACCTGGAACCAAACACAGACCTACACCAAAACACCCCCGAAAGGTTACAGGAATAACATAAGGGTTGGAGGGTTTTATTCCCCCCCCCCCACCCAAGTGTGTCAAATGGACCAAATAACACACTGATGTTATATTTTGATCAACGGCCAATATACATTAATTACATCTGATAAGTCCCAACCCAACCATACATGGAGAAATGGGTTGGGGTGGAGTTTCACAGGGTTGTTTCTGCAAGGTCATGGAAAGGTCATCTCAAGATTACGGCAAGGTCAAATCAACGCAAAACACGTGCAAAAAAAATTTCTACCCTTATGTTCAGTTTAAATGTCTATGATTGCTTGAAACATACCTACACCCCAACACAGAATATACCAAAACACCTCAATAGATCAAAGGATAATAATAAAAGGGGTTGGAAGGGTTATACCCTGTCAAATCACCCTTGTGTCACCCTTGTGAATTTCGAATCCTGTGTCTGGAGGACAGTGTCACCTCATTCATCTCACCATCCTCAGGAGGTTCTTCTGGCCCAGTTTAGCCTATATGTGCACAAAGGTGGCCTAAAGCCAGATTCATTCCATTTCTGATATCGCAGAAATAGCCCAAATATAGCACACTGATATTATGTTTTGACCAATAATAAAAATCTAATGAAGCCCATCTCAAGTACACATGGTGACATGGGTCTGGGTTGGGCTTCATAGGAGAGTTAGCTCAAGGTCATGGCAAGGTCATCTGAAAGTTACAGCAAGGTAAAATTATCCATAAAACAGTTGAAAATTACTTATTTTTGCTACAGTTATGTTCACTTCATATTTCTGTAATGGTTAAAACGCGGCTATTTCTGCTACACATCTTTGTCGTCATTGTCAACTCTCTGGAACTGTAAATGGCGGTAGTATCATGGTCACCAAATAGCTATTTTGACTTTTTTAGTGTGAATAAAAAGGTCGATGGTGTGGTAACTTTTATCAATATATTCTATCTTGTGATACCTTGTAGGAATCATTGGAATTGGGAAGGCCCTACTATATACAAAATGGGGATGTTGCAACAATTTGAAGGTCACGACATGGTCAAATTTGCATGTATTACAATGATTAATATTTTAAACCATTTTCATTGACATTTGACTATTTTTGCCGTATGAGATATGTTGAAAAGCATTGTATATATTTGCTCTATATTGATGGTCAATATATCCCAAAAATATTGATATGAACAAACGCGACCTGTCCGTCACTCTTACCATGACAACCAGTCTGAAATATATGGTGTTCAAGACATTTATGAGAAAAAAAGGTGCTTTAAACATTCTAAATAAATAGCCTCGTTGCTAATGCGTTATACTCACCGGCTCGTTTATTCAATTTAAAATGTTACTCCAGGTATTTACATTACCGTTGCTACATAATATTTATTATCATGTTTATGTCATCAGATCTACATTTAAGGGACGATTTCCATAAACAGTCCATCTATAATTACCGCTGATAAACGTTATTTGCATCTTCCACAACAAGTTATCTTACCCACGAGCACGCAGTGCAATACCTTGCTTTATCGAGCATAGCGTCCAACTTTTTTAAATAGCGAAATACCTTGAATGTCGCGCGTCTCAAGACTGGCCAATCAGACAGCGCTTGACAGCTGGCTGGGAACAAAGCTTGCTCGTTCCCGTTGGTATGATAGATCAGATAGATAGATAAGCTCGGAATCTCAAGCTGATGTCATTGTGAGAAGGGGACGTGGCGCAATGGCTAGAGCGCCTGACTGCCTCGCCAGTCATGCATGCGTCCCCGTTTCGAACCCCGCTGTTCCCGTGTGGAGTTTTCAGAGAAACAGCATCCTTCTCAATGTGACTAGGCGATCACGTTAATGGCGGCCTCGTCGAGTTAAGGTTGAAACCAGTGTGTCGACGTTAATTTCGCGCAGGGCCCCACGCTGCGTGCTCCTCACACTGATGTCATTGTGTCCCGAGCTCCCTGATGGCAGCCACTATATGATTAGTGGCCGCCATGACGAAATTCGGTACACCTCGCTGTCCAAAATGAGAGATTCCCAATTTGTCTATATAATACATCTAGCAACGGAAACAGGTAACTGTGCATGAGAGATGAACAAGAGGTCAATTCTTTGTGACTTTTTATGACCTTTTTATAAACCGGAAACATCCAATGAGGTTTGAATCTCAGACACAAAATGACCACTTAGACAGATATAACTGATTATAGTTCTCGATACGGCTAGGCTCCTGCGGTAAGCACTCGCGTGAGACTGGCCAAGGAAAGATGGTTATTTGCTGCTATGCAATATAACGTCACAGTCATGATTATTAGCACAATGTGATGGCGTAACGTCAGTGGCGGATCCAGCATAGGGCGTACCCGGCGTACGCCCCCCTCCTTTATTGGTGAAAAGATTGCATTTTCATGCATTTTTTGGAATAAAGTGAAGCCAACACCCCTTTTTTCAGCCAAAATGTGGCTTACGCCCCCTCCTCTTGCACATTCTGGATACGCCACTGAACGTCATGTATCGTCATTTAGGTACATTTACGAAAATTAGGCCATTACAAAAAGTAAACTTTATAGGGGCCTACCATAATTAGTAGAATACTTGTCGTACAAAATTAAATAATATACTGCAATTCCACAAATATTTGGACAAGGATAACGATAAAACCGGTCATTGAGCTATGCAATATTCAGAAACTCATGGTTTTCTATTGAAAGTTTCCGTTGATGTATTTATAAAGAACTCACAAGTCATATGGTTTGACCAGAAATGCATCATCGTACATGTATTATGCATTTATGGTTTGACGCTTCTTCCCATACAAATTTAAATACACTGCATGTTTACCATGCAATGAATAAAATACATAAACATATAGGAATTTGCGGGCTTAGTATTACTTTGCGTCTTTCTAACTCTTTCATATTATAATTGGAATTATTTATGTTCGAATATAAGCGCATTTATTTTCGAAAAATAACTGTATCTTCAAATATAAAAGCATGCATGTTTATGAGTGGGAATACTGTACTCATCAGAGTTTTGCAATATTTAGTTTTTAGTGCCATAACCCGCTACCTATCGGTCACAAAAGGCTCCCCACAATATTGAATATTTACGAACCTGCGATCTCAGACTTTTTAAGCAGTCATCTTGAACCACTGCACCCGTCCTACTACAGATGATATATAAGCACAATTTTATATCATATTCGGACACAACTAGGTGTGACTGGGTCAGGCTTAAAAGTCTATTTAGGCCCAAATAAAGGTTTTTGTCATAGAAATATAGGCTTTTATTGATCAATTTGATATGGAATTATAAGTTTTAATGTCTTCCAGATAAAAAAAAATTATGCTTGGCGTCAGGACATTGCTATTTTTATATTGTACACTGCCGTAGAGCTGGTTTCCCATCCGTTAAGATGAAATTTGCAAACCACCCCTAAACACTGCAAGTGAAATTGAAAAATGACCCCCAAACACTGCAAGCTCACTTGAAAAAAACTCTTTTTTGCTTGCCATTGAGTGAAGGTTGAAAAAAGGACCGCTACTTTTCTAAACATTCTGATCTTTAAAAATATCCCTTATTTGAGGCTTAATGTCATTTTGACCCCCAAAACGAGACGGGTGACGTGCGTTATGCGCGTTTTTTACGAAAAACAACCCTAAGACGAAGACGAAAATGTATTTATTTTATTTATTCATTTATTTATTTGACTTTCCAGTTTAAAGCATGCGAAAAAATGGTAAAATATCATTGAGTAATTTTGTCCTACATGCTATCAACTTTGGTTAGGGGGAACAGACATTCTGGCCATCGGTCAAAACATACCACTCACATTGTTATTTTGTCTATTTTTCCTATATCAGACAGGGGTGATTTAGGCCCAAGGGTGAGTTGATAAGGTTAAACCCTTCCAAACCTTATATTACCCATGTAATCTCTTGGGGTGTCTGTGGTGTGGACGCGGTGGTCAGTCGGGTTTCAACCATCACCGACATTTGAAGTGAACATAAGCAATAAAAACAAGCTATTTTCACCTTTCAGTTGATTTGACCTTGCTGTGACCTTCAGATGACCTTGCCATGACCTTGTGGTAACTCCCCTAAGGAGCCCGATCCCCAACCCATATCACCATGTGTACTTTGGATGGGATTCATCAGATTTTTAACTGTCCATCCGTCAAACATAAAATCAGTGTGTTCTATTTGGTATATTTCTGCCATATCAGATAGGGCTGACACAAGGGTGATTTGATGGGGTATAACCCCTCAAACTCTTTAATTACCCTCTTACCTTTTGGGGCGTTTCTTGGTATTGGTCTGTGTTGGGGCTAGGTGTGCTTCAAGCCAACATAGACAGTTCAAGTAATACATAATTGTAGCAAAATCAACAAAAACAAGCTATTTTCACTGATTTTGAGCTGATTTTACCTTGCTGTGACCTTGAGATGACCTTACCATGACCTTGGGGTAGCTCCCCTATGACGAACAACCTCAAGCCATGTCACCATGTGTACTTGTCTTCATCAGGTGGTGTAATTATTGCATACCGGCCATTGGTCGAAACATAACATCAGTGTGTTATTTGGTCCATTTCTGCCGAATCAGACAGGGTTGACACGAGGGTGATTTCACGGCGGGTAAAAAAAAAACCCAACCCTTATATTATCCCAGTAACCTCTTGGGGGTGTTTTGGCATAAGTCCATGTTTGGGTCCTGGTATGCTTCGAGCCATCAAAGACATCTCAAGTGAACATAATTTTATCCAAAACAATATAAAAAGCTATTTTCAACCGTTTTGAGCTGATTTGACCTTGCTGTGACCTTGAGATGACCTTACCATGACCTTGGGGTAACTCCCCTGTGAAGCTAATCACCAACCCATGTCACCATGTGCACATTGTTTGGGTTCGGACCGACTTATTGAAAGTGTTGGCCATTGATTCAAATATCAATTTTACCCCTTTCCACTAACAGTGTGTATATGACACATTTTCATACCACCCTAAGGGTCAAGGGTACCAAACTTCGATGACCCCTGGTGACCTTATCCATGTATGAAAAATCTGCAGACCACCTGAAAGTAACGTGGTACATAATAAGGTTAAAAAAAATATGGTTTACAAAAATACCCATGGTCTAGTATCAAAACTGTGTTCGCTAAGATACCATGCATAAATCTGTATAATGTATTTTAGTATATAAAGTTTTGTTCATTGCTCAACTTTATAAGATATTAATTAAACATTTGAATTTATTTTGCATCAAAATTCTAGACTATATCTGTTTGGAAATTTTTTTCACTTTTCCTCGAATTAACGTGTTTTTAAAACCCCGTTATAGTATTTCCCCATGTTAGTTTCGGTGACGATGAGTGTGTAGGCTCAAACTTGTTATTACAGCTCAACGTGCACTGCTAACAGTAACATGACTAACACACTGACCAAAAGGCACTAACAGAGATACAATTCGAAGCGTTCGGAGTAAATGAAAGTCGTCAAAATTAAAATTATCCTCATTCAACTTGATGGTTAAGAAAGCTACGTTTGAAGCAATCCGTGCAACATAACAGCGGTACAATGATAAATCAAGATCATCAGATAAAGTTTACTAATGAAACATCAACTGTTCTATATCTATAGAAATGTGATTACCATTAATATCATACCTGCAATATAAATACTTTCAGAAGAAAATGAAATCAGTATATTCCTGACGCATAATGAGGGATAAAGTTTGGCATTAGTAGACGATGAAAGTATCAGGATTAATGAAATGCGCGTCACGATCTCTATATACATTTTACAGCTAACGCCCCAGCAACGTCTACCCCCTAGTAGACGTGACATTTGGGTCGTAGATGAGGAGTAGCGTGGTGCACAAACATGGGGTGTAGTGCACCAAACAGTCGTTAGTGGGTCGGTCCAGGGTAAATTACCAACGTCGTATTAACGTCTAAGACGTTGACAAAACGTCTGGTGCACCACTGCGGCGTTTGCAACGCTACTCCTAACCTACGACCAAAATGTTACGTCTACTAGGGGGTAGACGTTGCTGGGGCGCTAGCTGCAAAATGTATACAGAAATCGTGACGCGCATTTCATTAGTCCTGACACTTTCATCGTCTACTAATGCCGAACATTATCCCTCTAATTATGCGTCAGGAATATACTGATATCATTTTCTTGTGAAAGTGTTTATATCGCAGGTATGTTGATGTTAATGTTCATGACATGTTTCTATAGATATAGAACAGTTGATTTTCTAAATTCATTCGTAAACTTTATGTAGTTTGATACCTATCTCAGAACTGGGCAATGATGTAATTTATAGGCTAATTTCTTACTTTAATTTAACTTTATATGGTTCATAGTGTGATAGAAAATATTCCATTAAGTTTATTCTAAGTCACTGAGATAGTATGCGTCCGTTTAATAGTTTGTTTACTAGCTAGGGTGGATAATAAATATTATACTGTTGTAAAATCATTGTGTTTTTGATTACCCCGTGTGGGAACGCTGCTCGTTTGTGAGACTTTGTAACGACCTTGTGTTATGCACCTGACGTGTGTCGGGACAGTCAGTGTCGGTCGTTACAACGTCTGACGTCGGCAATTAACGTCACACGTTAGACGTGAAGTGGTGCACTAGGCCCCTGGGCTCCGGCGTGATGGACGGCAACGTTAACCACCAGGGCTCCGGCGTGATGGGCGACAGATTTAGTCCCTTCACCAGGACTCTGGCGTGACGGACGACAGCGTTAACCACCACATCAGGTTTTCTACTGAACAGCGTATTCCGGCGTGACAGACGGTAACATTAACCATCACATCAGGGTACGAAACAACGAAAGTACGAAACAACGAATGTACGAAATAACGAAAGTGCAAAGCAACTAAACTGCGAAACAACGAAAGAGCGAGACTGCGAAACAACGAAAGGGCGATGTGAAACTGCGAAAGGGCAATGCAAAACAACGAGCGTGCGATACTAGGAAACAACGAAAGGGTGATGCGAAACAACGAAAGGGCGATGCGAAACTACAAAAGGGCGAAGCGAAAGCGCGAAAGTACGAAAAAACGAAAGTGCGGACCTACGAAAGGGCGATGCGGAAGAGCGAGATTTTAAACAGCGAAAGTGCGAGATTGCCCTATCTGGACACCATATTAACAGCTACATCATGATAAAAAATAATCATCGTGCCTCGTTATAACTCTCAAATGATGGCTGTTGTAAGATGGCAAAATGTGATGAAACGTGGCATTGCACACATAACTATCTATATGATGTTAACTATGAATGGCAAACAGCACAGACAGATGGAATTCGACGCAAAATGGTGCATCACTGCAAGCAGTGCTGCGCTTTGTCACCTAGTAGCACACCACAGAATGTTGCAAAAAGGCGCAGTACGGCGAAGACGCACTGTGCTGTGTGATGAAGCGAAGGTTAGGGCAATACAATGTTGCGCAGAGCAACGACACTCATTGCAAGATTGCGAAGCGTAGGCTACTGTAGCGCAACAAAACACACAACATAATGACGCAGCACGACGCGACGTGAAACAGCATGGCGTACTCAGAACAAACCAGCCCGTCGACGTGTAGGAGAAACATGTGGGAAAATACAAAAACTACGTATGCAGCAATTCTTTTGGAACTAGACTGGATCCATTACATTACTCTAGGCCAAATCAATATGACAAAAACAGTTTACAAAATAAACCATGAGCTTGCATGCTAGAATGCGAGATGTTATAATTATTAATATTATTCATCTTATAAATTACTATTTTGGTAAGTGCATTAGAAATGATGACTTGGTCCTTGTCGACCTGGATCAACTATTTTCTTTCTAGATTATTCTGTGTACAATGTGACTGAGCTCCGGGTAGGCGATACCCTTGTAGCTTGCTTAGCTGAACAAAATGGAACAGTCAATAGTACTGTAGCAGCGGCCGTTCTCCATGTACTTTCTGCTGAGGAAGGTGAGAATCTGCAT
Organism: Flabesymbios commensalis; assembly: GCA_964017125.1. NCBI lineage: Eukaryota > Metazoa > Annelida > Polychaeta > Terebellida > Flabelligeridae > Flabesymbios > Flabesymbios commensalis. Next base: position 46,293,965 of record OZ024907.1, read on the forward strand.
GATCAAGTTAGATCATTTTCATAATAAATAAATTATTCCGTTTTGGCATTCATCAAGTTACCGGTTTAAGTAGTAGATTTATGCTTGATATCGCAGTTTTTGCCTATTGAAGCTCAATGTTTTGTAATTTAGGACACGACTAAATCTATGTGTTTCCTGCTATCTGCTTCTCATCTTGATTTAGTACAATCATATTACAGTTGAACTTGTAGGTTACATACCTTAATGGCTTGGGGACAACGTTTTATTCCAGTTTGGACAGGTTCCGGTTTAGACAGGGTTATATTAATAAAATAAAAATAAACTTTATTATGAAATACACATCATATTACCAAGATTTAATTTATGTAATGCGTTCAATCTGGTCTATTGATTCAAATAAATTTACCTTGGCCTACTAGTTCGGCTCAGTCGACGATGTGCCTTTTTGTTTTTTAATGAGAAATATGTTCGGCAGATGTTGCATTATGTGAAAGTGAAACAGATGATCTTGGTGTTACCTGGCAAACCACGGCAGAGGGTGAGAGTAACAAACAGAACTGTCCAGAAGGAACCCAAGGTATGAACATGCGATATATGCACATATATTAACTATGACACCATAAACGATATTACTAACAAAAGCCAATTCTTGCTGTTAAAACTACTGGTCACGATTTCACAATAGACTACATCATCCTGTATGTAATCAGTGACAATATCAGTAGTTCTTTATTACCTAGTTAAATGGTTAGATTTGGCTGGATTGGCCCAAACTTTGCGTTGAATGTAGAGGGTTAAGTGTTGGGTGTTAGTCCAGTGGATTTTGACTAAAGCGTGTTTCGCGGTATGGACGATGTTTTATGATTGATTCTGATACTATGGGGTATCCCGAGCAGAAATCAGCCGGGTGCCACTTTGGCACCCTTGGGCGGAATTTTTTAGGGGCAAAAACAAAATGGCCGCCAAATATTTCAAGGTCAAATATGTTTTTTTCAACAAATGAATCCAGGAACAAGTGTAATACCTCATTTTCATGATTTTGACTGGGCAATCCATTTCTTGTGTTATTTTTATGATATAAGGTCATCTTCAAGGTCAAAACGTCAATTTCAAGGTCAAATAAGCAAAAATACCCTTTTTAACAAATAAAGCTAGGAACATGTGTAATACCTCTTTTTCGTTGGATTTTGTCTGAAAAATCCATTTATGGTATTATTTTGGTGATCCAAGGTCATCTTCAAGGCCAAAAAGGCATTGCCAAGGTCAAAAACAAAATGGCCGCCAGATATCTCAAGGTCAACTATGATTGTTCAACAAATGAAGCCAGGAACAAGTGTAATACCTCATTTTCGTGTGATTTTGACCGGGCAATCCATTTCTTGTATTATTTTCATGACTCAAGGTCATTTTCAAGGTCAAAAAGTCCATTTCAAGGTCAAATAAGCAAAATTACCATTTTTAACAAGTCAAGCTAGGAACATGTGTAATACCTCTTTTTCATGTGATTTTGTCTGAAAAAGCCATTTATGGTATTATTTTGTTGATCCAAGGTCATTTTCAAGGTCGAAAGGTCATTTCCAAGGTCAAAATGTAAAAATATGATCTTTTCGAAACAAAATAGGAAGAAGTGTAATACGTCTTTTTGACGTGTTTTTTGACTGAATAATCTATTCTTGATACTATTTTGATGATAAAAGGTCATCTTTAAGGTCAAAATGTCAATTTCACAGTCAAGTAAAGGAGAATATGATTTTTAACAAATACAGCTAGAACATGTGTAAAAAACTTTTTTTCGTGGGATTTTGAGCGAAAAATGTCTTTTTCCTATTACTTTGGTGATTTAAAGTCATCCTCAAGGTCAAATATATGTTTTAGCGCATAAGCTAGAAATTGGAGCACGTATACCTTGTGTTGGGTTTTACTTTGACTGGATAATCTAATTCTGTTTGGTTTAAATGATCAAACAAGCTCAAGGTGAAGAGATCAGCTCGAAGGCATTGAATGGCAATTAACAGAGATGTGTTAAAGAGTGATGGAAAAGTTCTAACGGTCGATGAGGAGGTATTAAAGGGCAATGAGAAGGCGATAAAGGACAATGAAAAGGCATTAAAGGGCAATGAGGAGGCATATTATAGAGAAATAAGGAGGCGTTAATGGGCCACAAGAGGCGTTACAGAGCCACCGAGGGCCTTATAATGTGAGAGAGAGGCATTATGGAGCTATGGAGAGGCACTAAAGGGAGACAATAATGCGTCTTCATAGCTTTTTATTGCAATTGAAGGCCTTTCTGTCGCCCTTTAATGCCTCTTCTTCACACTGAACGCTTCTCCATTGCTCTTTAATTTAACTCTCCATCACATTTTAAAGCTTTACCATCAATCGTTAACGCCTCACCATGGTCCTTCGACGCCTCCCCATCGCCATTTATCGTCTCTCATTGCCATTCAATGCTTTTGGGTCTACCTTTATACCTTTAACGCCTTTCCGTCACCCTTTAACGCTTCTTCGGTAAAATTTAACGCCTCCTCATCGCCCTTTACTGGCTTCCCATCACCATTTAATGCCTCTCCATCACCATTTACCGCCTCTTCATCGCCCTTTAACCCTTTAGCATCGCCATTTAACGCATCTCCAGCATCTTTTTAACGCCTCTCCATCAACCTTTTAGTGCATCTCCATCAACCTTTAACACTTTTTCTTGGCCCTTTAACACCTTTCTGTCACTCTTTGACATCTCTCCGTCATAATTTAATTTTTCTCAGTTGCCCTTTAGCGATTCCCCGTCATCTTTAACGCCTTCTCATCGCCCTAAAACACATATCCATCACCCTTTAGCACCACCGCATCACCTGTTATTTAATGCTTCCTCGTCACCCTCTAACGCCATTCAATAACCCTTTCATGACACCCACCAACACATCCTGTCACCCTTAGCGCCTCTTCGTTGTCCTTCAACGCCTCCTCATTGCCCATTAACGCCTTCCCATCGCCATTAAACTCATTTGCAGCGCATGTTAGCGTCTCTCCATCACCCTTTAAAGCATCTCCATCAACCTTTATTACTTTCCCAATGCCCTTTGACGTCTCAGTCACCATTTAACGCTTCTCTGTCGCCCTTCAGCAATGCTCCGTTGTTTTAACACTTTCAACTCACCCTCACACGCTTATCCAGCACACTTCAACTCCTCCCCATTGCCCTTCAGCGCTTTTCCATAGTCGTTTAACGTTTCATGGTCGCCCTTGAACGACTCCTCATCACCCATTACCGCCTTCCCATCGCCATTTAAAACTTTCCCATCACCATTTAATGCCTCACCATTGCCCTTTACCACATTCGCATCGCCATTTAACGCATCTGCAGCGCCTATTAGTGCCTCTCCATCAAAGTTTAATGCATCTACATCACTTTTAACACTTTTTCGGCCTTTAACGCCTTTCCATCGCTCTTTGACGTATCTCAGTCACCATTTAACGCTTCTCCATTGCCCTTTAACGATTCTCTGTCTTTTTTAATGCCTTCTCATTGCACTTAGACACCTATCCATCAACCATTAGCACCGCCCCATCACCCGTTAACGTACTTCCTTGTCACTGTTCCATAGCCCTTTCATGCCACCCCGCCACCTTTTAATGCATCTTGTCGCTCTTTAACGCCCCATTTTTGCCCCTTAACGCATCCTCGTTGCCATTCAACGCCTCCTCATTGCCCTTCAATGCCTCCTCATTGCCCTTTAATGACTACTCATTTTCTTTTAACCCTTCTTACTCGCTCTTTAGCGCCTCTGGGGCGCCTTTTAGCAACTCGTCGACATCCTTTAATGCCTCCCCATTGTCTTTTACCACCTCTCTGTCACCTTTTACCGCCTCTCCATTGATCTTTTATGCTTTTTCGTCGCTTTATTTGTTGAAAATCATATTTTCGCTTACCTGACCTTGAAATTGACACACTGACCTTGAAAATGACCTTTAATTATAAAAATAGTAGCAGAAATGGATTATTTGTCAATATTACACTAAAAAGACGTACAACACTTTTTGCTATTTATGTTTGTTAATTGAATTTTGATGACCTTGAATTGAAATTGACCTTGAAGATAACCTTTAATCACTCATATAATACTATAAATGGATTTGTCAATCAAAAAAGAGGTATTACACACATTCCTAGCTTTATTTGTTAAAAATGATATTTTCTCTTACTTCACCTTGAAATTGACCCCTTTGACCTTGAAAATGACCTTGAATAATCAAAATAATATCAGATATGGAATGCCCAGTCAAAATTGCATGAGGTATTACACATGTTCCTAGCTTTATTTGTTAAAAACGGTAATTTTGCTTGATTGACCTTGATATTTGACCTTTTGACCTTGAAGATGACCTTGAATCATGCAAATAATACAAGAAATGAATTGCCCGGTCAAAATCACGTGAAAATGAGGTATTACATATGTTCCTAGCTTCATTTGTTGAAAAATCATATTTGACCTTGAAATATCTGGCAACCATTTTGGTTTTGACCTTGGAAAGGACTTTCGACCTTGAAGCTAACCTTGGATAAAGAAAATAATACCATACATTCATTTTCAGATAAAATCCCATGTAAAAGAGGTATTACACATGTTCCTATCTTTATTTGTTAAAAATTGTATTTTTGCTTCTTTGACCTTGAAATTGTCTTTTTGACCTTGAAGATGACCTTGAGTCATCAAAATAATACAAGAAATGGACTGCCCAGTCAAAATCACATGAAAATGAGGTATTACACTTGTTCCTGGCTTCATTTGTTGAAAAATCATATTTGACCTTGAAATATTTGGCGGCCATTTTGTTTTTGCCCTTAAAAAATTCCGCCCAAGGGTGCCAAAGTGGCACCCGGCTGATTCCTGCTCAGGACATCCCTTAGAACCAGAATCGATCATAAAACATCGTCCATACCGCGAAACACGCTTGAGTAAAAAAATGCCATTTGACAACTGGACTATGTATAGGCTACTGAAATAGTCCGCATACATGGTTGTGCATACATGCGCCAGGTATCTGATGGGCAGCCACCAGGTGGTTGACGGAGTGTTGAGTCAACCCTGGGTTCTTCGGTCATGACCTGCGCCATATTGGGCCATTGCCCTCTGTTATTCACGCTCTCTGGTGTGTGCATGCAGACCTGAGAGTCTGTGATTAGATTTGTGTGTTCCGATGGCCAATGAGATCCAGTGGCAGCTTTCCAGGATTAACCTTGAGAGGTGGTGTCTGATTGACTGACAGAATAGGTTGTTTCTTAGCTGATGCTGCGAAGAGCCTTTTGAAATAACTCAAAGCATTTGCTTTCGTCAGATACATATTACGTCTTATGTGAGTGAAGGTGTAGCTGCTGGAATGAATGAATAAAACGTCCATATGCATATCAGAATCTTGTGTCACTGTTCAAAAAACTTCTAATAGCATCATGTAACCCACTGTCCCTGGACGTCTGATATTAGTCCTTGGGAGGACGACTTCCGCAACTCGCCCTCCTGTAATTGTCAGTTATGATTTAAAGTGTCAGTAAAATGACTGGTTGAAGGGTACGACATACTGTGTCTCAAGTATTACAATAAATCTTACAGGACAGGGGGCTAGTGAATCTGAACTGTTGGACATTAGTGATCATTCTGATGTTTATTATGATTGTGTACCCCGTCATCAGAAATATCACACTTTGGCATGTTCACAAAGATCATGTTTTTGAAGGAGATGAACAAAATGATAACGAAAGAAAAAAACTCCTGCTCAGGAAAGAAATAACGTTAGAGCATTGATTGTATATATATATGTCAATGGTTAGAGGTAGAGGCCAATCTTGAGGTCAAAGTCGTGATTGTACATGTGTGACCCGGCCCCCAGATAAGCCAAATATTGAAAATGTTCATTCTGATCAAATGTTCAAAGCAATACTCTTCATGAAGTGTTGTTCACTTATAAGTTTATGTTTTTTCTTATTTTTTTTAGATGTATATATTTTTGACAACAATATTGTGAGTCTTGTATATTAGTTTCGAATTTTTTTTTTTAGTTTGCTTGAAAAAAAAAATCTGAATGATAAAAAATAAATCTAAATTCTAATACTAGTGCAAATATTTTGAAAAACATGTGTGAAAAAAGTAGCAAATATGAGTATTCTATGCACATTAGCATTATTAATTACCAAAAAGGTACACCAAGCCAATTTAACCCAGTCTGTGCTGATGTGTGAGTGTTTGTATCCGTGCGTTGTGGTTTAAAAATAATTAAAAATATCTAGTTAACACATCGGAAACATGTTAAGCCCATATACTAAATATTATGACAATTTATTTATTTAAACATGACTTAAAATATCCAGTTAACAAATTGGAAACATAGTTAACCTATACAGGAGGTGGGCGGGGGCCCTAGGGTAGTGGTTAGCACCGCTGCCTTTCACGCCTGAGTTCGGGGTTCGGTTCCCGGTCTCGGCGGTTTCAAAGAAAAAAAATGTTTCTTCCCCATCCACGTGTAAAAGTTAGTATTGTGGGGAGCCTCCGTGACCGAGAGGTAGCGTGCTCGGCCTCAGACCGCCAGGGTTCGAATTTCGAATCCTGTGTCTGGAGGACAGTGTCATCTCAATCATCTCACCATCCTCAGGAGGTTCTCCTGGCCCAGTCTAGCCTATATGTGCACAAAGGTGGCCTAAAGCCCGATTCATTTCATTTGTATACAGGAGGTTTTACGAATTTCTTGCCTGAAGACATTAATTTAACAAGTTTACATTTTTAGGGGAAACAACAAGAAAATGTCTGGATGGTGGTGTTTGGGATGACAATGTGGATTACACATATTGTATAGATGAAGAGCTGGTCGACATTTTGGATGACGTAAGAAATAACATCATTTATATTGAATTACACTTAAATTATGCAACGTATATGCTGTTTATAGTTTTTCAAAAAACACGATGCAGCATTAATGTGATCTCGTTGTTTAATTATCTTCTACGTGTCATAAAATCATTTGCGTTAGTTCTTTTCCTGTGAGCCGAGGTAGTGAATTGTTTTGCAGGAACTAGGCCTATTGTGGCATATTTCATCTCTTCAGTTTTGTGTTGTTTGAATCTTGTCACGTTCTAATAACTTCCAATTACTATATTAAACATTATATTTATTGGTGACAATCGTATATTGTTTTCTTTCTTACTATTGTGTCTCGAGGTGAAACGACAAATAGCTCTAATCATGCTGGGCTTGAAAAAGATATTGCCCTAATAATCGCTAATTGAGATCAAAAGAAATGTTTAGTATAGCAAAAAGTAGCTATTTTTAATGCAATTTATTTACTATTCAAATGATAAATATATAATGGCTGGATTAGTAAAAAATAGCATCCTTGACGATGGATCAAACGCACATTTTCTGATACGAGCTCATAAGACTGATATGAACACATGTGCGATTGTTATAGCAACCGGGTATATCATTGTTGTAGCATTCTTATGTCGATAGGTTAATTGGGGGCTGCTATCTAGGGACATGACATATTATTGTAGACACAAACATCAATGTTATGTTATTGAGGCATGCGAGATGGGTAAAGATACACGAGATACTTTGATAATATTTATAGGCCTGCATAATTTTTACATAATAACTATATTCAAAAAAAGATATTGTCACAAGAATCTAAGAGGGTAGTGTGATAGATCAGGATGCTCTAGACACAGGATATAGCTCTAAGCGTGAGAGACCCCCCAAATTTCCGAGTAGTAGGGAGATGAAGCACCACTAGAGACGCATATACCTAGCCACCAAGTATACCATCTAAAACTATTTGCTAAGCACCAAATTCGATACTACATCTGCTATATATTAGGGTGTTATGACTAATATTGTGAGCTTTAAAGAGGTAGCTTTATTTTACTCTCCAACATTTTTGGCACAGCTGGATTCTAGTTTTGAAGATTCTGACAACTGATATTCTCATCATGTTATGAGTTATTATCTCTTCATACCTGAGTTTGAAACAACCATGGACGAACAAAATGTGCATTGGATAAAATTAAAATTTAATTCATTCCACTTATGATTTTACCCAAAATGGGTTTGATATCATTGTAGTCTTTCAATTGTGCTATTGATCAAATGACGATACTGCCTAAGATAGTACTTTTAAGCCTTTGGTGTAGAACCAAGCGCGAGTCTAAAGCAATGAAAGTCTTTAACTCTTTAAGCATGAAATATGAATATCCTATTTTGTCTCCTGACTTTAATACCCTAATTTAATGGCATTCAAAACAAGAAGATTATAGCACTGCAGATAGTAATAAATATGACACGTCATATGTATGAGGGTTTCATTGTCATAATATTATCTGTATTATTCGTCTGTTAAATTAAAACAGTATTATGCCATACATTACACGGAGATTCAATTGTCAATTTGCATTGCATCACAGGAGGTAAAGCAATTAATGACATTTACCATGGATCTAATATCCACCAGTTTAAAACCGTGTGATGAAGTACTGCTCAACCCTATTACAAGCATAATTACTTTGTTTCTGAAATCGTACATCGTCCCAAACGGGCATTGTCACGCATATCTCCGCTGTTGAAAAGGACTTCACTTTTGAAGGACGACATAAATTATTTTAGACCAGTTTCAAGTTTAAATTTATTGTCTAAATTGCTATACAAAAACGTATTCGCTCTCATCCAGACCTCTTCAATCATTACTAATCAGCTCGCATGCCCATGCATCCTACTGATGTGGCCTTGCTGAAGGCCCAGAATGACTGGTTCTGTTAGATATCTACTTGAGGACTGGTATGGCATCTCCTGGAATGCCCTTCGATGGTTCGCCTCATATCTGATGGATCGGCAGAAAATCGTTTAAAGTTAAAGAATGTGTGAACCTTTCCGAACTCTGCCTCTGTGTCGCTCCTCTTCATACCCACACTGAATTATATATATATATAATTGGTTTTAGAATCAAATTTAGGATATTTTTAGTTATCCATAACATTAAGCATTATGCGACAATCAACCTATCTATATCTATATATCTATCTAAAGGAAATGCTTAAGCCTCCGAACGGTACTCGTGATCTTGGTTTGTCTCACCAAAATCTGTTATTTGTTCCTCGAATTGAGACCCAAAATGAGTGATGGATATTTTTCTGTGGTGACACCAAACTTGTGAAACATTCTTCTTTGTGAAATAAAAACCTCTAAAACAATGCTATCAAATTGAAACATTTTTTATTTAAGTTTTTCCGACCTAACTCGCACATGTGTACTGGTATGCACAGTTGGTCGCTTGGAATTACACGACAGTGAACGCTCCTTCTGATTGCCGCTCCTATGACCTCGGGCCACCGATGAGTTAGGCGCTATATAATTTCATGTATTCTTTCATTCATATGCGATTGTTATTTTTTTCATTTTTAGCCCGCCTTTTAATTTTAATTAAAAAAGGTGGGCCATTGCAATTGAAGTTCGGCGTCGTCGGCGTCGGCGTCGGCGTTAACATTTACTTGTGGGCGCGATAACTTGAAAAGTTTTTCATGTTTCCTTCCCAAATTTGTTTTGCATGTTACTAATGACCACTTCTCGGACAAGTACAATAATAGCTAAAAAAAAAAAATGGCCGATTTATTGCGATTTTTCACATTTTACGTCAATAATTTGACCTTGTGGGCGCGATAACTTGAAAAGTTTTTCACATATCCTTTTCAAATTTGTTATGCATGTTACTAATGACCAGTTCTCGGACAAGTTCAATAATGGCCAAAAAAAAAAGGCCGATTTATTGCGATTTTTCACATTTTACGTCATTAATTTGACCTTGTGGGCGCGATAAGTTGAAAAGTTTTTCACATATCCTCTTCAAATTGTTTATGCATGTTACTAATAAGTAGTTCTTGGACAAGTTCAATAATGGCCGGAAAAAAAAAAAAATGGCCGATTTATTGCGATTTTTCACATTTTACGTCAATAATTTGACCTTGTGGGCGCGAAAACTTAAAAAAAATTTCACATATCCTCTTCAAATTGGTTATGCATATTACTAATAAGTAGTTCTTGGAGAAGTTCAATAATGGCCGAAAAAAAAAATGGCCGATTTATTGCGATTTTTCTCATTTTACGTCAATAATTTGACCCTGTGGGCGCGATAACTTGAAAAGTTTTTCACATATTCTCTACAAATTTGGTATGTATGTTACTTATAAGTAGTTCTTAGACAAGTTTAATAATGGCTGAAAAAAAAAAAAAAATGGCCGATTTATTGTGATTTTTCTCATTTTACCTCAATAATTTGACCTTGTGGGCGCGATAACTTGAAAAGTTTTTCACATAACCTCTTCAAATTTGTTATGCATGTTACTAATAAGTAGTTCTTGGACAAGTTCAATAATGGCTTAAAAAAAATTCAAAATAGCCGATTTATTGCGATTTTTCTCATTTTACGTCGATAATTTGACCTTGTAGGCGCGATAACTTCAACATTTTCACAAGTATCCTCTTCAAGTTTGTTATGCATGTTACTAATAAGCAGTTCTTGGACAAGCTCAATAATGGCCGGTAAAAAAATCAAAATGGTCGACTTATTGCGATTTTTCAAATTTATTTTACGTCCATAATTTGACCTTGTGGGCGCGATAACTTGAAAAGCGGCTGGTTTAACATACCATTTATATCTTGGGTTGTTATTTACGTGATGACATTCGTCTTTACTTTCTTTATCATAATTCGGTGGCGGGCTATTATCGAGTGTGCTCTTGTTTAATTTTAAAAGTTTCTGAGACGTCAACGCCTCTGTATAATGATTGAGATATCTGTACATACCTATTGATGTATTTAATTACATAGGTACATTCCATCCTTAATCGTCTGAAATCTCTTTTATGTGTCGATGAGGGTAATACAATCATGTACATAGTCAGCCACTTCATTATAAATAATATAAAATATAAATTACTATATAATATAGTAAATCACAATACAAAATTATTATACAACAAATAATGCCATGAGTGTAATGCTATGAGTGAAGTTCTAATATTGATAAATGTGTGGTATTTAATAAATATGGCATTTGGTTTCTCATACAATTACAAACAAATTAATGTTTAAAATGGGCATTTCTCAGTTTGTTTTCCCCCTTGTGTTATTATCATGAATGTCGGTGTTTAGAGCAAAACTAAATTCATAAAAATGATCCGGAAGAATGTTGTTAATTAATTTAAAATAAAATTGTAGTTGTTGCTGAAGATGTATATCATTTCCTTTCAAAATTTTGATTTTTTTAAAGATAGGATCGATGTGTGCATAAATACTACCTTGATCAATAATTCGAATTGCTTTCTTTTGAAGATTCAAAATCCGCTTTGAATCATGCTAATACAATAATTTATATGTGGAAGAATGAGAGAATTGCAAATGGTCAATAGTGTTGTTTGTGGTATTAATAGCACCTATTGTATGCGAGATTCTATTTCCTATTTTATTAACATGTGAATTCCATTTAAAGTGTTTATTTATAATTAGTCCCAGGTATTTAAATTTATCAACACATATTCGATTAATGTATTGTTTATTTTTAATTTTGGAATTGTTAGACGCTTTTGTGGTTGATAAAATAGCATGAACGTTGATTTTAGTTTATCTAGGGACAGCTTGTTAGCTAATAACCAGTAACTTATTTTTTTCAATTTATAATTTAATAGATTAGTATTTAATTCAGGATCATATTTAGCATAGAAATCATTTAAATTTGCGATAAGGGTTGTGTCATCAGCATAGCTTATACATTTGAAAACAAACTTCCGTTTGGGAGATCATACATAATTATAGATGATAAGCAACAAGGGCCCTAATATTGACCCTTGTGGAACCCCTGCGGATATATTGATTTTGGAAGATCTGGAACGGTCAATTTCCACACACTTTTTCCTGTTTCAAATATAATGTTTTATTAGGTTTATAGACGTTCCTCTAAAACCGTAAATTTAAGTTTGTCCAATAATATACATTAAACTCTGTTGATGACGAAATTCACTTTTTAATTACTTGCTCTTACTTCGCTACACAGCGAACTAGTTTACTTGTCGGAAGCAAACTACTCAACAGTGAATTTGACTCGCTTTCAAACGACGACCAATTTATATATATTATGTCATCTACACATCGACCATTAGTAATATGTTTAGCAAAATACACCTATAGCTGTGTTCAAACCTTAAGCGTGTCGCGTACCTCCGCTTGATAACACGATTGGGACGTAGGGCTCTGATTGTCGCCGATACTCGATGTGTTGGTAGAAGACGAATCACCCCGTCAAACTTGGTGTTTCCAGCTGACGTCAGTCAATGCATTTTTTAGATTGTTTTTAAAACATGTTAAATGTAACTATATTATTCTTTTCTTCTTTACCCGGTATACATACTCTCACTCATTATGTAATTATTTTTACATACTCTCACTTATTATGTAATTACTCGGTTTCTACGCTTTCCAGAGGTTTTTTTTTCTATATGCAGTAGCTATTTTATCTCTGGTTTTGGTGCGGGAAAATATCATGACAATGCTGTTTAACTGTAGGTTATTTTAAATAGTTCTGATGCATATTTTATGTACCTGTGCTTGTTTTAGTATATGATGTCGTTTGATTTTAACATGTTTAAGTTAACTTAGCATGCATATTTTACCGAACTAATCCTTTTGTATATAGTCATGTACATATGCTCATTTTAATGACGCATAAGTCTGCATAGACTTACCGTCGTCAATAAATATCTATCTATCTATCTATCTATCTATCTATCTATCTATCTATCTATCTATCTATCTATCTATCTATCTATCTATCTATCTATCTATCTATCTATCTATCTATCTATCTATCTATCTATCTATCTATCTATCTATCTATCTATCTATCTATCCATCTATCCATCCATCCATCCATCCATCCATCCATCCATCCATCCATCCATCCATCCATCCATCCATCCATCCATCCATCCATCCATCCATCCATCCATCCATCCATCCATCCATCCATCCATCCATCCATCCATCCATCCATCCATCCATCCATCCATCCATCCATCCATCCATCCATCCATCCATCCATCCATCCATCCATCCATCCATCCATCCATCCATCCATCCATCCATCCATCCATCTATCTATCTATCTATCTAATAATATAGTGATTTAGAGTATCGAACGCTTTCGACAAATCCAGGTAGACAGCAAAAGATGTAATTCCATTATCCATATGATTTTTAATAGTATCAACAACATTTAGAGCAGCTAATTCAGTCGAGTGATATTTACGAAATCCATATTGTTTATCATAAAATAAGTTATTCAGAGTAAAGTAATTATTCATTTGATTCAAAATGACACTCTCAAATATTTTAGAAATTGCTGGTAAAAGAGCTATAGACCTATGATTCTCAATTAGAGTAGAGTCTCTCTTTTTTAACAGCGGAATGACTTTAGTTCTTTTTTAATTTGTCAGGAAAAATACCAGTGTATAATGGGATACGTTAAGGATACTAGGCTACTGTAGAAAGGTTATGTAAATGTTTTTTTTATCTAAACATGCCAGCACGCAAAGGTCTACACAAATAAAGTGCAATCAGGACAAACAGCGAAGCATAACAAACAGCGCAATCAACGCAAAAAGTGAAAGTGTATCATAAAAAATCATTTTTGGAGGTCTTAGACATATTACAATATTACTCTATCAGATGTATTTAGTTTGCTGATGTTTATAGGCGCACCGTAAAATAGTATTGTTCATTGTAATCACAGCTATTAAAACGTACAGGTGAAAGACATTCTGGACCCAGCAGTATCCACTTCAACAGAAACAGTTAATTCAGTTCTTGGAGATCTTGACGATTTCACTGCAACAACTGGAAACGAGACAATGAGGCCTGGTGATATCCGGGCAACAGCAGCTGCTCTTGGTGGAATAGCTCTGTCTCGTCTCCTACAAGAAGATGCTAATGTTACGACAGAAGAAGTGAAGGTACGGCACGCACACACATATGTCATTTGGTTTCTTTATTTTAACATGCTTAAAATTTATCGTCTATATTTATTACTCTCTTGAATTTTCTTAATAAAAATGCAAACAGTTCAAATTTTTGTGGTAATAAAAACCCTGAGACTGATTTGTTTCAGAACGCAGTCTCAGTGAGTGGGAATTTGTTAGAGGATACTAATGACGACGCTTGGGAAAATTTGCTGATGGTATGATGAACCCATGAAATAATAATCATTGATTCGCCCACTCTAACTGAAACTTGTTGACACAATTTTCCGTAAATATGGAAATCAATCCATATAAAATACCCCAGCATTTGAATGGTACAGGTAATGGTTACTTTTGTATGAAAAAGCAACAGCCCTTGCTACTTGTTATGAGCTGTTGCAAGAAGTTTAAATGCATAGATAGTATAAATAGAACTTAACCGTTTAAAATAAATTCATAAACAATCACCTAATACTGTAAGGGTGTATTCATGTTGAAAATACATAACATGTAATAGTTGTGAGGTCCAGCTTTGTTTTACTAGAAATTCAACATGATTTTGAGAGTTCCAATTATTTTTAGAATGAAAATGAATAGTAGTGCCACAACGTATTCCTAATATCTAGATATAAAAGTATTTGTTACGATTAGTCGCGGTATGTTTAAATGTGTTGAAAATATACTTCGTGTCACGTTACTTGGGGGCACATTTCTGTGACGGTCTCACCACACCCAGGGTTCTGACACCACCCGTGAACACGGGAAAAATAAAAGGGGCGAAAACGGACTCGGTTGATACGGCGTTTTAACAAAGTTAAGGTTAAAATACTGAATCAACATGTACATTTGTTTACACTTTTTATTTCAACATATATACAGGATGCCTCCTAATTATTCAATCATGATACTGTTTAACCTGAATAATAATCTTCACTTACTCTACATTCATGAGCAATAGCTAAAAAACGTATGCCAGTCCAGAGTGACTGATTTTTCAGCACATGTTATTGCTCAATTAAAATATTTATAGCCACAAGTGTCATGTCCAGAATAACTAGACGCGAGTTCAGATTAGCACTACCCATGATTAGCACTACTAAAATTAGCCAGCACACGAACTATGTCACATCTCCAGGTCCGCCATATAACAGCCACTGACCCCTGAGATTACAGACTCTATGAGTAACCACTCCTATATGACCCAAGGATCCCACGTCTGGGCTTCGCAGTATCAATATAGCCTTAACAACAAGCCATCAGTTCAGCATATTAATCGGCCCCTAGCGACTGATCATAATCTATACTCGCAACTAACTTACACCTCACTAATTACGCTAACGAGGAAAGAACATGACACCTGAATACGTCACACCCTCTGCCCTATATTGTAGCAAGGCCTTCCATAGACAAACAAAAGATTACCCAGATACTATATATTATGCCTCCAATACATCAGACTTACGTAATAAAGTTCAATATCCTTTCAAACTTATTAAAATAATAATCACAGTTAACAGACCAACAGCTACTCCTCAGTGTTAACTGCTACCCCTCAATTTAGTCAATACTATCCCTTACTGCTACTCACACTTCCACTCATAAACTACTTATTATTTGACAACCCTACTCATAGACTCCAATATACCCCTTAAGTCTTATTCTTAGACTAATTTCACTTCTATAACACCTAGACTACTACCAATTTACACTTTATTTTAACCACTAAGTCCAGATCAGATTAACCAATCTAGGCTATTAATTTATGATTTAAATTTAATTGATTAAAATTTCTTTTCCTAAAATTCCCTATCTTATTTAATGTTCGGAATAACCAAACTTTAATAAACGTACAAGTTCAGACTTACCAAACAAACAAAGGTAATAAGTTTAGTTCAGAATAACAGAACTTTTAACAACACTGACGCTGAGTTCAGAGTGACCGAACTCGAAATTAGAAAGCAAACTGACGCCGAGTTCAGAGCATGTGACCGAACTCCCTGTAACACTGTGGAACAGCTGCTTAAATACCGTCTACGTCACGGGATCAAAATTCCACAACACAGGTGACTTGCAATAATGTCATCAAGCTAAAACTATGCATACAGTCATACAACAATGCGGTGTTATTTAATAGATTAAATGACCTATAGAATTATATTTAATTATAATAATTAGAGGAATAACTTTAATTTAAGAGTATTTAATAAACCTAGCCGAGCTGCCAACTGTAGAATTCCCACAACTCCAGTCACGTGAGCACTCGATCACCATAGCAACGCATAGCTGAACTGTCAAGGGTCATTACTGAAATCCCTAGTCAATCCTCAATTAAGTCTGACCAATTCCGGCCCAAATATATAAAAATACTACATTATCAATAAAAATCAATAACACTATGTGAATCTGCGGGATGTAGGCCTATTTGATGTAATTTGTACAAGTATTATTCAGAATAGTTTACTAAACGCTTACAATGACCATGAATCGATGCATGAAAATGCAGGCGAATCCAAGCTTGACTGTGACTGAGCGGGATTTACAAAGTGACAACCTTTGCCGTGTTCAGCGTAAATAGTACAAATAATAACAAATCAATAATTATTTCAGAGATAAAAATTAGTTATCTTCAGCTACAAATAATTAATATACTGGAACTTGCATGAAATTTCATGCAATTGGCAATCTACCGGCGACAGTCGTGTTGACAGTTGATTGACAATCCACTGAAAGTGACAGTCAAATCACGTCGGGGAAGTACGGGCAAAACGTCATCCTGGTTAATTTTATTAGATACGAATCAATAAGATACGAATCAATCAGATAGAAATCATTAGCTAAACATAACAATTAATTCAGGCTGGTGTACTCCAAACCTTCCAATGTCCAAATCTTTTCTCTGATTAAGAACAAAAATTGTCCCTAAACTGGCATTAAAAATACATGTCCAACTTTCGCTCCATCTCCCGTTTTTATGTGCTACTTTTAAAAATTATATGCTAAAAAGATATAGGTGTATTTATTGACTTGATAAGTGTTGTGAGGGCAAGGCGTATGGGTCCTAATACATGGAAGTATGAGAGAGTTATTATGTGTGTGTGGGGGGGGGGGGGGGGACGATGTGGTAACTATGCAATGTTTGATAGATTTATTGGTTAAATTGTCAGTATCGCATGATAGGGTCTCACCACACAAATACATACCCTGATCTCATTATAAAGTTCAATCTAACAGAATCTGTATATTACTAGAATGAGAATATACCAGGGGAAGTAGCCAATGACATTCTTCAAACGGTAGAGACGTATGGGGAATCCAAAACACTGCAAATGCCAACTCATAGAATGGAGACGGTGGTAGATCCAAACATAGGTCAGATTTATATATATGGTGTTTATATGTGATTAAAGCATACTTTGTATATTGTTTTTATAATTAGATTTCAATATATTGTTCAAATATAGCACCCATGGCTAAGAAATACTCCAGCACGATCACTAATTAAATTTTTAGCTATAAAAAAGGACACAAAGTCAATGCATTATGTACAGGCTATCAACTATCAACTTATTTCATCCGAGATATCTTGCAGTTCTTGAAATGACTTCTCAGGATGAGAATGTCACTGATATTGTTTTTCCAAGTGAAAATGAAACTGATTGGATAGATTCACAAATATTTGTGGCAGAAGATACTTTGTCAGGTGAGAATACTTATACATATTTCAAATAACAACGTTGTGTGTGTTTGTTAAATACAATACGTTTCATGCTTTAAATGTAAATGCTTTTTGTGGGGGGGGGGGGGTAATTTCCACTATTGTATGGCTATTAAATTATATATGTGTGTGTGGGTGGGTGGGGGGGGGGGAGCAGCGTGTCGGATACGCCTGGATTCTGGGGCGCTTCCATCGGGGAACATTTAAAAATAATGTAAATGGTATCTGGTGGTAGGCCTATTTGGGATAAAATGATGAGAGTTATAAATGGAAATTTTATAACATTCTTGTAGCATTTGAAAATTCAATACACAGCTACACAATGAAAACAAATATTCTCAATTTAATCTGAACTTTAAAACATTTTATCAGTGATTAATAATTGCAATTTACTCATGATCTTCTAGGCCAGTACGATTATCCATGGGTAAACCTTATTTAAACAGTTTTAATTATATTTAATAATGTTGCCCAGCATTGTACCAGCATTAAGTGAGCACCCCCTGTTTCCGGGGCTGCAAGTTATTTTGACGGGGCTTAACAAGGAAAACTTCACTCTCACTCACAAACACTGCTCATATTGTATTTTCCCGCCAATAATAAACCTCACTGTCTGAGGTTTGGCGCGTCGAGTATAGCCCCCAGTCAGCCCTCACAGCATCTGACAATTTTAACCATTTCCTTGTCTGTGGTTGGTCAATTTCCACCATCTCAACTTGGTAGCGATTAATTGCAAACCCAAGCGAAGCTATCAGTGTTTAAAGCCTGCCCCAGAGAAATGTACAATGGGAATTTTGGTAAAAGTCCAGTGCATCTCCAGTTCTTAGTCATCGGGACAAAATCAGCACACCAGCTATATGACAGGATGGGGCAACGTACTCAGCCTAAAGCCAAAATGCACCAGGACTTTTTTCAATACATGCGTATGTGACACAATGCCGTGCCCACAATGTGTTCCTATCTGATACGGATGTCTATACATACTTTACTTGAATTGTAATACTACTAGAATGGGGATATGCACAGCTTGTTTGTACGATTTATTATCTAATCTAATATGGTGATATTTCAGGACTGTTGCAAAATGGTAATGTGGGTATATCAGCGGCTTTCTACAGAAACATACATACATGGCTGCCATCAACGTTAGTATTTTGAGCTCAGACGCTAAATAAAGGGTGTTATGAGTAGATATTGTTTTTACTATTATAATTATTTAGCCATGAAGATGAGTGTTCACGTCAATAACTAGTTTTATAACTAGTTTTTCAATACGTTTGGTTGTGATATGGATTTAACTGTTCAAACTATTCGGTAAACAACTGCAACTATATAGATTAACCATTATATGGTAAATCTATGTTAATAAATAAAGTTAGTAGATCAGAATGGAATACGATCAGGGGGTCAAAACCAATATATTCATAATATATTGCAGAGAGAGGGTGGATTAATGACTTAATATAATATAACCTACCTTATGTCTAAACAGCAAAATTAGACAGAAATACCTTTTCACCCATTATTCTCCAGGTGGGTTACACAGATAGTCCGGCAGCCAAGGGGGTAACCTTGTTTTGGCTGATATAGTTTTTTTCTCGACTGATTATGCATCTCTAGCATACTAGTGATGATATCTGGGGGGATGTGGGCTTCTAACCCTTGAGGGATTTTTTAAAGACGCAAAATTCAAAATGGCCGCCAAGAAATCACTAAAGTTATCATATCTTCCTCAATATTTGAGATAGAGACTTGATTTTTTCACCAAATCATATGTTTTTGGAATCGAGGAATACAGTAAAACACATGGAAACTTTACTCGACATCACTATCATGCAAAATTCAAAATGGCCGCCATGAAATCAATAAAGTTATCATATATTCCTCAATATTTCAGATAGAGAATTGATTTTTTCACCAAATCATATGTTTTCTGTATCAAGGAATACAATAAAACACATGGAAACTTTTTTAGACATCACTACTATGCAAAATTCAAAATGGCCGCCACGCAATCATTAAAGTTATCATATCTTCCTCATTATTCCAGATAGAGGCTTGATTTTGTCACTAAATCATATGTTTTCGATATCAACGAATACAATAAAACACATGGAAATTTTATTCGACATCACTACCATGCAAAATTCAAAATAGCCGCCATGAAATCACAAATTTTATCATAATTATCTTCATCAATAATTGAGATAAAGACGTCATTATTTCACAAACCAATTGTTATGATATCAGAAATACAATGCAAAACACGATACCTTTATTTGACATCATTCTCTTGATAACAACTTTATGTTAACCCGTTGAACACGAGATCATTATGCTACTGCGCTCTTTCTGAAACGAGATTATTTTATGACGTCATAGTTATCTCATGCAATCAGACCCGGAGATCTCCGGGCCTCGTATCTGAATGGTCTCCGTAAATTACGGAGATCTCCGGGGCTCGTCACAAACGGGTTAACACACATTTCTCAATACTATCTTAATGTTAGTTACCGAATAAAAGTACATCTGCTTATGTGTATACCGTCCTCAACATTTCAGATAGAGACTTGATCTTTTCACCAACACACATGTGTTTGTTATCAGTGAATGCAATGACACTGCTTTTAACTTATTTTGAAATCAGGATCATGCCTAGAAAACAATTTGATAAAAAAACGATTACGCTGGATGTTCTCTTCGATACATGAAAAACACAGTGCAGAAGCGTGAAGGGGTGACCTTGGTGTAGTGGTAAATGTTATTTGACTGTCACATCGAAGATAATAAGTTTGTCCCCGTGGATGTTTAAAAAAATGTTCCTCCTCCTCCACACACTTAGGAATTCAGTATTGTGGGGAGCCTTCATGACCGTGAGTAGCGTGCTTCTCAGACTGTCAGGGCTCGAATAATTCTGATTCATCTCACTATCCTTGGTGGGTAATTCTGCCTCAGTTTAGTCTATATGTGCACATATTTATTCTCCTGAGGGCCATTTATCCATTTGAAGAGCTATACATTTTTGTATTATCAACAAATTTCTTAAAATATTTATATCACCACTAATATAAGACTAAGAACCGAAGAAACCATGTACTTCAAACAGCATGGTTGCATCAGTCACACATATTTCAGTAGGAATGAGCGAGTGAATGACAATAGTGTTACCATTATTTATGTTGACATCGCGAGAGAAAGAAGCACTGCTCCCATATTTAGGTGAGTGCCCATCTGTTATTGTGATGTGTTATATAGGCTACTTGATGTTTGCTAATTTATAAACACGGCAAACTACACGAGCACACACAATATGTATTGTGATTATATTTATATTGAACTTATATTATATAGCGGTAATTAAATATCTGATATAACACAATAATTATCTTTTATGTCAGTCAATATCACATATTTAAACAAATCCTCAAGCATAAATTTTAGGGTACTGCTATGGTTGGTGTCAATCACAAAAAAAGACAAGGAAGGTTACGTACCAAACCACACATATTAGCAGTCACAATACAATAAAATGCAATATGATAAAATTTTTCCTACTCGGAAAACAATATACCTTGCTTAGTTCTTCTAGTATCACAAATACTATTATTCATGTAGATTCACGCAATAACTAACTAATCAGCGATATACATGTATATTTAATCTAATCTCACCATTTGTCTGATATAACACTAGCAGTCAGACTTCTTAACGTATTTTTTGGTGATATCCTATATTGTAGTAGTACTGTTTTACAAATCTGTAGCCAGTACAGAAAAACTACATCTATACCTTGTAGTAACTGTGATAATAATTATATTATTGAGTACATTGAATCAAAAGTACACTAACCAATTTCCACACACTTTTTGACATAACGATAGTCATCCTGTGGAAAACATATATGAATAAGATATATGTTTAGGGCTAACGAATTATACACCGCATAAGATCGTCACATCAATAACAGCCCCCTAAATATTATATAGTTATGTCCTTTCATGTCTCATTAACTTGTGTAATTATAATTCAAAGTGTGTAATGTACTTTATTATCATGAATATTATTAAACAATGCTACAATGAGTGGAACAATGACCTGGTATTTACCCTGCAACATGCTTATATCTAGCTCTAAATTACATGTAGTTTACTTCTGGACATTCAAAATTGATGTGCCTGAAATTACTTTGCCTACACGATTTTCACATAGGACAGGTACACTTATCGACAATTTTCTTTGCAAATTATCAGAAATATCTTTAAAATCTAAGTCTGGCATTCTTGTAGATAGATTTTCAGATCACCAACCATATTTCATGTCAATAAATCTAAGAACGGTCAACATTATCCCACATAGATATATAACAATCAATAAACAAACGCCCATTGCTATCCAGAATTTTAAAGAAGTGGTGATGTGAATGTGGAATCCAATCCCAACAATAATTATGATGTATTACACGACTTAATATGTGCACTGAAACAAAAACATTTTCCAAATAAAAAAATTAAAGTTAATAAATACAAACACAAGAGTACGACATGGATTACAACAGGTATTTTTAAGTCAATCAAATTCAAAAATAAAATACACTTGGCACTTAGGAGAACACCACATGAATCTCCTCATTACAATACAATAGAAACAAATTTACGAAATTATAATATCATACTAAAAAATCGATTAGATTGGCAAAAAATTTTTTTTACACTACAAATTTTCAAAAGGCAAAAGGTAACCTTAAAAAAAGCTTGTCAGCTATAAATGAAATGTTATGCAAGAAAAGAAAAAAAGTAAATTTCCTTGAATTTTTCAAAATTGACAATACCGTAGTTACAGGTACAACTAGTATTGCGAATAAATTAAACTTTTTTTTTACAAGTATCGGACCAAATCTGGCAAAAGAAATTTGCGTCCCGTCTAGAAATAATTTTAAAAACTATTTATTAAATCAAAATGATAACAGTTTTACCTTTAAACTCATAGGAGAAGATTTTGTTAGCAAACTGATAGACGATTTAGATAGAAAAAATAGTCCAGGATGTGATGGGTTATCAAATACCTTACTTAAACCTTTTAGACTAAACCTAGTTAAACCAATAACTCTCATTGTTAATCAAATGCTAACAACGGGTATATTCCCTGACAAATTAAAAATAGCAAAAGTCATACCATTATTCAAAAAGGGAGATAAATCTATATTTTCGAATTACAGGCCCATCTCTACATTACAATCAATATCCAAACTTTTAGAAAAAGTAATTTATCAACAACTATACAAATATTTTGAAGATTCAAATTTATTCTACGAGAGTCAATATGGTTTTCGGAAGGGTCATTTCACTGAATTGGCCTCCCTAGAACTAGTAAACAGGTTGTTATCTAAAATAGATAAAGGCGAGGTACCTGTAGCTATATTCATTGATTTATCCAAAGCCTTCGACACCTTAGACCATGATATATTACTATACAATTTAAAATGCTATGGACTAACAGGTAATTCTATAAATTTATTAAAATGTTATTTAACAAATAGACAACAATATGTACATTATGATAATACTGACTCAAATTTCTTAAAAATAACCACTACCTCAAGGTTCCATTTTGGGGCCTTTACTATTCTTAATTTATATGAATGATATACATAAATCTCCCAATCTCTTTCATTTTATCCTTTTGCAGACGACACGACTCTAATAACGAAGAATGCTATTTATAATACAGATATTATCAATGCAGAACTAGCAAAACTCTCAATATGGTTTAAAGTAAACAAACTTTCTCTAAATATTTCCAAATCCAAATTTATTGTTTTTCGTTCGGCAAGAAAACAAACACCTATTCCATTAATACAAATAGACAATAACGTTATTAAATGCGTCGAAAACTTTAATTTCTTAGGTTTAATTATCAATAAGCAATTGAAAAGGAATGATCACATAGACCACATTGTCCTGAAAATATCACACATCATCGGCGTACTAACAAGATTGAAAAATCATATACCCTTAAATATTTTAATCACGCTTTACAACTCACTGTTATCACCACACATAAATTATATGCTCATAGTTTGGGGACACCAGCCATCCAAACTAACAAACTTGCAAAAGAAATGTATTCGAATTATAATAAAAAAACAAAATGTTTGCCCATACTGATCCACTATTTTAAAACTTGCATTTTTTAAAAGCAGAGGATATTTTTAAAATACAGCAATTTAAATTATACTACAAATACATAAAACAAAAGTTTGCCCACATTCTTTCTGAATCTCCAGTTTAGAACAAGTGAACATAATTATAGTACAAGGAGTCAAGATCTATATAAATGTCGTATAAAACATGAATTTGCTAGACAGTGCTTATTATATAATATACCCGATGCAATCAATAACTGCCCAACAAATATAAAGGAAATGTTTTTACTCACAGTTTGCAAAGTGTCATCACTTATGCAAAATCATCAATATTAAACAGCTACGACAGTATTTGTCATATTCCTCGGTGCTATGTTTGTAGCGCAATTCAATAATATATGTTTGTGTATTACAACAAATTTTACGTCTTTTTAATTATCATATTGCCTATACCTTACACATGTTACAGTCTGATAGAGTGTTAATTTTTGAAAGTTCCAATTTACCCGTTAAGTTCTAGTATTTATTGCAACTGAATTCTCAAATGTATTAGTCATTTTTTTATAATAACTTTTTCATGATACTTAGGCCTACTATTATATAATAGTTTTTCTATTCACAATATTGGTTTATATTGTCTGATGATAGCTCCCTGTCTGTCGCCTCGGTCTTCGAGCTATCTTAGTACTGAGGTGACAGCCAGGGAGTTAACATCACCTTCATTAATTTGTACTTGAAATATTGAATACACTTGTAATATAAATGTAATGTAATGTAGGTGGCCTCCACGCTAGCGACCATTGCTTGGTCTTAGTGGAGGTCTCCTGATCATCAAAATATATAAAACTGCTTTTATATTACTATGTACTTACTCTCTTTGATCAAATAAATGAATCTGAATCTCAATCTGAATCTGTGGCGAATGTGATGACTCACAGTCATTATATTTACCAATATATTATGTGTACTCAAACGTAAAAATAAGTTGATTCTCTGATTTGTCATCGAAATAACCTTAACTTCACCTTGTAAGGCCACTGTTGTGCAGTGCACATTCAGTGTAGGCATATGTGAACAATTTCAGGCCTACACTCGTGTACGTCCATTTGTTCGTATAGAAGACATAGCTAATGTCCTACAGTATATTACATCGGCGTAATTCAACTGGGCCTATTTGCTTGGGTGAGTTAACACCTATACTGCTTATATTACACATAAGCGGATGCATTTCCAGGTAGCTATCATTAATGTAGAACTGAACTATTATATAAATAAGTGTTAAAATAACATTTCAATCGTGATAATGATGTCGAATAAAGGCATTGTGTGTTTTTAGTATTCCTATAATTATATCAAAGACATATGGTTTTGTGAAAAAAATCTTGTCTTTATCTCAATTATTGACGAAAGTATGGTAACTTTTTGCTGATTTTATGGCGGCCATTTGAATTTTGCATGATAATGTTGGCCATAAAATTTTCATGTATTTCATTGTATTCCTCGATACCGAAAACATAGGGTTTCGTGAAAAAATAAAGTCTCTATTTCAAATATTGAGGAAGATATGGTAAAATTAGTGATTTCATGGCGGCTATTTTAAATTTTGCATGATAAAGATGACCATAAAATTTTCATGTGTTTCATTGTATTTCTCGATACCGAAAATATATGGTTTGGTGAAAAAATCAAGTCTCTATCTCAAATATTGAGAGGAAGATATGATAACTTTAGTGATTTCATGGCGGCCATTTTGAATTTTCCGTTTAAAAAAAATCCCTCAAGGGTTAGAAACCCACATCCTCCGAGATACCATCACCAGGATGCTTGAGATGCATAATCAATCGAGAAAAAAACTATATCAGCCAAAACAAGGTTACCCTAAAAATCCACATTTGGCTGCCGGACTAAGAGGACCTGGTTGTAATCGAGGGCCGTTGGAGACCAATTTATATACTTTGTATAATTAACCAGGCGTCACTTACTATCAGAAAACATCATTTTGCATCTCTGAAGAATGACTTCATTTCCCACACCTAGGGCTTTTAGAGGGGGAATTTTCTTAGAACTCTTTTAATAATAGCAATATCTTTTTTCATTATTTTTTTCATAATTTTATCACCCACTTCAAGTCTTCTTCATCCACAACAGGGCGATAATTGCGACAGCAATTCGCGTCTTGTAGTGGATGAAGATGACAATGGTAAATTCAGGCTTGACAGTGTGTCAAATGTGTTTCTTTTAGATATGAAGATGATGAAACAGATAGCTTTTGTTACGATTATGTTGATGATTCAAATCCAGAGAATGTGACAAGACTCGCCTCTGATATCATATCCTTGACGTTCGCAAATTTATCAGGAAAAATCCTTGATCCACCAGTGGTCATGACATTTGTGCTACATGAGGTAGAGCTGTTTGTATAAGTTCTGATAAATAGAAGATAAAACACCACCTCGTGATTAAAGGGGAGGGGTGGCGTATCTGCCACGCTGTATAAATAGCGTATACGTCCATTCAAGCCGAAAGGACTACATTATTGTGCCCAAGTCTCGTATTCTACCCCCTAATTTAAATAACAATTGAATGATGGCGGTTATTGGCCGATCTCGTCATGTGACAGGCTGAACAACTCTTCGATTGGTCGGGGGTAGAATACAAGACTTGGACCAGAGAGGCGCTCATCTGTCTTCATTTTGTTTTCAATGTGGCACACGCAGCTGCAGACATGGTAATATACCGCAATGAATGGATAATTCAGAGGCAGACAAGGCCTGAAGTGATCGTATAACAATATTTTTAATTCAGTGGTTCCCTTATGTTGTAGGAGATTGATACAGAAACGGAGGTGCTGATACCTGTGTATTGGGATGATATGTAAGTTGGCTAATGTAATCAACTGTCTAAGACCTCTGTGTATAGCCACAGTGGACGACAGTCACTGGCTTGGAGAGAACGTAATTATGCTATTTGCTCATCTGCAGATCATACCAAACAAGATTCTAAACGAATAAACAACTTTGTTATCGATAACCGAATAGTGTTTCTTTCCTTACTTAAATGTATTTTTAAATTACGTTAGAAATAACAGTATAAATAAATATAATGAATTCGGTACTTAGCTGTGATCAGTGTTTTTAATTAAAAACGAATGTACGTTATCTTACACATTAAATTTCAAACTTGTGATTGCTAATTTGTGATTGATGATGAATAAATTAGCCATGTAAACACCAACACAGTTACATATGACTAATATTGTGAGAGGACCTACTCGATGGCCAGTCATAAAGCACGGGCTCTGATATTGATTAATCAGTGTGAAAAGAACATATATTAAAAAACTTTATTTTTTCTCATTTCAGAAATTTTATCTGGGTATCTGACGGCTGCATCATTTCCAACAAAAGCAATTCTACGATTTTTATAGAATGCAATCATGCAACTAGTTACGGCATGTTAATAAACCCTAGGGTATTCCAACTATTTTTTTCTATCCCTTATGGTAAAATTATCAGTTATCACAATTGAAACACATAATTTACTTAAAATAGGTAATTATAATGGTATAGGTATATTAATAGTTCAAAATGTATTTCAGGGTGAGTACCATGCTGTCTTGAGTTTTATATCAATGGTGGGCTGCTGTATATCCATTGTCTGTATGGCAATGACTGTGGTAATCTATGCTGTATACTGGAGGTGAGTATGGTCTATCTTGTACTTGGATAAACAGATTTATTTAGACCGAAATTAGACGTTTGGTTTGGCAGAACAAGACTGGATTTTTTTTTGGTGGTGGGATGGGGTTAGCGGTAGATAGTTATGTTACATTTTAGTATTTTATGAGAATACAGTAATTTATCAGTTTAATGTTGCACCGTGGAGTAATATAATGAAACATTCGTTTGTCACTTTTCTACCTCTACAAAAACATTGACAATCTTTAAAGTTTGAAAACAACAAAAATCAGCTAGTACAAAGGCAACAACAGATAAGCACAGATCAGCCACACACAAAAAAGGGCCGCAATTTAAAAATTACTAAATATAGCGGCAATATGAATAGTATGGAAATTACGATTTGCATGTTATTATTTGTGAATTGGTTTGATTTTTATAAACAAACATTATAGTTTCCTGCACTGATTTCAAAACGGACGCCGGAACAACTTACTTCTTTTTTTTTAATAATATTATTGTTATAAATTATGTTTATGCAGCATGGTTTACAATAATTTAGTATTGTAAAATCCTTTATATAAACTACATAAATAAAATTGTTTCAAATATTGTATGCATCATTTCGTAATCAAGATGAATGAATGAAGCGTAAGGCCACTGTTGTGGATATACAACTTTCAAGCTGAGCTGGGCCACAATACAATGTAATGGTCAAATGATTCAGACGACACTGCCCTTCAGACACATAATTCAAAATTCGGACCAAGTCTAATAATATTCTACCCCAGTCCAAGCGAAGAGTGGCTCAGCCTGTCGCATGATGAAATAAGCCAATCACCGCCGTCATTCAGTTTTTTTCAATTAGGGGGTAGAATACCATACTCGGTACCAAAATTTAAGCTACGACGTTCTGAGGTCGAGCACAATACTTCTTGGTCAAAGAGATCCCCATATAATCGGGTTCGCGGGGATGACGTGAACTCAAAAGACACAGTAACGATGTTCTTCATTATATCCCTGAAGGGGACCCTGTAAATACTTAACAAATGTAAATATCACATAAACTAAAATACATACAATACAATTTCCATAATTACACATACTCTTGTACATTTTATAATTCTTAGGTTTCTGCGCTTCCCAAAGTTTTTTTTTATATATATATGCAGTAGCTATTTTACCTCTGGTTTTGGTGCGGGAAAGATTAACATAAATTATTACGACAATGTTGTTTGATTTGATTTCAAGTAGATATAGTTATGATACATATTCTAATTGTTTTGGTAAATAATGTCGTTTGATTTTAAATTTATAGTAAATATGTTATGTTTATATGCATGTCATGTATTTTGTATATTGAATGTTTTGAGGGCCCCAAGGACGATGGGTGAATTCTCATTTGGTTTATCCTCTTTAAATAAAGATATTATTATTATTATTGTTGTTGTTGTTGTTGTTGTTGTTGTTGTTGTTGCTGTTGCTGTTGCTGTTCTTGTTGTTGTTGTTGTTGTTGCTGCTGTTGCTGTTGCTGCTGCTGCTGCTGCTGCTGCTGCTGCTGCTGCTGCTGCTGCTGTTGTTGTTGTTGTTGGTGTTGGTGTTGGTGTTGGTGTTATTGTTGCTGTTGCTGTTGCTGCTGCTGCTGCTACTGCTGTTGCTGTTGCTGTTGTTGTTGTTGTTGTTGTTGTTGTTGTTGCTGTTGTTGTTGTTGTTGTTGTTCTTCGAGCTTTATCATTCCAAGCTAGTTAACGTTAAAGTTACTAATGACATCAAATCTAAACACAATACATTCTGTTTACGCAAATCACATTATATTACTAATTTTACATTACAATATAATATCTACGAAGTTGCCAGACTATTATCACAATAACTTCACATACACTGCCGGTCTAGTGGACCATATTCGCACTGCTACGATCAGATAAAACATCCAAATAATATATACACCTGGAAATGATCAATAACATTACTTTTAGAAATAGAGTGGCTTCAATAGGCTTAATAGAAATAGACCGGTCTACTATTAAGAAACCGACACTAATAACTTCTGAATAATATAACACCAACCTGCTTACGGGACTTAGAGCTTTATTCTCCAAAAACTTGAATCTGAACAGTGAAGAACAGAGACCAGTCACCATGCCAACGACTGATCTCAATGGCTTCAGAAAACCTAACGCCGATTATTGGTTGAAAACGGCGGCAAAAAGGTGTAACATGGCAACAATGTCAACAAACCCAAAGTCACCAGAGAGCAAAAACGGCAACCTGAATGAAACTATTAAAAGTCCCGGCTACACCCACAATAGTGAATATTCACAGGTTGGCTCTGAATAGCAAAGCTAACTACATGTACTACACCAAAGCCACAACCTTGGAATCAATAACAACAGGAAGAAAATGAACAATATTAATTCAAGCCAAACCAGTCTACAATAGTATTAAAACAAACTGTTGACATTATAAGGGTATAATATCGAAAAATGGTCGAGGGACCTCCATTAAAATAGCTTCGACCACTCCGAAGCCTACGAGACATCGTAACGTGTACGAGAATACGGGCCCAGCGTTAGTAACAGCTCTGACCATTACGACACTCCATTTTCCAGACGATGATTAGATAATATCATATCGTTAGTATAATTTCTCTACATAATAATATCATTGATTACCACATCATGTCATGATATTATCACGACACCATGGCATGTCATTATCGTCTCATATCTTGATGTCATAATACGACATTCTGATATATTAATTTTATATAACAAAATTCTAATGACATAGGCCTAATAGTGATACTATAATGTAATGACATGTCATTTCAGTGTATTATATTGACCTTATGATTGTATTATAATATACTAGCATGTCATAGAATTACATGTCATATCACGCGACGAATGTTCAAGTGCAAAACACACCAACGCGAACGAGAGAGCGAATATTTACGCGACGAGTGACGCGACGACAGACGCGAAATTCACCTGACTGTCTACACACCAACGCGAAATCCAACGCGAAATCTGAGGTGTTTTCCCTGTTCCAAGGTCAGATTGTGGTCCCACGCGAGAACCGGCCGAAAACCGGCGCGACGCGCGAAAATAGATGTAACATTTTTGACATTTTTAAAGGCATTATTATTTACGACTATTGAAACTAGTTTCCGCTATGTTTTAGCGTACCCTTGGTATGCTGAGCGGGCGTACACTTAAATGGATACACCACTCTATATTTATTTAATATTAGTAAACATGTATAGCCACCTTTTTATATAGGCTATGTATCGGTACCACTCTGGCCTCATTTACCTGACATTGAAATTATTCTGTTGATGAAGATCAGCTAGATATTATTTTCTTCACTACATTGGCGTGTGAACCATACTGGTCGGGAGTATAATGTTTTAACATATACTAAGTTTCAAGACTTTCTGTTATTCTCCTAAATATGTTTTCGTTATACCAAAAAAAAATAAAAAATATGAGAATTCTGCAACATTTTGTATATTACTGTTCTAGTTATTGGGATGCTCTCCATGTCACTCGTCTGTGCTTGGGTGTGGATGTATCACAGAAAGACTTCATTGCTGTTGTGGCGATATAATTAGGCCTTTAAACGCTAAGCACGACTATAGTTGTTTCAATATTTTTTTATTATTAGCAGGTTGTTAACCCTTTAACCACCGGTATATTCGGGTTTTCATTTTTTATTAGCACATTAACTACCACTTTTTAAACATGTGACAAAGATAAAATGCGACATCAATCAGCAATATTTGAATACAGTTGACCTCCATTTTGCCAAGTCTGAATAATTTTCACTCACTTGGAGTTGTGGATCGCGTCAGCGAGACACAACTTCAAGTGGGTGAAAATTCAGATTGAATTATTTGGCGGTTAAAGGGTTAAGTGACTTTGATAGGGAATAAAATAAGAGTATTTAAATATCAAGATTTGCAAATGAAAATGCAAATGCAATGACTTCAATAACGCCTTTACTTAAAGAATCATTCAGCTTCAAAACGCGCATGCCTGGGACGGTCAAGTGTAGGCCAACAGTAGCCTATTGAGTACAGATTAACGGCATTAATATAGCCACTGAACTGATTACAAGATAATACTCAAACGAGACATTGATCCAATGCTGTTTTAATGTTAGGCCAAGTCTGCGACGCTGGCCCAATATTGAACCAACATTAGATAAATGTACAATGTTTGAGAGAAAGTCCTCCTGTCACCCAGCAAACGCAAGACATTTGTATGACATTTATGCAATGTCGGCATAAAGTCATACAAATGTTCTGTGTTTACTGGGTGACAATACAAACTTGGGGGTCAAGCAGTTTCCAAATCCCCGCAGTAATACAGTCAGTTTGTTTGCAAGTAGGCGACCAAGTAGGGGCAAAAGACAAGGGCTTTGAATTATTAACTCATAGATGTCGCTCAAGTATATATGAGCTTGCTGTGATTTGAGAACTTGCTCTTTATGAGGCTTTGGGTATGAAACACATATTTAGTATTATTATGGAATAGGGCCCTGGCTTACCCACGGACACTATTGCCTTCTGGGGGACCCTTGTCCCGCGAATTTTGACAGTTGACTACACCTTTAAGATACATGTGCACATTCTGGTTTACCTAAACGAAGTCATTTTTACTTTTAGACACTTGAAATCTCCTCAAGCAGTTCTGCTGATAAATCTTTGCTGTGGTCTTATTATTGCAAATCTAATATTTATTCTAGGAATCGACAAGACAGACCATGAGGTGAGTCCGGACTGTTGTCATTCTTTAGTCATTATGGTGCTTGAACACATACACGCAAAATAGAAAATACTTTTAAATGGTGTTAACAATTACGCTGTGATTAATTGGTATTCTGCTGTACGATATTGTACTGATTTGTATCATAGTTTTGAGGCCATATATGGCATACCATGGGGATAGCAGCCAGCATCTAAAAATATTGCTTAATAATAGAGCAATATAATCTTGGTGGACGACGTACGGTATGCCATCGAACTTCAATTACTACACTTGACCGGACTTATCAACGGACATTTATTTTTATCCGTTGATGAAATCACCACCAATCCTCAGGAGATTTGTGGCGGGAGGGCAGGACCGTATTTTCGATAAACCGAATGTCTCCGAATGAATAGCGGAGCATTTAAACAAAGCATAGATCAGACAAAACGGACGCATACCGTACATGTGACGAACACAGCAAACCCGTATGATAAGAACTTTTTCAACTTATTAGGTGCAACAAAAATATTCATTCTGTCTTATTCCGTGACAACATGTATGCTTACGCGAAGTAGAGTCTATATAATCATTACCACTTGAAAAACTATCCTTCAAATTCGTCTTCTGCAACCTATAGATTGCGAAATTAATTAATGTGTCCTTGTTT
>OZ024907.1:46327148-46382148 GCA_964017125.1 Flabesymbios commensalis
TACAATATCAATAATCTGGAGAAATGTCACCGTATGTTCGAGAAGTATGTCCTTGAAGTAAGGTTGTATCAACAGATGTATGTTTATATTTTAATGCACCATGATATTTTAGGTGTTCCGATTATAATCGTTGGTATATCCATGGCAGCAACACAATTAGAAGGATATGGACACGAATGCAGGTGATGTATTTTAACAAAATAACCATTTTATACTCGCATATTTCATTTGTAGTATACGTCCGTGTTACTTAAGTTTACTAATACATGCTCTATATAATATAATATAGTAACGAATAGTGACACCAGGGCATTGGAATATATTATGTCATAGCCAACCAACAAACCACCATGAAGTGAAAGACTCCCTAAAGATAATTGGTCTATAATTGGTAAAAAACTGTAAAAAAATTGTTGGTCAAAATTCTGTGTCTACCAAAATACATATAGTCCAAATGATGTATTTGCTTTGTACCAGAATAATTCAAATTATTTATGATTTATAAAAATGCAGAATAGGATATGAGACTACAAGTTACACTATTTGCTGCGCACCAAAATAACTATCTTCTGTGCTCTAGTTCAAATCAGAATCTGTCTGCAAATTTCAGTCCAGACTAAATACAGACATTTTTATAAAACCCTGCAACATTCTTCCATTTTAAAAATGATATACATGTAAAAACTAATACAACACAGGCGTAAGCATATATATATCTGTGTTCAAAAAGCATGGGTCAATTATGGATGTGGCCAATTTATATGCTTTATTATGTGGTTTCCCTTGACCATGTTATTTCGTAATAAAAAATATATTTGAACGTATGTGGAGAGATGCATATTCTACTGCAATGTTCTATATATCATAAAAACAACGACAGACGTTTACGTAACCCTATCTCTTAATTCCATACAGGTTCGGGGGTATTACTAAATATACAAGGCTCAAACTAGCTTGGTCCGAAAAATGTATCGTTTACTTTCAGTCAGACCATGCTGTATTCCCAATTTTTCAAGATCAACGTTAAAAAGCTAAAACAGACCAATACTCAAATATTGTTCGCCATTATGGGGAGGTTAAAATCTAAAATATACTATATTATTTAATAGAAAGGGTACAGTGAATAATGACAATGTGAACATGTGGTTATTAAAAAGGCAAATATGACGAACGATTGCTGTATTTAAATTTCACGCCATTATGTTATTTTCTGCTTAAAATGTTTACATATAATTTACGATGGTATTACTAATAACAACCTCGAACAGAACCGTAGCGCTATATAATTTTTCCTGCTTAAGCCTCCTATATTAGATGATTTTGTTTTATTCGAATATATTGCTTGTGGAATAAATGTCCTAATAATGGTATTACTGATATATATCTCACTTTGTAAATATTGTGAAAAGTTTAATGTTTTCTATTTTTTCTTTTTTTTTGTGATAGCTCACCATGCTATTGATATAGCCAGTGCATATCAGTATAGATAATTGACTAGCAGTCATTGTTTTGCGACCATTAATGTATAAATTTGTTCGACAACGAGAACATTTTTTATTTGTGGGGGCCATTAACCTGATGTACTACTATATTATTTTATTTATTTATTTGGCTTGATGCATACAATACATATCACTGACATCCATACAATTAGATACATCTATGTTTAAAAAGTATATTATATAAAATAGTATACAAATGTGGTAATAAACATATGTATAGAAGTGTATAATAGATACAACTACTGTATGTTAAAACGCATGCTAGATAAAAGTAGGATGAAAACGTATGGTAATAAACGTATGTAAAGAAGTATGTAATATATTAAATTAAGATAGTAGAAGTAAATTGAATACAAACATGTGTCATATAAACGTATGTCAGTGATAAGTAAAGTAAAAATCATAAACATAAATTAAAAACACGGCAAGTACTCGTCCATGAACAGATATTATTGCACATACAAGTGTCTTTGAACTTCTTCAAATAAAAAACTTCTAGCTCATTAACAAAAATATTAAATGACTTATCCACTCACAATGCTGGTGGTAACTGGTTCCATAATGTAACAATTATGTTGGTGTAAAATCCCTATACTCCTCTAGCTGTTCACAACTGCTGAGGTTGCAAAGGCATACCTATACGGTTTGAGCGAAGACGTGGGTTTGGTATTATACGTTTTGACTAGTTCAGAAACATTATTTGCAAATTTGGTGGTATACATTGACTTGTAAAGCAATTTAATGTCTGTCATTTCTCTTTGAAATGAATGTCGTAAAATGTTCATAATTTCACAGCGTTCTTTATAATTTAATAAAGGATAATGCATAGCATACCGTGTAAAATTTCAATGTGAGATTTATAAAAAGGTGACCAGAATGGAAAAGAGTATTCAGCTATGGGTTTTGTTAAGGCTTTGTACCTAGCTCAATTATCACGTATAATTCTATCACTTTTTAATTCTATCACTTTTTTTAATACACTGTAAAAATAATAATAATAATAATAATAATAATAATAATAATAATAATAATAATAATAATAATAATAATAATAATAATAATAATAATAATAATAATAATAATAATAATAATAATAATAATAATAATAATAATAATAATAATAATAATAATAATAATAATAATAATAATAATAATAATAATAATAATAATAATATTAATAATAATAATAATAATAATAATAATAATAATAATAATAATAATAATAATAATAATAATAATAATAATAATGATAATGATAATAATAATAATAATAATAATAATAATAATAATAATAATAATAATAATAATAATAATAATAATAATAATAATAATAATAATTATAAT
Organism: Flabesymbios commensalis; assembly: GCA_964017125.1. Lineage (NCBI taxonomy): Eukaryota > Metazoa > Annelida > Polychaeta > Terebellida > Flabelligeridae > Flabesymbios > Flabesymbios commensalis. The sequence continues at coordinate 46,329,995 of OZ024907.1, forward strand.
TATTATTATTATTATTATTATTATTATTATTATTATTATTATTATTATTATTATTATTATTATTATTATTATTATTATTATTATTATTATTATTATTATTATTATTATTATTATTATTATTATAACAAATAATAAATTGATGCGCACAAAATGCGCACCGATAAAATAATGTAATTATTTGGTGCACACCAAATAGATGTACACCAAATACAATTTATTTTATTGAAATGTCCAGCACTGTACTATTTTTATATGTCATTACATAAAAAAGTACGATCTGTTTTATCTACAATATATTATGTTTTTTGTTTATTCTAGTTGTTGGTTAGATGATGAAAATGGATTGATATGGGCTTTTATTGCACCAATTCTATTTGTCATTACGGTAATCTTTGAATTTGTTACAAGATTGCATAATTTGTATATAGATGCAACAGCATTTAACTTTGAAATTAGAAAAAATTATACATAATAATAGACATTGCTTACTGTAGCAGAGAGTTCCTAAATTGGATTGAACTATGTGCAAAATCGCGACAGTATTCGACAATTATAAAGTTCTATAAAATAATGTAATGCATTAGACGCGATGCTCAATCAATATCAATTTCCTCTACGACTATATGAAATAGAAACCTTTGAAAAAAATGTCGTTGATACTAAAAATAAAGAAGAGTCGTTTTTTCGACTTCTAGTGTTTTAGCTACTTGCTATTCAAATGTGGCTTTTCTCATTCACATATTCAATTCGTGTTTAGCTGGTATTGGCCTATTGTGCTTAAGGCATTGACCGGTGCCAGCTCGAACAGCCGTCTCAGAGCCGATTCAAATTACCTGATAGTTTAACCTTTTAACCGCCAAATTATTCAATCTGAATATTCACTCACTTGAAGTTGTGTCTCGCTGACGCGATCCACAACTTCAAGTGAGTGAAAATTATTCAGATTTGACAAAATTGGAGGTCACCTATTTTAAAATTGCTGATTGATGTCACATTTTATCTTTGACATGTTTAAAAGGTGGTACTTACTGTGCTAATAAAAAATGGCACCGGCGGTTAAAGGGTTAAGACGCAAATATTATTACCTAAAATATTTCTAAAAAATATACATGCTAATGATACTATACGTGATACATCTATGTTTCCCACACCTAAACCAGATATACAGAAACTGTCATTGTTACCATAATTATTTTTATAAATAGAAGCACAAAAGACACTGTGGAAAGCGTGGAAACCTACATAATATATACAAGCTGATATAATAATAATATTTAGCATCAGTGCTATCGTCTAGGATTGTTTTATTTTTATACGTTTTCTATCGATAACATTACAATTGAGTGAAAAACAATATTGCATTATTTGATGCATTTTAATATAATTATGTATAACATTGTGATATAATTATAATATTGTACAATATTTTTCACAAGGCAAGTGACACGATAAGTTGATTATTTTCAGATCAATATAATGGTTACATGTGTGGTGATTTATAAAAGCACCACATCACATAGACGACGATCAGAACCTCTCATAGAGAAAGCCAAGTAAGACTAAACTAATACTGACACTATTAAAAGACGAAATCAGGGCCTTCATAGATAATAAGAACGGGTGGTCACTAAACCACCGGGGGGGGGGGGGGGTCGGCACGTCCAAGATGAGCACCATTTCTATTAAAATTACATAGGTCTATATTTTCCACAGCTTCTTTATTTTCGCGGGTTACGACAAAAACCAATATGGCCGTCATAACTGAAAAATGAGATTACAGTGAGATGTAATGTTAAGATGCATAAAAACTGTACAAAATGTTGGGCAAGATATAGGCAACCGGGCTAAGAAACTCAACTTCACAAAAATACTAAATTGTCCCACTTTAGGTAATGAAATGATGAAAATGTATAAAGTGATCAAACATAGCGATATCAATCGGTATATCTAGGTTTACACCTCTGAAATCTGAAAGTTACGTGGCAGGAGCACATTGTGTGCTATCGCGCCACGGGGAGAGGTTTGCATGGGTAGTTAAAAGAGAAAAAATAGTCCGACTTCTTCAATCTAGCCTTGAAGGCTGTGAAGGTCGGCGCCAATTTTACATCAGATGGTAGTTTATTCCAATCCGGTATAGTTCTAATGAAGAAGGAATTTGCAAACGGTCTCTTTTTGGTTTGAATGGTTCTGAAATTTGGTGTGCTGCCCCTTGTTCTATTGTCAGGTCTACACAGCATATCAATCGAGAGGGCTACCTCTCTATTAATTGCTTTGTAGAGCATGCAAAGCCTAGCTGTTTTACGGCGTTCTTGCAAGCTATCCCAACCTAGGCTGTCAATCAGTTGGGTCGAGGTGAGTCCACATTCCCTCCTGTAATTATTGGTGACAAAGCGTGCCGCCCTGCGCTGGATCTTTTCGAGGCGATCGATTTCCCTCTGCAGGAACGGGTCCCAGACAACAGATGCATATTCCAGGCCAGATCGAACCAATGTCAGGTATGCCAGTTCCTTAAGGCGTGATGGAGAGCCCTTGAGGTTTCTTTGTATGAAACCAAGCATTCGACTGCCCTTTTTGGTGATGTTCCCCACATGAGCGTCAAATGTCAGATCTTCAGAAAGTGTGACGCCCAGATATGGGTTTGTACCAACATATTGCAAAATATGGTCATTCAGGGTGTAGAAAAAAGGGATTCCCCCCTTTTCGGTGGAAATTATATAGCACTTTTTTGCATTAAATTTCATACCCCATTCCTCAGCCCAATTTTCAAGTAATTTGAGATCTTTCTGTAGCTGCAAGGAGTCATTTAAAGTTTGAATTTCATTGTACAAAAGGCAGTCATCAGCAAACAGGCGACATTGTGATTTAACAAGGTCGGGCAGGTCATTGATAAAAACCAAGAACAGTATTGGACCCAAGACCGATCCCTGAAGCACCCCTGAGTCTACAGAAATTGTATCTGAACTATAACCATCAATCACGACCTTTTGGTTTCTATTGTTAAGGAAAGATGAAATCCATTTATGGATGTTTCCTCTTATACCATAATGATCTAGTTTAGACATCAGTCTGCGATGAGAGACCATGTCGAATGCCTTGGAGAAATCCAGGATGGCTATATCCATACGGTTCCCCACATCGGCTGATGCCAACAGATCATTTACGGTAGTAATCAACTGGGTTTCGCAAGAGTGACCCTTTCTAAAACCATGCTGCTTGTCTGAAATTATTTTTTTGTCATCAAAATGCCTTAACATGTGTCTTACCAATATATGCTCCATGAGCTTACAACAAACACATGTCAAGGAGACCGGTCGATAGTTTGAGGCCAGGCCCCTATCACCCTTTTTAAAAATTGGGCAGACGTTGGCAGAGAGCCAATCGTCCGGTAAATTTCCGGTTTGCAAAGATTGAGTGAAGAGAGCTGCAAGAACAGAAGCAGACTCTTTCGCTGTCTGTTTTAGAAATATATTGGGGATCTGGTCGGGCCCACTAGCCTTGTTGATATTGAGCGTGGATAGTTGTTTTTCAACACCCTTAGTTGTAATTTTCAGGTCACCAATTGTAGGGGCAGTCGTATCACCCAATTCTGGTACAGGAATTTTGTGGTCTTCTTTGACAAATACAGATTGAAATTGTCTGTTTAGAAGGTTTGCCTTTTGGGTAGGGTCACTATGTAGTTTACCTTCCGCCTTGATAGGGGCCACCCCATTATTGTCATTCCTCAAAGACTTAATGTATGACCAAAATGGTTTTGTATTATTGTTTTCTAAAGCATCAGATAATTTACTATTTACGTGATGTCGATGTGATCTCTTCAAGTGGTGATTTGTGGATTTTTTGACATTCCGGTATTTCTGCCAATCATTTGTGTTACCGGTGAGTTTTGCTCTGTTATATAATTTTTGCTTAAGTCTAACCAAAGATTTAGCCTTTTTATCAAACCAAGGTAAATTGTGCCTGGTAGATAGCTATTTAGATGGTACATATTTTGATAACATTGCCTGAACATGATTTTTAAATAAAGTCCAATTTGTATTGACTGATCTTAGTGTGTGGTTTTTCAGATAATCAAAGCTAAATTTTGCTGTGTCCTTTTGGATTTGATCCCAGTTTGCCTTAGAAAAAATGTTAATCTTTCTAGGTTTAGGTCTTGAATAGATAGGACGGATGTCAGTGTCAATCACTGCCATGATCTGACATGCCTGGGACCACTGCTACACTCTTTACTAGAGAAGGGTTGGTGGTAAGATATATATCTAGGGCTCTACCCCGACGTGTAGCTTGTTGTTGGACATTTGTTAGTGAACAATTATTTGCAAGATCTAGAAGCTTTTGATTAGGAGCACGGTCGTAAGCATCTGGTTTTACTGTGCTAGAGTCCCAATCAACATCACCACAGTTAAAATCCCCAGCAATTACTACATTTTGTCCTGGTTGAGTGATTTTTTCAATGGAATTTTCGAGGTCGCACAATGGGTTCACACCACTACTAGGTGGTCGGTAAAAACTACATATATGGAGTGGCTTCTCACCTGGAAGCTCAACTCTCGCCCAGACCTGCTCAGAGGCTGTGTCAATGTCGACTTTGTTGACAACATAGCCATCTCTAATTGCCATCAGGACCCCCCCTCCGTGTGACGTTCTGTCCTTGCGGTATGTGTTTGCAACGTATTGTGGAGGTAGGACTTCAGATGTGAAAATGTTGTTTGTAATTTTGGTCTCACAGCCAATAATCACATCAGGCTGAAGATAATCACAGGCTGATTGCATTGCTGCTTTTTTGTCCCTGAGTCCGTTTATGTTTACTACTAGGGTTCTCCAGTTTTTCTTTTTAGGAGGAGCCGAGGACAAAGATTTACTTTGCGTCGGAGTACCGGTACCACTATTGGTTGAACTTTTTCTTGAATCTGATAAATTATTAGGTGTACTGAAATTTTCAGGAGTGAATACAGAGTCCACAGATGCTATGCTTGAATTTAAAGGTGCAAGTGAGTTGTGAAGTTCAAGGTTATATGATTGAAATAGGGATGATTCTGAATTTGTGAAATTACATCTGTTACATATCCAGGATACATTTGAATCCTGTATGTTTTCAAAAGAACTAGTGTTTAAAGATAAACAAGTTTTGTGGAACCACACCTCGCAATTGTCACAACACACACCCGCCTGTCCCCAGGTGACTCCAGACTCACAATAAGCACATGGATAAATGGATGTATCCCTCACTGTAATTTCTTTGGTTTTGGTTATGCCCTTAGGGCCAGGATTAGCGTGTATATCCCCACTTAGAAGTAGGGCTAACATAACAAGGAGTCGTTTACGACTGACATACTTGCTGTTTGGCTTTATAATTGCAAAATTGTTTTTCACACTGGTGAAAATACTCAGTAGTTGTTTCGTCTGGACCACATCCTTCAGATCGGTATCAAAGATGGATAATTTTGTAGGATGAGTCATTTCAGTGTCATTGACAACCCGTGGGTCATGGAAAATGTGATCACTTTTATGTTTAAAAGGAGTATGCAGAAACAGATTTGAAAAAATGAGTACTATGATACCAAGCATGGCCACAAAGCCAAAATTGGGTGATGAGGTCATGGTTAGTTACCTTTTTTTTGTACTTTTTGCAACTGTTTGTCACAGGCCTTGGACTCAAAACAGCGGCGTAGGCCAGTATTTGGTGCAAGGAGGTGGAAAGTGCAGACACAACAGGATTACAATTTACATCATTAGGTTAGATTTACAGAGATGGATGAATCTTCGCCCCAGGGTCGACTCTGGGTTCGGGTATACACAACACGGAGATGGACCTGTTAGCAAAAGAATAGCTTGTTAGCTGAAGTCAAAAACATGACTTGTTATGGTTGGTATTTGACAGACTACGCTATACTGTCCTGACTGGCCTATGCCGATGCCATGGCATATGAGAATTTATTAATTTTAAAAGAAACAAAAGACTCCTCTTGAAGATATATTAAGTGAGTCTTTTAGGTAAAAAAATATAGCCCAAGTATTCTAGGCCTTTACAATACTACAATTTGCATAAAAACATTCAGAAAATATCATACAGGAATTGAACGAGTTCAAGTCTAGCTGACCGTTTGACTGATGACAGGTGGTCTGTTTACTTTCTGGTCAACAAACAAAATGGCAGACATGCCGCGAGAACGGCAGATTAAAAGTCACAAATAAAACATATTTAGCAGTACAAAAAACTGTCGAGCCCTGCATGTGTTCATGCTCGACTACCTTACCGACCAGTTTGGGCAGTTAGTAAGGTAATTAAAAAAGGATATCTTTCAAAAAAGGTCTATATTGTGGTGATCGAAGCAGGAATCTTTGAAAAGCGTCCGACGACCACGCATGCGCGCTCTCTCTCTCCTAGATTAACCTAGATAGACCACCTTATATATTTTGTCCTCAATATTACCACTATCACCGAAACAATGCCCTAATACAGTACCACGAAGTTAACTTTCGAAAACAACTTTTAACAGTCCTTTGACCTTTATATGTATTGCCCTTTTAATCAGACATGCATATTTGTAACTATGGTCGGAGATCGCGGGTTCGAACCCCACTCTGGCCTTTAAGTTTTAAAGAAACAACATGTTTCTTCTCAGCTCATTCGTAAAGATTCAATATTGTGGGAGTCTCTGTGACCGAGAGGTAGCGTGCTAGACCTCAGACCGTCAGGGCTCGGATTTCGAATCCTGTGTCTGGAGGGCAGTGTTACTTCATTTATCTCGCCATCCTCGGGATGTTCTCTCGGCCCAGTTAACCTATATGTACACAAACGTGGCCTAAGACCTCATTCATTCATTCATTCATTCATTCATTCATTCATTCATTCATTCATTCATTCATTCATTCATTCATTCATTCTTTCATTCATTCATTCATTCATTCATTCATTCATTCATTCATTCATTCATTCATTTATTCATTTATTTATTTATTTATTTATTCATTTTTTCATTCATTCATTCATTCATTCATTCATTCATTCATTCATTCATTCATTCATTCATTCATTCATTGTGATTTGTTGACCTAATGCTTTCTAAACCTTAATCTATATTTGTTGATTTAAGTCACTACAATGTATTACAAGCAAATAATCCAGATATTGTTTTTATAATACTCCCCATGACGGCTTACATCTAGACAATTATAAAAAAACTGAGAAGGTTTAGATCTGATTACACCGGGGATCCCAAGCAATAGGCAATAGTAAAGTCACCAACCATTGAAAAGTGTTTTATTATGCCTAGTGTATCACTGCATACTTTCAACACAAAAGAAAATCATCCTACCAGGCAACTTTATTTGCACGAATAGAACTAACACGGAGTAAAAGCCATTAACGGGTGATCGAAGGATTTTTCTGAAACGTTCGCTTCCAGTTTTCAAAGTTGATTCTGGAGTAAACTTGCTCGTCATTCAATGTTTTATAAATGACTTCCCAGTCATTGCAAATGACAATACACATATATTTTTTCTGTAACAGACGAAATACATGTAGGTTACACATATTTATTTTTAAATTACACCAAATCACATGAAAGGCGATAAGTAACTGCATACAGATTACTAGTGATACAAATGTGGGCCTATACATGTTTTTTGGAAAATTGTTCCAGCTGTATGCCTATCAGGAAATCATAAGATTGCAATTTTATCCACAAAACAGTGGTTTTAGGGTTAGACCGACTAATCTATTTCGCTATGTTAGCAACTTAATTTAATCAATTTCCACTACAAAAAGCTAATTACGTATATTAATTGCAATGTCGTGACCAACATAAATGAAGATAACGAAGCCTTGAGATCTTTTATTTAACCGACAAATATGTCTCAACATGATATCAAATTGTAATAGCCTTAATTTAGGCTGTCACTGAAAAGTCATTTTTCAGTTAATGACGGCCATCTTGGATTTCACTCTTGAATGTGTCATGCCCCCTATCTAAAGCATGTTTTCGGTGAGAAGAGGAACATATTTTTGGCAAAGAACTGACACCAAAGCCTATGTACAACAATCTTTGCTCAGACATTAATCACATCGGGTAATAAATAGCAATCATTTTAATGACATTGGCGACCGACTTGGATTTTAGGTTCTAGTGACTTCCGCTCACATTTTCCCGAGGCATAATTTAGCTTACATTTTTGAAAAAGTGTTTTACCTATAAACAATTATAACATCTTAACTCGGTCTCGAGATGTATACTGTATACTCAACGGAAGACAGGAAATCAACGTTATGATCAGACAATTAGAAGGGGATGAATGAGGTTATGTGATAAACTCCAAAAAAGTTGTTAATATGGTATTAACAGTTTAACCACTAAATTAATAAATCTAAATATCCACCCACCTGATGTTGTGTCTCGCTAACGCGATTCACAACTTCAATTGAGCGAAAATTATTCGGATTTGACAGAATGGAGGTCAACGATATTGAAATCTTGCTGATTGATGTCATGTTTTACATTAACATATTTAAAAGCTGATATTTATTGTGCTAATAAAAAATATAAAAAAACGAATATAATCGTGCCCGGTGGTTAAAAAGTTTCGTAATTTGTATCCCATATGATACAGCAGTGTTTATTATGTGGATTATATTCTGCCACATTTTTGATTCAATTCTGTATTCATACATGATTATATATTATAGAGCCACCATGCGAAATGTGTGTTTGTTGATGAATTTATTGGGAATAACATGGATTATTGGATTACTTGTGGTTCTGGACAATGGTACATTCTTTGAATTAATATTCGCCATTCTAAACTCCTTACAGGTATGTATAGTAGGCCTTCCCTGGTAAAAGTTGACAGAAAAAGACATAATTTTACTTTGTTTGTGTAGGGCTTCAGAAAAAGGACATAATGATATTACATAATTTATATTACATAATGTATTTTTCCTTTTGAAAGACAAGCAAATTTGAATGTCACAGGACTGCAATAAGAAAGAGTGAAAATGCTCTGCCATAATATGCAGCCATTGTTGTGCAATGAAGTTTTCGCTGTGGACACAAGTATTGGCCATTAATAGTGCTATTCCTGAATTATTAGTTAGTCAGGGGGGCTTAACCCATATTTACCCCTGAATTGTTCAATTCGTCCCAAAAGCACCGTATGATCCATGCCATAATGCTGTTGATTTTTCGAAAGAACCAAGCTGAATGTCCGCCGTGGGCGGCAGTGGGCGCCATATTTGACAAATCCAAGATGTCCGACATTTAAATTAGGGTCATGTCATGAGTTGTTAGCTAATAGACGTGGAGTGTACTACCACTTTTCTATGATTGCTGAATATGTAGAATTGATTTATGATGTTTTGAAGTTGATTTGGAAATTATTTAAAGCACAAAAAAATATGTAAAGGTTATTTTAGTCAAAATATACGCCATATGCTACATGATTAAATGACTCAGATGAGCAACACAATCGTGGCAGTCATTGATAATGACCTATCCATAAGATTTGGTACCAGAGACACTCTTTGGAAAAACGTAAACATATCAGTATTTTTATTTTGGCTTGTTAATATTTCATACTGGGCATGCATGTCCGAAATAAGAAATCGTGAATTTCGTCTTTACATTCAGCTCAACTGGTAAATGCGCAACACAAAAATGTGACGCGGATTGACACGCTGCCCGCGGTTTGAGCAAAATAGCCGAAATCGGCAATCCGCATCAGACCGTCTACAAACGCATGTTTTAATCCGTGCGGTGTGCCTACACACCCAGACGGACGAAAAATGGTGTACGCATACCGTAGAAATCGTCTGTGAGCGTCTGAATCGTGTATGATCGTTGATAAGTGCACACGTACCGTAGGTGGCGTACGCATACCGCACGCGGTGTGCGTACGCCACCTACGGTAAGTGTACACTCATGCACACTTCCTACGGTGTCTCTACATTTACGGACGCTCACTCACGGGAACCTACGAATAGAGACAGTCTGACGCGATGGTGACACTGGAAGATGGTGTGTGTACGCTCACCGCACGTCCAGACGGAATGCCTACACGACGCGACGGTCTGCCTGCACATAGATACGGTGTGTGTGAACAAAAGTGCGACAACCCGCGCACTTCCACGTGTTTATACGACATTTTAAAAGCCGCGCGCACAAGATTTTTCCCATTGGGTTTGTACATGCTGGTCCGTGCGCTTGTCGGCATGTTTCACACTGGCTTGTCCAATATTCTATTTTAATTTGAATTTATGTAGCCTATATTAGGCATAGATATATATATATGTATTTTATTCCTTCTTTATTTCTTATTGCGTAACAAATCTAGGCCTACATTGTAGAATATATTTCCCCTATATAAAAGATATTCTCAATTTCTATTTATTGTAATGCATGTTATAATAGTTGATATATAAATTGAAATATATCTTTATAGCAAAAGATATCTTTAAATTATATCTCATTCCAGGTGTCCGGATACCTGGATACCCACAAAAACTATGGTAGTCATGTGGGCCCGTCAGATGTTAATTTTAGTCGCCTAAACCAATTTCCGAATTCCACCTAATTATTTTGATCTTTGCGGATTATGCGCCTTAAAATCAATTGATATAAAGAAACATAAATGCCTTTAATAATAAATAATAAAGATACTATAGATTAACATGATTAATGCCTATTAAAAAATTTGAACATAGTATATCTAAAATAAATGGTAGGCTATTTTTTAGGATAAGCCAGTATGCTTCTCAAATCTCGGGAAATATCACTCTCGACGCGAGGTCATACCAGACAAGGTCTAGTGAGATGGGAGGAGTTTGAACATGCCTGTCAATCAGCCCTGTCGGTTAACTATCAATAATGACAGTGATCCGTGTCAGCATATACAAATATGTATGCAACAGCTTTAACTCATTCAAGACGGCACTCTCAGTACATACATGTTTCTGTGGACGGGACATTTTTTAAATGTTTACTTTCTATGACGTCACATAACACGAGTTATCTCGGGCTCCGTCCTGTACCGTCGAAGAAGCTTGCCCGAGATATCTCGGGCTCCGTCTGGAATGAGTTAAATCTATTACGCTAATATAATTTATAAATTATTTATCAAAGTAACATGGTTATGCAAATCGTATAATAAAGCATTATAACACGAAATAATAATCTTTTTAAATCGGGCAGTAAAGCATCACAACACGAGCACGATGTTCCCTTACATTTTTCTATTTAAATCGTGTAATAAAACGTTACAACACGAACACGATGTCTTTGCATTTTTTTATATCGTACAATAAATCACTACAACACTAATATTATGTTTTTCCAAATCGTGTAATAAAACATCATATCACTGATGTTATATTATTCATATGATAGCCTAACTATACCAAGAACCGTAGGCTTGAAATGGTGCGACACACTCAATTAGCCACTGTTACTGTTACTGACGGCGCCAAGCATTGCATAACCGGCCTCCAATGGTCCCAGGAGGTCCAAGTTCATTTTAGATTTGAATAATCAGGGAATTACAAACACGGATATAAATATAATTCAAGCTTAGATGAGAGCCAAAAATAGCTTAAACAGCGTAGATAAAAGGGCTCTAGCCTCTAATTATCTTGCGACCATGTAGTTTTAAAAAGTGTATAAGGGACCTACTGCACGTCTGGAAACATTATATGCTACACAGTATTCTCGCGAACATAATTAAAGCGACAATCAGGCTAAAATCATAAAAAAACAGTGTTTTTATTTCGGCTTCTTAACATGACCATTATGATGTAAATATGTACATTGACTAGAACTGCGTATACGTTAATTTTAGTGTTGCGCATTATATACCATGCAGTTAAGCGAGATATAAAGACAAAATTCCCGTATTTCTTACTTTGGACATGCATGTCCGAAATAAGAAATCGGGAATTTCGTCTTTATATCTGCTTCTTTGCGGCTTTTTTTCTTGCTTTGCCGTTTCATTTCTAAGCCCTCAGCAAATAAGAAATCGGGAATTTCTCTTTCATATAACTGCTTCTTTGCGGCTACTCTTTTTTGCTTTCCCTTCCCTTTTGCCATGAGACCAAGTTTCACAGTAGTAATTTGTCAATGCTCTGCCAACTGCATGCAGCTGCCAAGCCCTCAACTGCTTTTGACGTGCGTGTTATTGTACCGAATCCATGTTGGAGAAACAATCTATATAGCACTACCCAGAGAGGACGACGACAATGATGGAGCAACAGAAGAGCAACAGAGCAGATGGAATTTGGAGAAGGTCAACAGAGAAGAATGAAAAATACATTTGGGTGGCGGACACCGCAAAATTGTGTACAGACACAGCGAGATAGCGTACATACATCGTAGACAGCGTGAGGCAGCGTGACATACCGTGACATAGCGTGAGTAAGCGTGATATGTCGTCAAACGGCGTATACAGAAACCGTATATGGAGTACAGAGACCGTAGGCAGCGTGACTAAGCGTAACTAAGCAACACCAAAAATCTTTTGCGCTGTGCGTAGGGTAGCGTAGGCTATTGTATAACAGTGTAGAAGAGCGTAGGGACAGCGTGTGCCAGTGTAGGGGCTCCGCCTTGGAGAGGGGTGCAGGGTGAGCCATTTCTTGTCTACGCTCCGTCGCGCACGCCCACGATACCTACGGTGTATGTACGATGTCCACGGTGTTTATACACCATCTCCCTGTGTCTCTGCGCTGATTCACGGATGATTGGGCTCCCGCGGACAGCCACGCTTGGCCACGAAACAAGAAGTTGATTCGCGGCAGCCGACGGATGGACGCGGTTGCCGCGAAAAGTGACGCGGCACCGCCTGGAAATGTACGATCACGGACGCTTGCCGACGCTTACGGACGCTTACGGACGCTGATTCCCGGTGCGTGGCTTTTGCTCCTTCCGCGTGTGACCGTGTCAAGCCGTACCCCAGTGTGACTGGGCCTTTATGCATTTCTCGTCTATGGACATGTTTACATCATATGGTTATATTAAGAAGCCCCCCCCCAAATACGATTTTTTGATGATTTTAGCCTGATTGTGTTGCTTTAATAGTATTTTTCTACGGTTTTCACAAACGATTTTAAATATATATTAGCAGCTTAAATGTAAGTAAATATTCTAAAAATCGTACTAGAAGCAAAATAGTTGCGTCAAACGTCGAAATTAAGAGCTTAATATTTCTTTTAGGAGCCAGTTTCCAGCCAGGACGAAAGGTTGTTTTTGAAAGGTTTTTTTGACCGTCAATTTTAGACTTATTGGTTTTCTTTTATTATGTTTTTGTACTTTTTTAGAATCCCAAATAATTAAAAAAATATATAATGTATTTTTTGTTTTAATTATATTCGCATATAGATGCAGGACATCGTACAATTTAACTGTATATAATATAGCCGTGATATTGTAATAGGAAAAATAATTCTTAATATAAAAATAATGTATAATAATAAATAATGTAAATACTTGACTACTTGTTGACTACTATGATTACAAAACTACGATATGAAAAAAGCGTAAAATTTAAAAGTATGTAACTTAATTAAACGGTGATATTATAAATTGTTACTAGAAAGTCTTTTGTGATGTTTTAGATCGGTAAAGGTATACAATCCCGACTTTCGACATGCATGATGGATAAATACTATACCTTACATGTGTAGCCCATGACAGTTTTTTATGGTCATACTGCACCATGCCAAATCAAAATGAAATGTATCTTGTCTTATCTTATCGAGCTCTATTGGAGTTATTATTTTAGGATTTATGCACCATTGTCCCACTTACTTTTAAAAAGTAATTTTATAATATTAAAAAACTAATATTATAAGGCGGTTTAAAAAATATATCTGGTAATCAACATTACAAATATGCAGTTGGACTTGCTCACACTGTATGCAGTCACTGTATGAAAATAATTAAAAAAAAAAATTCAGCTTGCAGCATTTAGCCTAGGAACCCCAAAGACTTACTCTGGTGCAAAATCTTATGGATTGGTCATTGATTAATAGAAAATCTACGTCATTTAAATCGCTAGCATATATTAAAAATGTCATATTTTTTACGAAAATACCATTTATATATATGTTTGTGCTTTCAATTGTTCCCAAATCAACTTAAAAACATCAAAAATCAATTTGACATATTTGAAAATCATAGAAAAGTGTATTCGTACTACATGTGTATTCGTATTACATGCGTCTCTGCGCCTACAAGTTTACAACTTATGACATGACCCTAATTTGAATGGCGGCCATCTTTGATTTGTCCAATATAGCGTCCACAGCGGAAGCTCAGCTTGGATCCTGCGACAAATCTAATTATATGACCTTGGCTATAAGTGGTCCAAATTTGGTGCTTTTGGGACGATTTGAACAATTATATGATTAAGCCCACTGACTAAGTTTGGTCATTATTATACTGTACTCCACAGAGACTTTGCGCATTATATGTTTTTACTTATTATCTATTCACCAGTTTAGACCAATTACAATTATACAAGTATATTATGGTTGTTATTTTATAACCCTTTTGCTCATAGCTAATCAAAGATAACTGCGAGATTTAAAGCGGTAGACTTTATATTCACACTAACCTATTCTCATACAAAATCTCTAAAAGGCATAGCCATATTTCTTTCACCATGACTGTGTCTTTTCAATATCTCTGATGACGTTTTGGTGTTTATTGGGGACGTTTAATGTGTTAAGTAGGATTACATTTAATGTACTAGTATCACAGCTGCCGGTAGTGTGCAATGATGCATACTAACGGTTACATTTTTGTATTTACATGTATATACATTTATTATTTATCTGCATCAGCCTAATATAATTATATAGTGCGCTATTTGCGCGCATTGAAACATTTAGTTATGTGTAAAACGTTTATTGTGCTAATCAATTATATTTTATTTTAAAATATATTATTTATTTTAGGGGTTCTTCATTTTTATTTTTCACTGCGTTTTGAACGACAAGGTAAGATTAGCACCATTGTTTTATTTTGTTTTTTTTATTATTGATTATAAATATTTGAATAAATATAATTATATTTAATACAATTAAAAACGTTTCTGTTTGTAAGGTGAAAGCTGTGGTGAAATGCCCAGTTATAAAGAAGAAAACATCAAAACCTCAACAGGTTAGCATTATTATCGATCCCCATTGTGTAAATAGTTTGGTGCGATTTTCATATTATTATCAACATCAATCATGGGATCATAATTCTCTACTCGCTGAATATTTCCTCATATGATAGAATAGGCGCCCTCTTATTAAATCTTTTTTTTTTTAATCTGATTATCATTCTCTGCTACAAGCCAATCTTCAATAAGAAAATGAGTCCAAAACTAGAAAAAAAACTAGACCAATAAAATATGTTGAATACGAATTCAAATTTTGTATTCATTAACAACTCGTAAAGAAAAAATGAATAAATAACTTTTTGTGAACCTTGGATAAAAATGACTAAGCATGACACACACATAATAAATATTTATAAATAAAGCGTGACGTCGTCAACTTGAGAGGATGAGGAATCATAAATATCACACAATTAGATTTACATAAAATTGTACAACCGCATTTGATTTCTAATTAAACTGTCCGTCTAGTATAATAACAACAAAAACAACAACCACATCAACACTATGTGGAAATAATCCGAGAGCTAAACTCCCGCAAAAAATTTCAGGACGTCCTATTTACTGTCCGTCTTTTATAATAACAACAAAAACAATAACCCCAGCAACAATATGTGGAAATAATCCGAGAGCTAAACTCCCGCCAAAAATTTCTGGACGTCCTATTTATTCCGACCTCATCTAATATTTCGTCATACTGCTCAATGTATGCTGTTGTAACAGAATATTTCGTCATACTGCTCAATGTCTGTTGTAAGCAGTGGGTTATATTGGTCGAGTGGTTAAGCCATCTGTGTTCAAATCCCGACTGCACACAATACAGTTTTTTACGTATTACTCTGTGTTTTTATCCCTCGTTGTTACTTTAGGAAAATCATTATTTCTAAAAATTGAAAATGTGGATGTTTTTGAATCACAATGATTTTACATCTTATTAGCTCGAAGTTCAAGACTGATACATTTAAAAAAAATACATTTCAGCAGCCTTTGATATTTTGTAAAATTTTGTGGAATATATCCCAGACGATTTGACATACATGTATGTATTAAATTGCAAATTATGCAAATTATGTGCATGTTAGTTTAGTACGAATCATTGATGATTTTGAAGGAACGATTTCATACGACAAGGTACAGCTGTGTCAGTCATGTCTTGTGCATGCATAATGCATGCATGGCACCATCACACAAAACCACTGCGAATAACTACGACTCGTAGGCTACATGTGCGACTGACACGACCCTGCTGAGAATTGGATGTGCATCAGCTAGGGCAACATAGCATATATGTATACTAGCTTTGACCCGTGTTCTGCACGGGCAAATCTATTAAGTAGGCCTTGCTGGTATAATTGAAACAATGCAGCCTGTACAAAATAACATAAATATTCTTACGAGTCATACCAGAAATGCATAAAATATGGTATCTTATGCATTTCTGATCATACATCATTAAAAGGACAATTAAGTGTCTGGATAATATTTATTACATCGGCTTAGAAAAAATGATGTCGGGTGAAAAAACGAATTCCACAATCAGGCTACGCTTTATAGTCGTACATAGTAACGTTTTTGCTGTTCAACCCGTTTAATCCGTGCAAATTGGACGTAGTGTTGAAACAATGCTTGTTTAATGTTGGGCCATTTCTTACGTTGCTACCCCGACATTAACCCAACCTTGGGATTGAATGCCTGTGCTAAAGGCATGCGCGCGTAGAACAGATTTAAAAATACAATTATCAGGATGGTAACTATACACAGTAATGTTGTTAGCTTGTTTAAAATAGGTTAACATGTTAAAGGTGTAGAATATTATTCATATCTGGAACGTGTAAAGTCACTGTCATGAAGTGCACTATCAGAGATCTATATGTTCTTGAGTGAGTTAACAACACTGTTCAGTCGATCTGGTGATGTGGATATGCCAGAATCGTTCAGCTTAAAAGTCATGCCGTCTGATAGCAAAAACATATGGTTTGGTGAAATCTTGTCTCTATCTCAATTAATAACGAATATATAATCTCTTTTGTGATTTCATGGCGGCCATTTTGAATTTTGCATGAAAATGATGTCAAATAAATGAATAGTTTGTTTTATCTCATTCCTTGATACCGAAAACATATGGTTTGGTAAAATAATCTTGTCTCTATCTCAATTATTGAGGAAGATATGATAACTTTAATGATTTCATGGCGGCCATTTTGAATTCTACCTGAAAAGAGGTTTTTGACACCAATTAGCGAACTCCATCAAACTTTTTCTTATTCTGTAGTCTATTTTGAACATGTTCATATAGGTGGAATATTTAACCATCAAAATCACACGGGAGTTCATTTCTGAACACAAGCATCCCCACTAAGGTGACGTTTCCCATCCCGGCGCCAGAACACCAGATAACACAATACATTGGCCCAATGCTGATGTAATGCTGGGCCACCGTCTGCGACGCTGGGCCAACATTATTTCAACCAAAACCCTTTAAGCTCTGAAACACAAATATAATCGAGAATATTTTTTTTTATGAACACTTGTTAAAGACCAAATTATATTGCACATGTTCATAAGGACTGGTGTACAGAAATGTGAACCGTTTCCCACACACATCACCCCTCTTTCCCCTAAATATGACACAAACTCAGGCAAAATAAACTTAACCCTTTAACCGCCAATTATTTTCAATCTGAATTTTCACCCACTTGAAGTCGTGTCTCGCTGACGCGATCCACAACTTCAAGTGAGTGGAAATTATTAAGATTTGACAATATGGAGGTCAACTGTTTTCAAATCTTGCTGATTGATGTCACATTTTATCTTTAACATGTTTAAAAGGTGGTACTTAATGTGCTATTAAAAAACAAAAACCTGAATATGAGCGACACCGGCGGTTAAAGGGTTAATAGGCTACGGTCTACGCCCGAGCCTAAAGACATGTTGGAAGAAAGGAACACAAATAAAAAAGACGTAGACCTTTGTGGGTCAGAAGCTGGTTTCTGCGGATATAGTGTAGGGTCATATGTCAGTAAATGTGGTTCCGTGGGAATTGCATGTTAATTATTGACACCTATGTTCAATTTGAAGAAAAATTAATACTGAACAGAATAAAATAGGGTGTCATTTTTTTCTGAAGCTCGAAAGGTCATTTCCGGGGTCTTAAAGGTCATGACCCTAAAACACACGGGGATTTTCGAAAACGTTTGTATGTAAGTAATATAGTGGTGTAATATAGCAAATTAAAGGAAATTGGCACGAAATAGTCAAAATTCATAAATTAACAAATATTCTGAAGCTTTAAAGGTCATTTCCGGTCTCTTGAAGGTGATAATCCGAAACACACATATAGTCGATAGGCCAGAATTGATTACCGTGCACCCCCATCCCACTACTCACCCACACCAACTTTTTTATGCTTTGATATGTTCAAAACATTAAATGTGATGTTACCAGTAAAAAAAAGACGAAAGATATATTTTGACCGCTTATGTGGGGGTACCCCCAAACCTGTCTAAATTAGGGGGCAGGGTTACGCTAACGTCTGTCGAAGCAATTCTAGATTACCAATCTACACATGCAATATACCATATAAAAGATAACCAAATTTTCGTTCTACTGATGTATTGCATGATACAGTGGATTAAAGAGTTATCTCTACATATACGTTTAAAAAAATTATTTTATTACAAATAATCGACAACAAAAAAAAACTAGTAAACATGGTCAATGGGAACGACTTAATAAAACATAATTATTGGCCATATATATATTTCACCTATGTTTTCTAAGCCCAGATGTTTATATCCTTAAAACTGAGTGGTATATAGATTTGTACATTGCATATATATTTTTAAATGAAAGAAAATTGCAGACTTTTTGAAAATGCGTGTATTGTATTTATCCTGGGTTGACATATGAAACATTGAATCTTGCTTTGCATTTAAGTCTATATTTTTTCTACCGCTTGTTTTTACATAATTTGTGTGTGCTGAATTCGAATCTGTCGGATAAAATCTATGTTTGGTGTCCTTCATCTTTAAATGATCAAAACAAAAAATGGCCGCCAAAACCACATCTTTTCTATATTTTTCTTACAAATTATTGCTCGATTTCTGGTTTGTGCATGATTTTGCATTGATGAATTTATGACTCCTGTTTTTCGATCAAAATGACCTTTATTTGACCTTTACATTCAAAATGGTTACCGCCAACACACAAATAAAAACGTTTTTTTATGCACATGAACTACAATATCATAAACAACATTTGTTTAATGGAAATCTAATAAATAGACTAATACGGCAGATTAGGTGGCAAGGCATTCAAAACTGTGTTTAAGTACAATTTCGAGCCACAAATAAAAAAAGAGGTTTAACTTACATTTTGATATTCATCTGGTTTCATGTTTAAATAAAGGTAAATTTCGCGGTCATGTTGGGTTTTTTCTTTTAAATTTACTCATCAGTAACGTTTAGTCCTAATCCACTATGTTACCACAAATACATCATATTATCATCAACATATTTATCAGTATACTTATAGTAACAGTAATTACAAAAAAATGGCGGATATCTTGGATCTAAAGGTCAAATAAAGAACATTTCTTTGCAAAACCACAAGAAAAAAAATATAAATTAAAAATCTTGCAGAAACCATAAATTGTGCATTTATGTGCGAAAAATTATAGAAAATATGTGGTTTTCCTAACATTTTGGAGGCCATTTAGTGTTTTGCTAATTTGAAGGTGAAGGTCTCTAAATATAGAACGTTATCCGACAGATTAGCATTCAGCACACGCAAATTATGTAAAAACAAGTGAATACAAAAGTATACACTAAAAGCCCGAGCAAAGTTCCATGTTTCAGATTTCACCCCATGCTAAATAGACTTATTTTCATGAAAGGCTGCTATATTCTTTTATTAAAAAATATGTATGACATTTATAAATATAAATAACACACATTTTCATCCATACACATATCTGGGTTTAGAAAACATAGGCCAGATATGGATATGTCCAATAACTATCATTTATTATGTTGTTTTGAATGTTGACAAGTTTGTTTTGCTGTTTAATCTGATTATCTTATAATATAAAACATGTTTGAGCGTATGTGGAGAGACGACAATTTACTCTACTTCAATGGGTGATGTATTATTAGAACGGGCATTTAATTATCTGTTACATGGTATATTGCATGTGCAGATTAGTTAATCAGAACACCAACGACAGACGTTTGCGTCACCCTACCCCCTAATTCCAGATAGGTCTGGGGGTATAAAGTTCGTCCCTATTTTTTTACTGGTAACATTGCATTTCATGTTTTGGACATATAAAAGCTTGAAAAAAGTTGGTGTGGGTGAGTAGTGGGGGGGGGGGTGCATGGTGACCGATTTTGGCCCATGGACTAATAGGTATATTTAAAAACTTTGCAATTTGTTTTTTTAATTTGGTGATATTTCCTAAACAATTTCGGTCATTTTGATGTGTTACACGACTAGTAAGACATGTGCTTCAAAATTTAAATAGAAAAAATAAGGTCTAGGGATCATGACCTCTAGGGGTCGAAAAATAACCTTAATGTGACCTAAAAAATATGACACCCTATTTTTTTGAAATTAGCATAAAATTCTGAATAAGAAAAACGTAGGTGACAATAATTAACATGGGATTCCCACGGAATTACACATGACCCTACACTAATACTTGAGTTGGGTCATTACGGACAACTTCTCTGTGAATTGCTCATAGAAGAACAGAGAGGCTGTATATCACTCCAGCGTTATATGAGCAGCTAGTGGAACTTCTGATCCCGTACCTTGAGAAACAGGATACATGTATATGGACGGCCATTGATCCTAGATTGAAAATTTCCGCCACTTTTTGTTGTACGGTAGGCATACATGATGTACAGCATCGTTGTGTTGACATAGCATGCACAACGCCTGCACAGACACGTCGTGCCATTGCTTCGTCCCACATGCATGACGCAGACTTAGCTCATAATTTATTTTTGAGAAAATTCTGAAGATTATTGGCTAGTATACCTACACAACACATTCAGAGCAGACACGCAGTGGCTGTTCGTCTGTCGTGCCAGCTCGGTAATTTATTTTAGGGGGCACGACTGGCATGACAGAAAACTACAGATGCAAACATATTTATGGCCATGAGTCTGATCACGAGTATGCAGCGAGTAGGGTCGCAAATCGAGGTCGTGCTATGCTTTTAAACTTGTTAAAAACATTGTTGCGGCTAACTTTGTAGCCGCGCTTTAGCCGCGCATGCCACGACACTAGTGTTCATAATATCAGGAACCATGGCATGATCAGTTCCTGTCCAGTCGTGCTTCAAATTCGTGCATGAATAGGTACCATTATGATGTAATTAAAAGTTTAAAGATCGCAATTGACTCAACTACGCAAGCTTCAATCTCAATAAGCATTATTTTAACTGCATCAAAATTTCTCATGAATTAAAAATAGCTTCGGATCTCTATTTATTTGAATGCACATATTCAGTGCTATGGATATAGATGTTCATTTAGATATAAGTATTTTGTACAATAAAGTGCAATAAAACTATTCTCCAGTACCCAGCGGTGGTTTTAGAGGTGAATTCCGCTTGAAAGATTTACCTTTGATAATGGGGCGAATGCTGGGTCTATGTCTTATACCCCTGTCCGCCATTGCCAGATTGGAGCCCAGTAGTGCACAGTGCACCCCGAAGGCGCCATCCGTGTTTCCTTACTGGCGCAAACTCGGACTTCCATTACGTAATGGACATACACGGAAGTCATGCGCAGTCTACACCGATGCATAGGATGTGAATAAGGAGGAAATGACACGGATGTCCCGGTGGCAAGACGGTACATCCTGGCAAAGTACCGGCAATAGATAC
This sequence comes from Flabesymbios commensalis, assembly GCA_964017125.1. Classification (NCBI taxonomy): domain Eukaryota; kingdom Metazoa; phylum Annelida; class Polychaeta; order Terebellida; family Flabelligeridae; genus Flabesymbios; species Flabesymbios commensalis. The sequence continues at coordinate 46,352,031 of OZ024907.1, forward strand.
CTGGAGAATTGCATTGTTAGTCCTTCAATTTGTCCTATTGAATATGTTTTTCTGGCAACCATTTCTGGAGCTTAAAGATCTCAGCCAAATTTTGGCGGATGCCTATTGTCGTCATGCGACGCGTCTGTCCGTCCAGTCGTCCGTACGTTTGTCTGTCCGTCTGTCCGTTACTGGGATCCACATGTATTAAACTTCATACACAGATTAATGATGGCTAAAGCTTGATTGAGTTCACATTTGCCTTTATGTGAACTCATTCCTATTATTCAAGCTAGTAATGTTGTCTTGACCACCAGAAAACATTCAGTATTATAAACAGGGGAAAAACACCGTTTATGTGTATATTATATAATGTGATTATGGCCTATTGTGTGTCTGGTATGGAGTAAAATACATATGTTATTATAATACATAATAAATATTCCGAGGGCGTACACACGGGGAGAGTACAATGGAATTGAACGCTCTAATATATTGAAGCAGGTATTTCTAGCTTCCCTCGTCCTCATTGTCATAGAATCTCAAGTATAACGCATGTGGTAGAATGGATTAATGTATTGTAAGCTAACATTTTTTTCTTTTGTAGATTTCTCATTCAAATCAAAATGCATATGATGTCACAGCTGAATCAAATTTGAGTCAAAGTGCCGCATGTGAAACAGCTAATTACGAGACAGTAGTCAAAGACAGTGAAGAAAATGTTTTGACGGTCGTAGTTGAAGACAATATAGAGAACCATCCATATGACAATGATGAAGACATTGAGCAGGGTGTTCAAATCATAGAGATATCAAACGAAGACATTGAAGAAAATGGTCGTATGATGACGGTGAATGTAACGAGCTCATCAAATGTCACTACTGAGTTAAATGCCACAGAGAGAAAACAAACTGTCACATTTGATGAAGCTATCAGCGAGGACAATCGCGAAGTCTGTGAACAGGATATAAATATAATTCAAACGCCAGAGTTAGAGACAGCGTCAGAGATAATAAACGAGGACATTGAAGATAATCTTCACATGATTTCGGTAGGTGCAGAGGCCAGTTAAACAATCCGCGATAACTGCAAATCGCTCGATAAAAATATCACTCGATATTGAGATCATTTACACAGTCAGAAATAAGTCGCTCTGGTTGAATGTTGTACCACTGTCGCCAATGCTTTGATTTTTTAAGTGCCATTTTATCGCGCGATAAAGCGGTCAATGGAGTCGATCTATGTGCATACTTCTGCGCAAAGCCGAAAGGCAGGATCTGTTTACTTGTATGGTAAGCAGACACTGCCTTTTGGCTTTGAGAGGCAGTGTAATTGGCATCACCAAGATAAGTAATATCGACCCTGGTGCGGAATAATTTGCTATCATTTTTTTACGATCGCGGACTGTAATATTATATTCTTCTTGAAATTGATAACTTTATTGTTGCAGAATACCCGTGATCCGGTGGGGTACGATTCATCAAGTGGCACAGATGCTACGCAACTGAACATTGCTGCGGTCAATATTTATTACTGTGACCAAGATCTTTCAGTAATAGTGGTAACACGTGAAGACGTTGACCAAGAACTAATGGTACAGCTAGCGACCGTGAACAACGAACATGATTTTGAGATAACAGTGATAACGGATGAATATGATGAACTGAATCATCCTCAAATAGAAGTAACAGACGAAGATGTTGAAAATTATCTTTGGATAGCAATAGAGAGAACGGATGAAGTCAGGCAACAAGATTTTCAAATGGTAGGATTCGGTGATCAAAATATACCAGCAGTAGGGATGATCGATACAGGGATTGCATCGACTATTGGTATAACGAATGAACACATTGAACATGAGCATGTAATGATGGATTTGACTAATTATGACGATGAACAGTATTAGTCTGGAAGCCAAATTGAGTAAAGACGCTTATTTAAGGTTTTCGTGTGCATGAAGTATATATTTACATATTTGTTATCAACGGAAAGGTAAAGATCTCAATAATACGAATCTGCCTGTTGTAGAATTTTAAAATGCGCCTTTTTAACTGAATTTGCCTCTTAAAGCTACCCATAATGCTTTTCTTCATAATTTTACTTTGTTACATTTCAACCGTATTCTAAATTTGTATAGCGAGGTATATATAAATATAAATTCCCACATTTTGTTCCATTTACATAAATTAACCTACTGACTATTATTCTTGTAACAAGTAGAATGTTTTTCTGTGACGGTAACCATGGTAACGCAGCCACTAGAAACCATTCCTCAAACTACTGATGGCAACAATTTCAAAACATGATAAAAACAGTGTAAAACCGTTTTAGAAATCGAGTCCCCTTATATTAGTTATGTTAAAAATAAAAAATGAGGATGCCACGAGTGATTATGATCATACTCCGTCCATGTTGCTGACAGTGGACACTTGAAAGAGCTGTATGAATATATAACGCGCTGGTGCATTATGGGAAACTTCGGGGGGTAAATTCGGTGAAAAAGGCGCATTTTAAAAATCTACAACAGGCAGATTCATAATCTGAAGAGTTTTACTTTTCCAGTGATACCACATATGCAAATATATATTGCATGCACACGAAAAGTACAAAAATCGGTTTGGCTTCCTGACTATATCTCTGGAAAGTGGTAGAAGCGTGTAGTGAATCAGGGCAGCAAATATGACGTTCAAATGGCTATGAAAACATGAGATACTTAATTGATCAATGCCACTTTTATTTTATCTGTTATAAGGCTGCTTGATTTATTAAAAATATCCGAAATACAAAAACGCATACATTTTTGAGCAAATACATGTTTTACTCGTGCAACTGAGTAGTTTCTTTTTTGTCTGATGTTATGATGGTAGATTACTGGTTGTGAAAGTGAAGACATGTTAATGAAACATGCAGGTAAATTGTTATTTATCAGGTCAAAAAATGAAATGAAATATAGGCTAAACTGGGCCAGGAGAACCTCCTGAGGATGGTGAGATGATTGAGATGACACTGTCCTCCAGACACAAAAACATAAAACAACATAAAAAAATCCAAATTCATGGTATTTCATATGCCTCAAAAACAAGTGAATATACCAAATATAGAGATTAAAAATATCAAAATAGAATTTGTTGATGAATTAAATATTTTTAGGGTTAACAGTACACAAGCATTTAAAATGGGATTCACACATAAACAAAATAGCTTCTAAAATTGTAAATATTATAGGAATTATGTACCGGCTTAAACACATGGTTCCTTCTGCAATTATTTTAATCATATATAATGGGCTGATTAAACCACATATACTTTATGGTCTTAAGTGCTGGGGTTTCAACCAGGAAAGAATTTTAAAATTACGGAAGAAAGCCATGCTAATTATATGTTCGAGTGGTTACCTCTCTCACAGCGAGCCCCTCCTTAAGAAGCTAAATGTGCTTAAAATTGATGGTATGTTTAAGCTTCAACTGTTAACGTTTTGTTTTGACCTGATAAATAACAATTTACCTGCATATTTCATTATCATGTCTTCACTTTTACAACCAGTAATCTACCATCATAACATCAGACAAAAAAGAAACTACTCAGTTGCACGAGTAAAACATGTATTTGCTCAAAAATGTATGCGTTTTTGTATTCCGGATATTTTTAATAAATCAAGCAGCCTTATAACAGATAAAATAAAAACTCATAGTCGAAAAGGATTTTCAGTATACCTTAAATGTTTTCTTGTAAATGCATACAACTCAATATGTTTAATACCAAACTGCTATATCTGTTCAAAAAATGCTGTTTCGTAATACACGGTGCACTTTGGACGCTGGCCCTCTTTGGCCCTATTTTTGGCCAAGGTGAAGGTTGTTATATAAGATCGTATTATTATATTTTATATCCATGCAGTCCGCTAATTTTAACGTTCTTAATATATTTAATTTGTGTCTCTGTTTTAGCGTTGATACATAGACTACACTCGTATTTGTCTGCTTACCCCTCCGCATTAATGTTACTATTTTATTATTGGCCGTCTTTTTGTCTCCCCGTCTTCTCCGCGACGTATGCAGTTTTTCAGAAACTATACATATTACTTTATTGAAGGGTGGCCTGCATGGAAGCGGCTTATCATAAGCTCAGGTCTCCTTTGCATTTTTATAATTATTTGCATGTATGTATGTTTCAAGCATAAATAAACAAACTGAATTGAACTGAATTGAATTGAATTAAAGCAACTTTGGGCATGCCTTTTTATTTGTAGGCTTGTTTTTGTGATAAAAAAGAAATGAAATGCATCGGGCTTTAGGCAACTTTGTGCACATATAGGCTAAATTGGATCAGGAGAACCTCATGAGGATGGTGAGATGGCACTCCAGACACAGGATTCAAAATTCGAGCCCTGGCGGTCTGAGGCCGAGCACACTACCTCTCGGTCACAGAGGTTCCCCACAATACTGAGTTTTACGAGTGGATGAGGAAGAAACATTTTGGTTCTTTTCAAACCGAGACCGGGAAACGAGCCCTGAACCACTACCCTAGGGCCCCCGCCCTGTTTTTGTGATACCAGCAGAAATGTAGTGACGGCCTTAACCACTCTTTGTTTATTGTTGAGACAGGTCTCAGACCACCCAGCAAACACGGGACATTTGTATAACATTTGTACAATGTTGGACCAACGTCAAAGACGTTGGGCCGACGTTGTACAAATGTTATACAAATGTTTTGTGTTTGCTGGGCATGAACCCAGCGCTGGGTCATCATTCGTACTATGCATGCAGTACCCCAGTCAATACGATACACTGACCCAATGTTGGGTCAATGTTGGTCCATTTTCTGCGATGCTGGCTCAACATTAAACCAACATTGGGTCGGTGTATCGTGTTTACTTGGGTAAGCCTAATAAAATTGATTTGATGTTGGTCCACCGTCTACCACGCTGGCTCAGCATAAAATCAACATTGGGTTAAAATATTGTTTTCTTTCTGGGTTATATAATACAGCTATACTGGGATAGTCAATATATCTCATCAGACAATACTGACAAGCTAGAGCACATTTTGGTTGTAGAGTATGATTCATGCAGAATGTCAGGCCTAAATATCCACGTTGGATAAGAAACTTAGATTCTCAGGGTAAGTGATGTAGTAAAACCCATCTCTGCTCCTCACCGCCCTCCCTTAAAAGTAGGTGAAATAATGTTAATTTCATCACAATTCCACGTGTATTCCTTGGTCTGACCATGTGGCTTAGAATGTCAAGAACACCATATTGGCCAGATAGAAATCATGTCAAATTCATGAAAATTTCTAAAAGAACCACATTATACAATAACATGGGTAAAGAACATGTTCAGTGTGCAGATATTGAACATCATCTGGCAGTTAGATGGGCCCATGTAACAAATGACGACAGTGAACAGGGTGTTCAAACTACACGTTAGCAGTCAACTGTAAAAATACGCAGGACATGGGTGCCCCAGAATGCAATAGTGCCCATCGGTATTCCATAATAATACAATATGCGCATTAAGAGCAGGTTCACAAATCATAGCAAGTCCATATACTTGTGCGGGTTAAAAATCCCACTAATGGTCTTAGCTGGGTGTTGGGTTTGAAAGCTAACTGTTGTGTTGTTGCGGGGAGCTCGAAACAGCTGACCCCCACACATGTATTGTCAAGAGGGCCTCCTCAGCAAACACTGCACACTCACCCAATGCTGTTTAATGTTGGGCCAGCGTTGCAGACGTTGTTCTAACATTCATACAGCATTGGGTGAGTGTCTCTTTGGAGTAGTATCCATAAGTTTGTAATCAGGTTAGTTACTCAAGCTGAATGCAATCAAACGGTACTGTATACTGGAGGCCTACAAGTGACCTGCGCATTCGAATTCCGGAGATGACTGACGGTTTAAATAAAGACACTGAACAACCATTACCACAAGAGGTGGATGTAATGAATTAAGGTAATCGACATAATCTGGAAACGCTTGCAATCACGTGTAACACAATTAATATTAAACATATTTAAATACTACTAGGACTACGAACGGGAAGTTCAAATGAAACAGAAAATATTAGTTAAAACAGCCAGAAGAGAAGGGAAAACTCAATAACCCACCTGCACCATTGTATTGTTTATTGTATACGTTCACTTCACAAATCGATACATAATCAAACTCACTCATCACAGCTACCCGCATGAATGTACTAGTGTTTATCGCTGTTTATCGTTTTATATTGTCACAAGAGTGATCATTCCAATATTACCAATGATAAAGGTGACGGACATAGGCGGTGAATATGATATTATCAAGCTTTATCAAGTGGTTGAGCATGTTAAGCCAGGGAGCAATTGTTGATATTTCAGAAAATTTTGTGGCAAGTTTTTGTAGTGTTTCGTATTGGCAGACATTATTATTATCAAACGTTAGTATCAAACATAATACGTACTTGGCCCGACGTTGAGCTTATGTTAGGCCAACCTCGTAGACGGTGAACCACCATTAGCCCAGCGTCGGGTCAATGTCTCATGTTTATTGGGGAGTAGTTTAAAAAATCCTCACACGTGTTTGACTACAACTTCTGGCGAAGAAAATTTAAATGCCCACCAAAATGAATCCGTTGATGACGTCACGATTAAATATATTACCAAAAATGAAATGAATGTCATTATATATTGGATACCTGACAGTGACTGAACATTCTATAAACCCGATGATTATTTTAACCCTTTAACCGCCGGTGTCGCATATATTCGGGTTTTCATTTTTTTATTACCAAATTAAGTACCACATTTTAAATATGTTAAAGATTAAAAGTGACATCAACCAGCAAGATTTGAAAAGAGTTGACGTCCATTTTGTCAAATCTAAATAATTTTCACTCACTTGAAGTTGTGGATCGCGTCAGCGAGACACAACTTCAAGTGGGTGAAAATTCAAATTGAATAATTTGGCGGTTAAAGGGTTAACCCACAAGAACACACCCGTTGGAAGCGAGTGTTCTTACAGAGACGACATTGGCTTCATCATTGTAAAGATTGTATTTTCAAAGTATTTCATTTTACTGTGTTTTGCGATTTTAAATATACCATGGTAACTTAGAGAGGGACGTGGCACAATGGTCAGAGCGCGGAGCTTTGACGATGTCGTTGCCCGTCGTGCGGTTTCGAATCCCGTTTGGTGCAAGATTGTCAGAGAAATATCATGTTTCTCCCCTATCAATATTGGGACATTGTTTCCTTGGGCAAGGCGTTAACCCTAAAATGCTTCACTTGACTCAGGTGAAAATGAGTACCTGGTAGGACAGATATGGCAATGTGTATGATTAGTTCAATGCGCTGAAATGGCTGCAGGACTGTAGGCTCTCCGTGGAGTTGAGATGGCACACGAACGAACAGGTCCAGTGACCAGGGGGTAAACATGTAAAAGTCGGATGAAATACTTGATATCAGACTATAAACTTGCACCTTTACCTTTTACCTTTAACTTCAGGGAAAAAATAATAAATTACCTTCTGTGTAGTATATTTGTAGAGCCCCCAAAATCATATTACACGATATACAATGCGCTTTGAAATTAGTAATAGAACAGTACTAGCGAAATTTTTGAACACGGCAGAAGTTAAAGTTGAATCCAAATTGTACATGTTTATTATAGGTCAAGCCAAGTCAAATCAAGTCAAATTTATTAAAGTGTCACCCACAATTCGTGGAACACATTACACTAGTACATATATTGTGGCCAGTCCGTACTGATTTATATAAGACACTATCAGGATTCCTCATTGAATACGAAATACCGAACTCAATGCCGGTGCAAAGCTGAACCAGCGCCACAGACGGTGGGCCAGCACTAAACCAAAACCGGCTCTTCTCTTTGTGTCCAGGGAATCATCCTGGATAACCATGATAACACAATGTTTTAAAACATTTAAATAATGTTGTAAGAATACGGACGAAAATGGTGTTTTGTGATGTTTTGAAAGCATTTTTAAAACCTTCTTATTTTCGTGATGTATCAAAACGTTTAAAAGTTATAGGCCCAAGAAGTGATTGTGTCAACTGGGATTATGAATAAAACCGCAAGATCGAGCGATTTAACCCCTATCAACGCCCACCTCCAAATACGTTTTAACCGAATTTAGTAACCATTTATGAATCCACTCTATCCATTATTTATCGTGTGGGGGTTTTTGTGATGGTCTGAGGGTCTTACGATCCTGATACATGCTGAAACTGGTAGTGATTGGTATAGTCCAACATCCTTGTTTGGTCACCAGTGTGATGGATCTGGTGGCGCGACGAGATTCTGCCTGTATGATTCCATGTCCACAGATAATTATCGATTTGTTGTTCAATAAATTGCCCAATAACCACAACAAAATAGCTAAAAATCCAATAATAGTCCAATAATATCAACGTAGTTGTAAAATAATTGAAGCAATCAATCAATCAATTAATCAATCAATCATTCAATCTATCAATCAGTGAAAAAAATAAATCAATTAACCATTCACTAGTTCATTCATTCATTCATTCATTCATTCATTCATTCATTCATTCATTCATTCATTCATTCATTCATTCATTCATTCATTCATTCATTCATTCATTCATTCATTCATTCATTCATTCATTCATTCATTCATTCATTCATTCATTCATTCATGTATTCATTCATTCCTTTATTCATTCATTCATTCATTCATTCATTCATTCATTCATTCATTCATTTATCCATACATCATTAATTCTTCAAATTTAAATTACTAACGCTAATTCATTATATTTCCCACAAATCAGCAAGAAAGAGCTAATTCGTTGAACCCTGTATTCAAACTACACACATTTAAAACGTTTCTGTTCTCTCCCTCTGGTTTTCAGATTCCAAAGTAGGTCTCCACATGTATCGGGAAGGTAGTGTATTTATAGTCGTTTCTCCTTCATCTAGAGAGATAATATCCTCATAATCTGGTTCTGGCTCCATGTCTCTGTCATCTGTGATGCTCTTGTTGAGCTCCATGGAAGATGTGCCATAAGATGAATGTTGATATAATGCCTCTGGCGAGGTCTGAAATAACACAACAACCAATATTTCATATGCATTTGGTAAGACTTCTGAGAAGTTCATAAAATGTTCCTAATATTACCAAAGACCCTGTACAATAAGACAGTCAACTCTCCCCAAAACGTGAAATCGCTCTCAGTGCTGTCCCCCGGTATTTGAAGTTGGAACTAATGCTTTTGCCATCTATCAAGTATGATTTTACCATATTACGACGAGTAATTATGACATTGATCCTATTAAAAACAATACATACTTTACATCATAAAAATCGGAAAAATAATTATTACCGAAGGTTTACTTCTATTTTTTATCCAATAATTTGTTGGTTAGTTATCAATACTTTTTAATTGTCTTCTTCCCTTTGGTACCTCAGGGGTTGATGCGCCCGTATAAACAAGTATGCATATTCATTGCTTACAAACAACAGGTGACGCCCAGCTAACTCGAGACGTCGACTCATTTATAGAGTAATGCTGGTCCAATGTTTGCAGTGCTGGACCAGCATTGCCCCATCATTGGTTCATCTTCTCGTATCTGCTGGCAGGTGACATGGGTGCAAGGGTAGATACGGGCAAAGAAAACCAAGATAAGGGCAATGGAAATAATATATATACTATAAAATTAATATTACTATATATTATAGTCTAATGACACGGATCATTTATCATGTTTATCATTCGGAATATACCTCAACAGAAATATTTTGTTGATATAAAGCATGTTACTGTTACTCCTGATTCTGTCACAGAATTTGCTCATTCAATTCTGAAATCATTCACGCCACAAACGGGTATTACCATTGAGGAGGATAATTTTTTTGCATAATATTATATATCAGTGGATATCTTTGTCGCAAAGTGTCGCGATCTGCATGTGATCAATGTAAAGTAATTTTGATGCCACTAATAAATTGCATACATTTCTGTCTAAGAAGCAATATCTGAATATTCAAGGTGTGAAGCTTTTGTTTCACGTCAAAATTTAATACAATTTATTGGTTCAAATGAACGGATTTTCGGAAATATACCTGAACACATTCTACATAGGAGTCACAACAGAGATCGAATTATTACCATCATCAAAGACACTAAGTCACGTGCAAGTTGTGAATGTTTCACGTTAATATTACATATTTATGTCCCCATTTGGCTACACCATGTACTACGGGAAAACAATGAACACCTTAAAACCAGTAACGGCAGGATAAATAGAAAATTATTAAAATTCAACTAAAAATAAATTTTGTCATAAAAATGAACGTGTCTTGTTTTCAAGATATCAGTATATACTGCTAACGCTCCAGTCCTCAGTGACATTGATGGCAGTGGTCCTAGAGAGAAGGGTCACATATTATAATTTTATAATATTGCTTTTGTGCCCTTATCTTGGTTATCTTGGTTTGTGTTTTTAAATAATAAAAGTTTGAATCAAAATAAACGTCTGCCAAGTTATGGTTGTTACCAAGGTTTTGCCCCGATCTCCTTTGTGGTCGCTATGCTTGACGACATATCGCCACCCCCCTCCCGTTCTGTGCCCACATATTTGTGTACTTTCTGTACACAGCTCTTCTGTTATTTAAATGAAGACATTTTAATTTTTAAAATTGTATGATAATATAACATGACTTTTCTGCTATATTAGCAGTTATTTTCGTTCCAAAAAATAAATATTGCAGAGATATTGTCATAACTGTCAAACCTAGAAAAAACATTATTTTTTATTTGGAGGCTAAAGTGGTGAAATTATCACTTGTTTTATATGATGATACACTTGCTAAAGCGTAGTTCCAACTCCCATTAAAAGGGGACAGCACTGCACAATGTATTACACGCATTTGTATGGTGAAATCCGTAAGTTGATCATCTTATTGTACAGGGTCTTTGATATTACTGCTCATTTCACTAGCGTTTAACGTTACATTACACTGTGTAATCGACATAGACTATACACAAGATGAAGTTCACATAGATCTAGTAATACAGTAACGCCAACTGAAACAAATACAAAACTGGTACTTACAATCTACGTTTATAGAGACATTACAAGTATAACATTGGTTTTATTCTCACTATGCCATTTTTGGCGTTACATACATACGCATATAATTATTCTGACCTTGTCAGTCTTTGAAGTTCTCTTCTTTTCACAGACCGCAGCTTTTACCTGCACCAAGCACAATCAATGTGAATTATGAAGATACAACCTCGGCTACCACGAGGCACGAGATTGTTCCAACGATGAGTCATCGTGTACCACGTTGGCTCAGCATTGAAAAACATTGTTGTAATGTTTTGTGTTTGCTTGAATTTATTTAATTTATTCATAATACAGAAAAAATAATTATTTAATACATTTACCTTCTTATTCAGAACGCAGTGGAAAATAAATATAAAGAACCCCTGAAAGAATAAAACATCATTATATGACAATATTATTCAATAATTATACTAACGTTATTCAAGGTAAAGTACAATACAAATAAAATTATGCAGCGTAACCAGGTGGTAACGTGAACAATTAGAGCGGTCTTACCAATAGGCCTACTGTACCTTGGTAATTTACATACCTGTAAAGAGTTGGAGATCGCAAATAAGTATTCAAAGACGAGACCGTTGTCTAGAACCGCAAATATGCCAAGAATCCATGTTATTCCCAACAGATTAACCAGTACGAATACATTTCTTGTCGTGGCTCTAAAATAAATAAGGTAAATAATTTGGTTACAAAGACTCGTTGTCCAGGTGATAATAATATTATAAATGACTGTCCAAATGTCAGGTCTGACATAATTGTTAACTTATAATTTAAAATATACATATTGTTCCATGTGCTGATGTTAATCGGTTATAGGCCTACATTTGCTGTAACGTTAGTTATTATACATTTTTACAGCATTTGAACAGTTAGGGTATATCTGTATATGTCGGCAAAGAAGAAAAAATAAATCGGGCGCTGCAGGACTGGACTCAATCCTGGTAGAGACAGCACTACAATTGCTGGACGTCAACGCGATTGCTCATGGCCATCATCTGGCATTGACTCCTGGAAGCCCATTGTAGAAATCTATAGCTCACGTAAAAGTAAGGAGGGATTCTAAAAAAATAGGCACCATAGAAGAAGTCTCCTTTGTATGTTTCAATGTTGCCGAAAAATTAAATATTTCAAATACAAAACATTTGTGTAACATTTGTACAATGTTGGACATTGTAAAATGTTATACAAGTGTTTTGTGTTTGCTGGTTTGTCATGTGACAGGCTGAGCCATTCTTTCATTGATCGAGGGTAAAATACTATATTTGGTCCGAAAGGTTTTAGGAAACCACATTTCAAAACATATTTACCAGATGGATATAATAATACTAGTAACCGAAGATAAAGAGACTCACAGTATGCTGATGACCCTTCATAACATAGGCTATTACATGGACACATTTCCTATTTTTGTCACTCCATAACGCAAATAATTATATCAAAACATACTTATTTCAATGTTGCCAAAAAAAGAAAATTTACATGTACGGACTCAGTTTTATTTATTGACATTAATTACCATAATTTTTTTTATAAATTTGAAGTTTTTATTCTCGTTACGTGGTGACCCAATTATGTTACGTAGTGACATATTTAATTTGCATATACTTATTGCTTAATGCTCTGTCGACAACAATATAATTACGGGATATCTAAACGTGGTTATTACATATTTAAATAATGTTGATCACTGCATTTTAATTCATTAACGATAGAAAGTTTGAGATAATATTATGCTGTTAATCCTTTCCGAACGTGATTTTTATTTGATCTGTTATAGTATTACTTGACTTATTTAAAATATCTGGTATGCAAAAGGCATGCATTTCTGAGCAAATACATTATTTACCCGTGTAGTTGAGTAATTTATTCTCTGTACTGTAGAATAATATTATGAAATTTATTTATTGTAACAATAGTCCGTCTCTTTGTCTCGCCAATATATATATTTACAGTAAAGCTATACGGATACTGTATGTTTACAAAGATACATGGGAAATGATATTTTGCTCACTTAGCTTTCTGCTTCGATGTTTGAGTCAGTCGTATTTTGGATCTGGAGCTCTTGTAAATCACAACACATGTAACTCCAATGTTAATCTGTAACAAGTGTATGAGATGCATATGGACGTTAGTACAGAAGCTTGTGAGAGACATTTTGCTATTTATTTATTACTTAATCTGCCGAGGCGACTTAGTAATCTGCCTAGGTAAGATAGTAATATAGTAATGGACAGAGGCAAATTAGTAATATATGCCGAAGTGAGTTAGTGGCATGCCGAGGCAATTTAGTAATACGCCGCGAGGCGAGTAACTAATCTGCCAGGCCGAATTTCTAATCTGACGAGCCGAGTAACTAATCTGACGACCCGAGCTACTAATCTGCCGAGCCAAATTCGTAATCTGCAGAGGCAAAATACTAATTTGCCGACACGAGGTATTAATCTGCCGAAGCACGTTTCAATCGACTAACTTGCTCGGCAGATTATAAAGTGACTTGCCTTGACAGTATAGTACGTTGTCTCGGCAGATTACTAAATTGCCTTGGCAGATTAATAAATTGTATCGGCAGATTACTAATTGTTTGGCAGATCAATAACTTGTGTGGGCAGATTACTAATTCACCTTGGCAGATTAATAACTTGTATCGGCAGATTACTAATTTGCCTTGGCAGATCAATAACATGTGTGGGCAGATTACTAATTCACCTTGGCAGATTAATAACTTGTATCGGTAGATTACTAATTTGCCTTGGCAGATCAATAACTTGTGTGGGCAGATTGCTAATTCACCTTGGCAGATTAGTAACTTGTCTCGGCAGAATACTAATTTGCCTTGGCAGATTTATAACTTGTGTCGGCAAATAACTAATTTGCCTTGGCAGATTAATATTTTTTCTCGGCAGATAACTAATTTGCCTTGGCAGATTAATAACTTGTCTCGGCAGATAACTAATTTGCCTTGGCAGATTGATAACTTGTCTCGACAGATAACTAATTTGATTAGATTCAATAGTAACTCGCCTTGTTAGATTATTAACTTGACTCGGCAGATTGCTAGCTGACCTCGGCAGGTTATATAGCTCGCTGCTGCAATATTAAGTAATCAATAATTAACACGATGGTCCCACAAGCTTTCGTGCATTAGTAGGCCTACAGGACCCACTTTAAATTCAAGTGGCGTTAGTAAATGAAAGATTATGTAATATGTAGGTGTTTAAAGATACATGGCAAATTCGTACATTACCGTAATCACGAATAAAACTGGTATAATGAATGCCCAAATCAGTCCATTTTCATCATCCAGCCAGCAGCTATAACACGTGGAATTATCATGATATGCACAGCCAAATATGTCACAAATTAAAAAAAAAAAATTATACGACATGTTTAACAGTGTTTAATGGTTGCCTGATTTCTCAATAACATTGCTTTTAATAATCACCTGTACTCGTTACCGTACCCCTCTAATTGTGTGGCTGCCATGGATATAACAACAATAACTATTGGTACACCTGGAATCAGAACAAAGTCTAACCATTAAATGGGTGGTACGAGTATAATTATGTCATGCATGGTGGATAAGGTGGGAGACTGCTCCTCGTATTATAGGTACATAATAAATCTCACGCTGTTTATATAATAACACAACTGGTCTCGAGTAGTAATATTAATTCCGAAATTACCCCATCCCATAGATAAAAGTAAGATCATTTCTTTCGTGGTATGATGATGAAATAGCAAGATAACCATCATGAAAGCCATGAATCCTTCTGCCAACATCAAGAAAAAGGCAGCCAGGAAAAAATAGTGCAATAGAATTGCAATAGCTGTACACAAATCCTAGAAGGTAAAAAATTAATATTGAGCATAATATAATCGCAAAATACACCATGGCATGTATTCCTGAACGTATTGCTATATAAATATTATACAATAACGTGTATATATTTAAGACTTTGACGTTGATATAATTAATTTAAATCAAAGATATAAAACGTAGTCTATTCTATAATTATAACAAAACAAAATAACTTACCTCGTTGTCCGTCTGTCTAATACCAAAGATGAAAATTAAATTGGCAATAATAAGAGCACAGCAGAGATTCATCAGAAGAACTGCCTGATGGGATTTTAAATATCTGAAGAAATCAATATCAATATGTAAAGTTCTGAATGAGAAAACCTTTATGTTTACACTTTTATGTTACCCGAATGGTGAATGCCGTACAAAAAAAAAATTACAACTGTGATGTGTGTCAATGTTAATTTATGTTCCTTAATCAAAAAGAAATTCACTTTAATTTAATTTGACTTTCAAATCAAAAGCATGATATTACAATCAAAATAATAATGATATAGCGATACTTACCTCCAATACAAAACGTAGACAATCACAGTGATGGTCATGCAGACAATTGATATACTGCAACCCACCAGAGTTATAATACTCAACACAAAATCGTGAATGGTGGGCTCCCTCTGAAAAAAACTTACACGCATTTTTTCAGTGTGCTAATCAAATAAATTATTTTCAAATTATGTAAAAAACGTGGCTTAATAACAGTTCACTAGCTGAAGTATATCAGATGAATTAATGGTATATACCTTAGGTCTGATAAGTACACCGAAATTAGTCGTATGATTACATTCAACGAGAATGGTACCGTTGTTGTTGGTGGTGTTTAAAATGACACAGCCATCAGATGCCCAGGTGAAATTTCTGAAACAAAGGCAGTTCGCAACATATTTAGGAGGTTCTTATTTGTTAATCTAACCCATGGTTATCATAGCATGAATAATAAATATAAAGTCACAAAAGAAACTATAATACCAAACGTAAATTGACAAATTAACTAGCTTGCCCATTTTTTATAGCCATCCAGCCGTTGATGTAGTACATAATATTACAGCATATATAAGTACAGTGTGTCGGACGTACATATTGTACCAATGTCTAGAAACAACACAAACGTTAGGGACAAATAAAAACAGTGATATTCTAAAGGAACATTAAATTAGCGGCAATAATAATCACATTTTGTTGGACCTAACATCATGCTTTCTTGCATTTCAGGAAAACTTGAAAGGGGGAGGGGGATCCAGAACAAAATCATACCCACATACGAATCTCACTGTGTGGTCCTATAATGTGTAGCCCATGCTCATTGACTACTAACTAAGAAAAGACTGAGCAAAGTGGATTACATATCTCAGATGAGCAAACTTTCTCATTTTTTAATAACCAATAAGCAACCACTTTACTAATCAATTATTTTTGCACATGCCCTTACCTTACGCTGGTTGATAAAAGTCAAAGAGTCAAAATGCTAGCCCAAAATGCTAACTCTATGATAAGTCGCTTTGATTGAAATGTCAACTTACATATCATTCCAGTAGACGGGTGACAAAGCTTCTGTTTCCACATCAATTGGCTATAAACAAAGATAAGTTTATCGATTTGACAGTACAGGAAATATCAGAGTATAAAACAGTTTATATGACATAATTATGACATAATGAAGTAAAATATCAGTGCATTCGTCGAAATAGTACCGCAATCAAAAGTTACTTTGTCAAATTTATGCTTCGAGATTGTCTACAAAAGGGACATCGCAATAACCATGAATACCGTAGTATAGTGAGAAAACAAATCACACCTCAATAACCGTTCTGCTCTCACATTGTCAGATAGGACCCTGGTTATGCCTGAGTCACAAATCACCTGGCCGCCGGGCGATGCGCCCGATCTCCAGCATCAATATTCATAATTGTTTTGCTCAACAGTCTGGTCACTGCTGTTGGAGGGAGTGCCTCTGGCCGTGAACCGATTTTCATTCTCGGTATCAGACGGAAAATGAGAATATGAAAATGAAGGGCTGGTCCTACCAGCCCACGTGATCCACAAAATACTCCTCATGTGTCCTTCGGTCTCTGGGCAGCCCCCTGGAGAGCACCGTCCGGCTTCTCCATCGAGTGGAGGCTGTCCGGCGGTCGGACGATTGCCGGCCGCTACCTTGATTTGTCACGGCGCATGTAAAATGTCGGACGATCACCGGACGATTTCCGTACGATGATCGTGAGATCTTGATGCGATCTCTACTCGATTCTTTCCTGGGCTAGACATCGGGTGTCGGGTAAAATTTAAAGTGAAACTTCAAAACTGTCGGACGCCGCCCGACGCTCCAAAATTCCCCGATGTCCATGCGATCATCGGCCGACCGCCGGCACGATGAGTGAAAAAATATGTCTGCTGACTATCGGACGGCGGCCGGATTTGATTTGTGACTGATGCATTAAGCCCATGATATTTTCAAATATTTGTCAAGTGTAATGCCACCTTCTAGTACATACGTTAATATATACATAAAACATACTTTATATATTATATTATTTGTTCACACCACTGAAGGTTATATAAAGCAAGATGTAATATTGGCAATGTAAACATTCACAGTACTATCTCGATTTATAGGCCTATGTGCAAGAGAGGGGCCTAAATGAAAAAAGGCCCCTACAACTCCCATTAAATTGACAAAAATATACCATGAGGCCAATAGCAAGAAAAAAAGTAATTACAAGAATAAATTTAAATATGTCAGTAAAATCATCTAAATTTGAAAATTGCTTTAGAAATTCCAGATTCATGTTCCTGCATCTTCCTACTAAATGTTTCGTCTCATTAGTAGGTCAGTATACGTTAGCCATTATCGTTATACATATTAAAGTGATAATAGGTATTATTGAGATAGCCATAGTCCGAAAACTCACTATCGGCATGATAAATTCTAATATGCACCTCGTATTGTACGAATGTCATGACCACAGGGGGATCAAGGACCGCTCCTGATAGGTTAGCAAATGTTAAAGAGATGATTTTGGAGTTGAGTCTTGTCATATTCTGATCATCAGACGCTGCATCCTCGTCACCGACAATTTCAATCGCATCTTCAGATCTGAATAATATAAATGGAATAAATTCCCAAGAAAATGAGGTCCAGATAGCTTGTATATTTGTGTGCTACGAATAGCAATAATATCATAAATACAAATGGAAGTTAGAGAAACACATAATAATAATATGGGAAATAAGGCAGCCCCGATTATCATGGTCTTCATTTAAATTTATTTTGCATTATATCTCACTTCAATGAGATAAATAGACTACATTAACGCCAAATTATTAAATAGGAATTTTCACCCACCTGATGCGAATCACAACCTCAAGTGAGTAAAAAAAATCTGATTTAGCAAAATGAGGGTCAACGATTCAGAAATCTTGCTGTTTCATGTCACGTTTTACTTTGGCATGTTAAATTAAAAGCTCATATGTAATGTGCAAATAAAAAAAATGCAAAAAACGATTATATCCGGGACCGGCAATTAACCCTTACAGCGCGGGGATCGACTTTAGACGTCATAATCTGACGTCTGTAGACGTCAGATTCTGACGTCTAAAGTCGATTCCCGCACTGTAAGAGTAAATACATTTATAGTGGTCGTAGACCCATAACTTAGGCATTCAAATGAATCGGAAAGAGCTAACTACGAAATTTATGATGATTTCAAATTGGAAGAGAGCCTTTGGTCTCCATGGTTTATACAGAAATAACTCAGCGCTTTAAGGGTTAAAGGGTTAAGCTAAATAAGACACAACTCGGGGTGCTACTGTACCGCAGCTATACATTAGGTAACCCTATGAACACGAGACGCTTACCAAATGTTGTTTGGATGTTGGTCTACCGTCTGCGATGTTGGCCCAACATTGAACCAGCATAATTATGGTAAACGCTTCGAGTTCTAGGAAATATATTATTTTGGTGCGTAGTACATACGTTGATGGGAGCCACATATCGATATTTCTGTAGAAAGCTGCCGAGATGCCTATTTTCCCATTTTGGACAGCACCTGGTAACGAGAAAAGCATTGTATTTCTTTATACACACATGTGAATGGCGCGCATGGTGACGGGTCATAACAATGTTGGCCTATGTCAATTTGAACAATTAACATTGAGGTATGGTTATAATTCTCAATTAAAATCTTACCTGCTAGAGTCTTTTCTGACACATAAATATGTGAATCAATCCAGTCACCTTTATCATCATCGTACAGATGTGGAAAATGAATTTCGGTCACGTGCTCATCCTGTGATGTCATTTCAAGGACTAAAAAAAGAAATCTCAGTCTAATATTGTATATCATTATACAGTCACTATAAATATATTTGAGCCGGAGCTTGGAATTATTTTTTTTCATTGAAGCAATTACAGCCTCGGTAATAATTCAATTACATTCTCACATAATACAAGTAGACAGAATACAAGTAGACGATTACAATTGCGGTTACTTGCACTTGAAGTTGTTCAATTTTAATTAAACTTACACAGGTAATATTGGTGTAAATGACAATTGCAATTACAATTGTATAGGTGTTGATAATAAAACAAAAACAACTTAATACAACTATCAACTAACTTCCTGCTCGTTAACATTTAGTAAATTACTTTGTATAATTTAACAAATGTCACACATACCCATATGATATTATGTCCTATATAGGCCTACCCATATAATATTATATACAGTACGATATAATAAACCATTCCGAATTATCTTGAAATATTTAAAATTACGTCACGATTTGATGTGGTTAATCTTTAACACATTTGGCAACTAAAACTAACTTAAGGTTCATTTTGTTTCAAATCAATTCCGAAAGTGATTTCTTAGACTAGCAACGTTTGTTGCCAGTGTGCTTTAAAAAGGTCATTCAGATCATGTGACCAACACTTTAAAATCACTCCTGTGATGCCTTACAAACTGAGCCCTTCTGGGGATGTGCATAAAGTCGTAGAGTTTGTATGTCGTGGAAATGAGTTAGTAAGTCATGGGGACGAGTTACACGAGTCGTGAGAACGAGTTATTTAATTTGTGGGAAGTATATCGTATGAACGAGTTACGTTAGCTATCGCGAATGATTTAATATGTTACTGAATCAAGTTCCGTATACCATCACAACGTCTTAGTAGGCCTATGTCGAGCTAATAAGTCATTTTTTAATAAAAAAATAATCATGGTTTCCATCAATGCTGATATCCACAGCCATAAAAAATCAACCCGCTTGAAACTATTTTTCATCACGGTTAAATACCGGTCGGACCTTGTAGTAGCTGTCACATGGCTAATTACTATTGTCTCTGAAGTGAAGCAACGATTCTGTTATAAAAGGGGCCTACTGCATAGAAGTAAAGACCAACCGTGTGGTTGTCAATCTCACAACTATCTGAATAGTTTTTTGGCTAGATACAGACGAAAAACATTGCGATTGAGAAATTGTATTCTTGCAGGAAAACTCTACATTGCTGTCATAGTGTCTTCATCACGCATTATGTCAACTCTGCAACTGCCAACGTCAACTCGGCATCACAATATCAATTTTTGTTTGCTCAGGCAGCAAATATTACTAAAATTATGCCTGTCAATCTTTAATCTTGTAACAAAGAAATGTTGTCACCTATTAATTTTGGGAGAAATCACATATCTTTTGATAATTATTAATAAACGTTGCAGGGTTGACACATCTACAAATCAGCTTACCGATCAACTCACCAATATGCTATTCAGCGAGTGAAGATTAAGCATATGAAAGAAAAATCACATTGCATGACATCCATATGAACAAAATCTGGCATACTTGAATACTTTTTTTCGGCATATTCCCCAACATGAAAGTGTAGGCTACGTTTATTGTACAATTATTGACCCACTAGGTTACCATCGAACTCAGAGACAGCCACAGGTAGTTTGACTGATATAAGTTAGATATGCACATTTTGCTGACCAAGTATTCTGTTTCGCTTCACTGCTTGACACATCACATGTTGTGTATTCACACATGGAGATGACACAATTCAATAGGAAACAAATATCAAAGACACCATCAGTGTCCACTGGCAACTTTTGTTGCCAAAGTATATTTTTGCAATCGCAATGTTTTCAATCGGAACAACATTTAGTCAATAAAGAATAATGCCAATTATGATGAGAATGAATTGTCACGTATTGGTGTAATCGGGGATTTCTCACTAAACAGTCTAAATATATTAGATAATGACTTTTTGTTGCAGCATTTTACTTTGTTCTATATTGCCACATACAATAAGACCATGTATTATACCAGTAGCAGCTTTTGTTGCCACTAAATTTATTTACTTCATCAATATTGATTTACACATTGCGATACATATTGTAAACTATTCCATTACGAAGAAGTGACATTTTTGAATTATACAGTTCTGACAAACTGAACATTTTAGAAAGGAAAGGAGTTTACAACGTTTTTTAAGGTATTCTCACTAATATCACTTCACGACGTAGCCTACATTGTAGTTATAGCGTATTTCATAAAAATAAAATGATAAAAGTAAACAATCTGATATTATTGAGGATGCTTAATAACACATACCAGCTGTAATCGAACTGTAATTGAGAAATTACTGAAACAGATTCAATTAGAATTACACTTACATAAGTTATTTGTTAAATTACAAAACATATCACACTGTAGGTATGCTCTATTAAAAAACGCAGATCTAAGTAGAATTTGTCAATTATAATTCAGACAAACTATACTTTTATTCATTTCCTTTTCTTGACTCACATATATTGGGATCTACCAGAGTTTCAACTGTATGAATTGGAGTTTGAAATGTTCTTGACTCGCCATAAGTCTGGACAGTTTCCAGGATATCATTGGCCACTTCTCCAGCCTTTTCCTCATTCTGGTAATAGAACATAGCTTTAACCTAATGGTTTATTAAGATAGACGATGATAACAGTTGCTTTAAATAGTGATATAAATATGTTTGTAACAGCGATATAATATGCATGTTTAGAGACTCTTTATCATAAACTTGTTATTCATGCATATTGATATTAATCAGTAGAACAATCAGTGCTTCTCAGATTATTTGATTTTTTAAACATTTACATTTTATTCTCATAGTAGCCTTTGTAATTTAACATGATGATGAGGTGTTATATTATAATATTATAATTATATTTGTGTAAATCCTATGAGCCACCTCTCGTGTGTATTAGTGTGTGATATGAGTTACATGGGGTAGAAGACATGTGTAAAACATTGAGCACCCCTCTGTGCCACAATATGACGTATATTAAACATACAGAATTAATGATGTTATTATTGAAGTTCGATTTCTGTAAAAGGATCTGCCATTTTTACTAATATTGAGAGAAGTTAGTGGTACCTTAAGTAAATCAGCCCACGCGTCTTCGTTGTTTTCTTCCAGCAAGTTGCCACTCACTGAAACTGCGTACTGAAAATAACGTTTTGGATTTGACATTCTCAGCCAAAACATATTTATTATTTATTATTTATTAGAAAATGCAACAAATATTAAAGGAATTTATACATTTTACAAAAATGCAGATCAATCAGGCGTATACATACCTGAACTTCTTCTGTCGTAACATTAGCATCTTCTTGTAAGAGACGAGACAGAGCTATTCCACCAAGAGCAGCTGCTGTAGCCCGGATATCACCAGGCCTCATTGTCTCGTTTTCAGTTGTTACAGTGAAATCGCCAAGATCTCCAAGAACTGAATTCACGGTTTCTGTTGAGGTGGATACTGCTGGGTCCAGAATGTCCTGCACCTGAAAGTTTTTAATACACAATTATACAGGTAATAATATCTACGACGTCATATGGAAAATAAATTACTTTTAACTAAAGCACTAAACTTCGTGATAATGGTGAGCAGACTTGACGATATTGTTGAATCATGTGACATCACACTGTACTATGCTGACACAGAAAACATTGTGCGTGATGTGTATAGTAAATAATAATTTATATAGGGGGCCTACATTTTATAGGTCCGAATAATATTATCCTGCTCAGATTCTATGGGTGACTGATAACAGGGCCTACGTAAAAACTAAACTCTTTCAGTGCAGAATATGTTTGTATAAATCTGACTGCCTGGACAGAATACTTTTCAGTTTTGATGGAGCTTGTTTTGTGACGCACATAACTGCTCTTGTTTTTGTCATATAAAATGTCATATAAAAGCCTCTCACTAGTAGGGATAAAAGATTAATATTAAAAATTCGATTTTGTTTATGAATGGCTAAAATCATATGGAAATGATTAAAACTGAAATTGAATAAAACGTAATATTTAAGAAGTTATGTATCAATACAAATACAAATTTCATGGTTAAAACAGCCTTATGGTATTTTCAATGGCAGATCCAGCACTGTAAAAGGTCTTTCGCTGAAAGAAAACAACACTGAAACAACACTGGACACAGAAAATTTAAACGCTATTGAAGTTCAGTATCGTACAGGAAGGCCTATTGGCAACACCACAAAATGAATAGATGTTATGTGCACATAAATTGCGGTTGAGCTATAAGTGTTCAGATTCAGATGTTCAGATTTCAAATCAAACATAATAAAATAATTAAACGAAATGTGTCCATACGTCATCCAATATTTCTGCTAGCTCTTCATCAATGCAGTACGTGTAATCGACATTATCGTCCCAAACACCACCCTCCAGACATGTTCGTGTTGTTTCCCCTAAAATATAAAGAATCTTGGCACTTTTTTTTATTTAACATGATCGATGACACGGTCTAATAAGATATTCCCAAGTGATGTTAATCCAATTACCAGGTGATTACGGCTAATGCTGGACCACCATAGAACCAACATTGGGTCAACGTCTGACATTTGCTGGGCGATGCACTACTCCCTGAATAATTAACCTGTTGAAGGTCACATGTCATATTACGTGACGTAATAAGCTAATCTCAGCCACTCATTCAGCCGAGTAGTATTGGTTTTAAACTCCACACTTACTCTATTAGTATTATTTAGGTATAAGGTGTTTAATGTTACCACAATAATTAGTGCGGTCTTAAATTCCTAATAATTGGAGAAGCAGCAAACAAAATAGTTAATTGATTCTAATTCTAATGTTAACCTGTATGAAAATAATTGTAAAATGGTTAGTTATAAAAAATAATAAATGCGTAATATATCATTTGAAGATGGTTAGTTATAAAATGGTCAGTGCAAGTTTCGTCATTGCATTCCTGATTTCAGTTGAACCTTTATTGTACATTGTTTGACAATAAATCGTTCTCATTAAATGGGCCTTTCGTTTATATTGGTGTGATGGCAGAGGTGGGATTCGAACCCACGTCCCGAATAGACTGCTACTTGCTATAACCGATTGTAACGTACTATAATATAAATGGTAATCAGTGGTGATGTATTATGTTTAATCGTATGATAATACCTGTGGTTCCTTCTGGACAGTTCTGTTTGTTACTCTCACCCTCTGCCGTGGTTTGCCAGGTAACACCAAGATCATCTGTCTCTGAGTCACATAATGCAACATCTGTAAAATATAATGATAATCAAGTTATGTGAGATGAGTTTTACTGTTAAGAAGTATGATATAATATGTAATTACGAATAATTATTTGTAAATGTAGTTTTTTACTTCGACACTAAAATATCAATCAAATACACAGGCCCTAGATTTAAATTTGCAATAAATAATAATTTATAGATGGGCTAATTATGATTTTCACCAGATGGTGGCAAAAAAGAGTTGTATCTGTTTAACAGTTTGTCTTTAAGATCCTGACGTGCAGTTTTTTAACATGCCTACCGACATAAACAAGGTAATGGCGACTAACCTTCCTCAGCGGATATGACATGGAGTACGGCCACTGCCACTGTACTATTGACTACCCCATTCTGCTCAGCCAAACACGACACATTCGTACTTCCAACGTGGAACTCAGTCACAGTGTAGACAGAGTTATCTGAAATAACCATGTCATTTGAAAGGTTCATATTGTGTTCTTTAGTTGAACAACACATTGTTACAACAATCAAACAGTAAATACAAATATATTAATAAAAATCAGCGAATATATATGAAACCTATTTAACTGAGTCAAATCATGTATAGTAGATCAGAATGTGGTAGAATACATACTGGTGGAGTGATCTGTGAAAGTGTATGTGTCGTTTATAAACCAGAATACATCCAGGCTGCTGACTTCCGTGTCTTGTGGTACGTGTACCGTACATTTAAAACTTGTTTCTTCGTCTATGGTGGTAGTTTCCAAAGGGTCAATTGTAACAGTAGGTCTGTCATAAACAGATATGTTTGTCGTCATAGAATCCGTGCCTATTCCCCCCGCCTCTCCTTCACAGCGTATTGTCCCTAAAAGTTAATAAATATGAACAGATCATTTATATCCGCAACAGTATATCTCTTCAATATCCCGGAAATCTTTCTCAGTGAAAAAAGATACTTCAATTTAAAACGTATAGGACTAGGTGGAGAGTAGACAACAATGGGTTTTTATCAGAAAAGGGAGGAGTCTCAAATACACGGGCGTACAACTGGTATAAGACATCCTTTTTTCTATGTCATTTACCAGTGTATTTTATTGTATTTACATTCTATGCAGCACCAGCCGGTATTGATTCCACGCGTTATTATCATCAGCTATCTATCTACTTTTGTGATAATTCTATCAGATGAAATTATTTTTGAGTTTATAACATAATAATTATTCCGAGTATGCCTGATATAAAAATATAATAAAGCAATAAACGATACAGTTTCATAGATAATAGTGAAAATTTACAAAAATGTTAATGTTATTAACAATTAATTTTGGAAGCAAACTATGTTTTATACCAAACATTGGTGGTAACCCCCTGCAAGGAACTTTCTTATTCCACCTGATCAATTCCACAGGCTGACGTAGATTTAGAGGAACAACATATGTGTGAGTTATTTGCGTCTTTCTTTGAAACACAGCTTCACAACATCAGGACAGCAAAACAAATCACAAGGGTGTTCCTACGGATATCACTGAAGTATGCATGTTCGAATGGTAGCAGGGAGGAGGGGGTACAGAAAAGCATAAGCCACTGTGAGCCGAAAACGCTGATATTTAGCGCCTCTGAACACCAGGTGACCTGGAGTGGAGTGTGTTCTGCCCAGGTAGCGAGTCGGTATAAATAAAATTAAAGGTGATCTATCACCCTTTATATAGTATGAATAATTTTGTGACAAATAAATCAAAGCTGCCACAAGATGGGGCACAAGTGTTTCCTTATATGTGGTGATTGGCTATCATGTGACCCTCTGAGAGGGTCACATGATTGCCAATCACCCGATATAACGACATAATTATTAATACCATATAAGGGGTGATAGATCACCTTTAATGTTTGGGTGGTGCAAAATCCACACTATTCTCGCGCAAGCCTGCAAATATATCACGCCTCGAGAACACCATCTGCTGATATCAGGAATTTGAGGGTGCCATTTCTATCCTTAAAATATTTTTACCATCCTCACAGGATGTTTTATTAGGACCCCATCGAATAAACTAAGGTTGTTGGACTAGTATTGTGGAATATGCCTACTCTCGCAATGTATGTGAGAAAAAATAGTCTATGGTCTTTCAAAAAAGCTAATAGTTTATACAGAAACATTGAATCTCCACTTTAATTCATGTCTTCTTTTTGTAAGCACGTTGATCAGTTTTATCACTGGATTTGTGCGTGAGTGACTACATACACTAATACTAATAGCAGGCACAACCGTGGTATTTTTGTTAGGCCTACAATAAATTAATCCAGAGAATTTCAAACAAACCGCGTTAGATGGGTCTGCTACCCGTCCTTATTAGTTGGGATTTTAAACGTTTCTAACTGGGATGGTGATCAGAGATGATCATAATGACTCAAATTATTGCGACACTGAAGCATATGACGGCCACGTTGGACTAATTATTTCACAATAAAAACATTGATAATTAATAATGGTAAATATCATGTGTAAATATAATTGTCAGATTTTTCAGTGTAAATTAATGTAATTCAAGCTAAAGGCAGAGTGTCACATGTATTTGACATAATATTTAGGTAGTTTTTCTTCGTTGAGACATAATATCAATGAAGCCCTCTCTTGAGTCAGGTCAACGAACATTATTTACGCGGTCCGTCTTAAATCCTAGACTTATGAACGTAGTGTGAACTAACAAAATAGCACGGCTTTACAGACCTCTAACTGTGCCAACAAGTGATATGGAGTGAGATATAGGCTACTGCTTTGGGTAATCGTCAAGTACAATACGTGGGCGTCAATATTCAGAATATCTTTTTTAGTGAAATATTTATAGTAACTTTTAGATTTTCATAAAAGCAGTAATAAACTTCACACATGGTATATGGTTGTACTTATTTGTTGTGTTGGGGCTGCTTTAATTTATACTACTAAATATAGGTGTAGTCGTCATAAGGACAACTATTGCCAGATTACTTCATGTGTTTAAAAGTGATGATTATTTCTGAGATGAAGTCTTACCGGAATCTCTGCTATAGACTGGATAAAAACCAAAGGTGGACCGAAAGGAATAATTGTCGCTGTCGGTTGATATAATAAACCTTGAGCCATCCACTTGAATAATTTCCTGTTCGTTATGGTACCAGCGTGCAAATATATTGGAGCTGTAATTCGTCTTAAATTCGCAGTAAATCTCAGTATTTTGGCCGTCGAAAGCATCATCTGGTCCCGTCAATGTGATCTCATGATGTACATCTGAAATCGAGAAAAGTAGCGGCGGGCGTTTCTTACTTATTTTATAGCTACTAAATTACAGAAACGACAGTGTAATCACAATGCAGCTTCCACAGTGAGGGAAATACATCTACCTGTTTAATAATTGAAAGCTTATCTATACGGATGGGATGAGCAAAATGGAGGCAAAATAACTCTTTTTTTTATAAGTGCGATTACTGTTCATACATTTAGCTGGGTATTTTATTATATAGCATATTAATTTATATGCTGTTCCCTTTTTGATTTTTTGAATGTTATTATTATGTGAATATTATAAATTTGTTTTTACCATTCAATGGTTTCAATGTAGTACGTTAGAAATGACGTTTATCCGTTTTTGTACAATATACTAATTTAGTTTGTTTTGTGCAGCCATTTCTTTAATCACACTACATTGCACCAGATACAAAATGTCAGTAAAAACTATTTTGAATCTAAAGTATGCAATATCATAAGCAAGAGATCAAAGAAAAATATTCTACAATTGTGAACTTGTACTGTTGTGGTGTAATGACTGATACTTACATATATCACAGTCGTGCCCTGTTTGCCAGTCATGACATACACAATCACCTGTACAAGTACCCATCTCTATACATGGACATGGAGGAGTAGTACTCGTCTGTGGTACAGATGACATACTGTCACCTGTAGTTGTAGTGTCGTCATACATGATGCTGGTATATCTTGTTGTTTCTGCTGTTTGATCCGTGGTCATTTCTCCTGAGCCTTCATCTGCGAGGGCTGTCATAGTACTTGTGTGCAGGGTGGTGTCTCTGTCAGCCATGGATGTCGGTGTGCTCACATCTGAAATGATTGTAGTGGTATCAATAAGCTGCTCAGATGTGGTGGTCAGTTTATCTGTTGTTTGAACTATAGTGCTGTTGAGGTCCTCATAATATACTTCTGTTGTTGGTGTCGTTAGGATCACATCTGTTGTTTTTGGGGTGGTGGAATCATCTGAGCTCACTGTGGTGGTATCAATGTACTGGTCAGATGTACTGATAGGTGTGTCTGTTGCTGGAACTGTTGTGCTATCGAGGTCTATGAATTTAGTAGTGATGAGATATGTTGTTTTTGGGGTGGTCAATACATCTGAGCTCACTGTGGTGGTATCAATGTACTGCCCAGATGTACTGATAGGTGTGTCTGTAGTTGGAACTGTTGTGCTATCGAGGTCTCTGGATGTAGTAGTGGTCACATATGTTGTTTTTGGGGTGGTCAATTCATCTGAACTGACCGTAGTACTATTAATGTCAAATGTAGTACTGTCGATGTCAAATACAGATGTACTGATAGGTGTGTCTGTAGATAGAACTGTCGTGCTATAGAGGTCTTCATAATATAACTGCGTGGTTGTTGTGTCCATATCTGTTGTTTCAGCGCTGTTGGTTTCATCTACCCTTATAGTAGTATTTACAGGCTGTTCCAAATTAGAGGTGCCAGTCAGCATCTCCGTGGTAGATAATTCAGTTCTACTGAAATATTTGGTAATATGTTCGGTGGTGATTGGTGCTTCAGTAAACGTAGTTTCAGTAGTTGTCTCTTCTGTCGAGATTAGCTCGATAAATAACCGTTTTTCGTTCATCACTGAAAAATAAGGGTTACAGATTGAAATTTGTCAAACTAAATTGCTAATAACTTATCTGTCATGCTATTTCTTTCACAACCAAATTTTGATTATAATCAATCAACACCGTACGTTTCAAGAAAGGTAAATGTGTCAAAATAAATTATTGTCAATTCCACCCACTTGTATTAAGCTGTCTCTCGCTACTGCGATCCACAGCTTTGAGGGACAGGATATCTTCATTTCTATAGTCAAAGTACAAATACCTTTTAATCTTGTTGATTGATGATTACCCATACCTTTCGAAAACACTTCAGTGGGTGGTACTACTGAGACTGTGGGTTAGCACAAGGATACTAGAACAGTTCTAGTATCCTTGGTTAGCACGAGTGTGTGCCCACATTCAATTGTAATCCCTAATAACCCTCATATACCTTGATGTATTGATTTATTTGTATAAGGTTTTATCAGATAGGTTGTTTAAATTTTCCAAAATTACATTTTGTACAGTATAAATATAATATTTGTATAATTGTTCAATCATTTATGTTTCCTGAACCAGCTATCGTGTTGCTTAAAGTAAGTGCGCTAGTAACATAGGACTATAGAGCCAAATATAAATGAATCTAGATAATCCCTCTTCATAGAAGATAAAATGTAGCATTAATGAACGGTAGCCTGCCTTTGGATACCAATTCGAGGGAATTATGTAGGCGCTCGTAAGTAATTTACACCAATTTGAACATACTGTAGCTGTGGTTGGGGTAATCATTCATATTCAGCCATTTTA
>OZ024907.1:46387148-46433624 GCA_964017125.1 Flabesymbios commensalis
AGCTATTTTTAAAGACGATCCATGATGGCACAATGTTGTACCAACGTCAAACACTTGGGGCTATCATTGGTTCAATGCTGCATCAATATGTGTATGATTTTACGAGTTTATATATATATAATATATATATATATATAGATAGTATAACGTGATGTTATGCCATATCACGAGGGCGCCGTTATACACTTAAGTCAAGTACCATAAATCATATCACTGAGGATGTTGTTCAGCAGCCTATACAACTTGAACTTGTGACACATTTATAACCTGAACATGCGTTGTGGTAGACTCCAAGTTGTTGAGCCGCCCAATTAGTACTACAACTAAAAATATTTATATGAGGCAACCGTGTTAACAGATTCCGTCAAGGCGACATCCCTGCGCGGAATGCAAATGTCGTTTTAGAAAAAAATGAACCAACAATGTTTTAAGGTTGGGCCCCCATCGCAGACGGAGGTCCAAGATTAAAACATTGTTGTTTCAGAGTTTTGTTGCTTGTTGAATGATCTTTCCATGCACTACCAAGTAACAAGTAACAAGTAACAAGTAACAAGTATTTATTGCTGATGGTTCCTGTGAGAGGAACATGGCAGATGACCCACACATATTCCATATTCAGACAAGCATCACGATGTAGGAGTATTCGACCCAAATAGGGTATTCTACACCCCCCCCCCCCTAATTTAAATAACAACGGAATGACGGCGGCGATTAGTCGATCTCGTAATGTGACAGGCTGAGCAATGCTGATATTGGTCGGGAGAATACTATATTTGGTTAGATTATTCATTGATTTATTTAAACAAGACCACGGGAAATTGGGATGTGTCTATGCGGTGATGACAATCACTGCCATGACTATACTTCTATTAGCAATGATCATGCTGACCCTATCCCATTCAGCTGTGGTAGCTACTACCAAGGTTGCTACTACTATACACTTTTGCTGTGTCGATGACATCGTATTCTGTTGACCGAAATTCAATATAGTTGCATTTTATAGTCTGGTGGCAAAATGACAAAATTTCAGTAGAGGGCTCTTTTTGTTACCATACGGAAACCATTTTTTAAGTACCATCAATACCCATGGACTGCGATTTCCATTGCCGGAAGTTGTTGTTTCATTGATTATTATGCAAATTAGGTAGGCATTGCCCAAAAACAAGATTTCATCAATAACTTCATTCTAATTGTCATAACACATATATATGATGTCTATTCCCATATTTTCATGATCAATGATTAAGATCGGATATCAATGAAAGCATAAAGTGAAATATAATTAATTATATGGTGATTAAGCAGCCATTGCCGGAAATTGAATTGAAACCAATTGACATAGATACATGATTATATGTGTATGCTAAAAATGAGTGTTGCGTATATATATAAATATCATATATTTTGTTCCGTGAAAGAATATAGCAGCCTTTTTATAAGTATGTTTGTATTTATCCTGGGTGGAAATCTGAAACATTGAACTTTGCTCGGCATCTTAGTATATAATTTTTTATCGACGTGGTTTTACATACTTCGGGTGTGTTGAGCTCGAATCTGTCGGATAACATTCGATATTTGGTGACCATCACCTTCAAATAAAAAAACACACAAAATGGCCGCCAAAATGTAAAGAAAATCCCGTATATAATATGGTTAGTTTCACATGAAAGCACAATTTCTTTACAGCTCCTGCAAGATTTGTGTTAGAAAAAAATATGTTTAGTGTCATTAAAAAAAGAGACTTTTATTTGAGTACAAAGGTAAGACAATTATTATAACAAAAACGACAGACGATTACGTAACCTAGCCCCCTCAATATAGACAGCTTTGGGGGTACCCACATTATAAGGATATATAAATTCTACGCACAAATACGGCGATGTTGAGTAGAAACATCTGTAAAATTCGTATCGATTATATCAGCGGTAGAGAAATATTGTCTTTATTTTTCAATTAATGTTGAAAATTATTCCCTATTTTGCCAAAAATAGCGACACCTGGTGGTCACAATATAATATATAAAGTGTCACCTGGTGATTACGCCAACATTTCAAGTAGTTCTTGTTTTTTTATGCTTTTATCAGAGATCGTACGTTTATCCCACTGATTACTTGCGCTTAATTCAGAAAAATATTATTGAAATTGTGTTATTTTAATAACTTTATAGAAAAGCAAAATGTACAAAAACTGCTAATCCAGGTGACTTATGTCTATTATAATATTGCCACTTAACCCTTTAAGCCCCCACGATGCATTAAAGCATCATTTCACATCCATGAAAACATACTTAATTTCCCTAAAACAAAGGGTTTTAGAACGAGAATTTCCATGAAATTGGTTTACCAATACATGTTAATTTTCCTTGATTTTTAAACCACATCAAATCATCTTCATCCACTACAAGTCGCGAATTGCGACAGCAATTCGCGGCTTGTAGTGGATAAAGATGACAATGGTAAACCCAGGCTTGAAAGGGTTAAAAGCTCATTATGGGCATGGGATTACACTAAGATATAGTGCTATCATCATTTTGAGAGAAACTAATTAAAATGGTGCACCTAAGATGTCAGTGTCACCATATTTGCGTCATACAACACCATGCGAAAAATAATATAGCGCATATTCTTAGTGATCAGTTGTCACAATTTTTTATATTTGCATTATCTTTATAGTATTATGTACTGCACCAATAAATAAACAAATTACTCCAGGATTTTCCAAAGTAAACATGGCACGAAGGTTATCAATTGTCTCAACCCTATTCCGCTATAACATAGTCTACGTATCTGTAGCATTGCTGTGTGGTCATGAAACAAGCCCGCCCGCTGAGCTTTCGTGTATTCATCACGCATAATTTATATCAATTAATGTTCATTCAGAAAATTATACCAATGACAATTTCCAGGTTGCCTTAATATAAAGCAGAATCCTCTTGGCGACCACTGCATCTCATATGCTGTCCCTGCGGTCCCCACGCTCGCCTGAAATTGATGACACGATAAACTAAGTGAAGTAAATTTCTTATTCAGATATAATATGTCAGGTCGTAATAGAGTCGCAGATAACTTTTTCGACATCACACCCCTACAGACTAAATGATTGGTGAAGATCTCACGCCTGCTGAAAGGTTTGTCTGATTTTATTTTCTGGATCATCTGGATCATTAATCTCAATGACTCAGCTAGCACTGGCAACAGAAGAGTCCCATCTACGGGCGTCGTCGGCAAGTACATATTGAAAGGCGAGTAGAATTATACTTAATTTCTTACACCTGTGAATGCTGATCTTGTTGCATTAATTAATTTCTTATAATTATAAACTAAAGATACACTAAAAATCACTAAATCGTTAGACGTGTTCTGTAACGTTCTAGATATAACACTGATTGATTTTCCCGGATGGTGTTGAAGTGTATAACCGTGATAATCACATAAAACATCTGACGGGTTCATGTGTAAGCACGTGTTCAAAAACAAAACACCAAAGTCGTTTTGCTGCGATTTCTACAACAATTGTGTATCAGGAAAACATGAAAGCGTCCCACTTTGCCACCCTTTATCCATATTATTAACAAGGTCCGAATTACGAATAACATAGAAGTAATAGTCGCACTTTCTAGTTGGTCTGTGTAGGAGTAAGCATAACTAATTTGGCATCCGATATTTCAACACACATGGCAATAGAGAATAAAAACAGCTGTGGAGAACAAAATAAGAAGCTAATCAAAATAAGGCTATTTGGCTATTATGGTCTTGTTCATTTCTAGTCAGATTGATTGAACGCTTGACATGGAGATTCTCCACTTTTTCTGACGTGGATAGCGTTATTAGGAAAACATATAAAACTAATAATATAGTCAATGAAATATGTCCCTGATAATTCATGATTTGTATGCGAGTAAAAAAACTCTTGTGTTGAAAGCTGTCGTAAATTAATATAATTTAGCTCTTGAAAAAATAAATAATTAGGGCTTATTTATTTCATACACCACACCGCCATAGATCGTAAGCCGCCCAGATTAAATTGTGGTTCTGTATGTAGTTTAATATGCTTGCGGATTAGATGTCATTCCACACATTATACCGATACAATACAATAGGAGTTTGTAGTTTTATTCGCCTAGCGCTGTGAGTTTTACAGTTAAATGTCGAATGAGTACTACGTCAACTAATCTTATGTTATTTCATTAGAAAAATAAGATCCTTTGAAGTATCTGCTATTACTGTAACAATAGTATTATCCGGATCCAAGCATATACACGAGATGTTGACAGCATTTCCGATCAATGTTGAGCCGTCGTCGGTGATGGGCCAACAGTGAACTGATATTGGGTCGCAATGTATCATGTTGCCAGGATATATACATTTAAAGCGGTGTACGTGTCGGATCGTTTTCTCCATTTAAGTGTAAATTTAAGTGTCCGCGTTTTGCCGCAGACGGGAAGCTCTTATAATCATAATAATCAGAAGCGGATTTTTCTTTCATCATCTCGTCTCCGCTTTCGCCGCGCAACTATTATGGGGAATTCCGCCAGTCTGGAACTTCGTAAACGCTCCAACGCCTGCAACATAATCTAGCGTCTTGAGCACAACGATACGTCCCAGCAAACACAAAACATTTGTATAACATTTGTACAATGTTGGAACAATGTCGAAGACGTTGGGCCAACGTTGTACAAATGTTATACAAATGTTTTGTGTGTGCCGGGGTAGGCCTATACCAGCGGAGATGTTACTTTATCTCACTAGATCCTCTATTCCCTGTCACTTAGATTTAGAGCTCACCACCCTTACTTCAAAGCTCTTCGAACCACTACTGGCTTAGTATAAATAGATGCCGCCTTCTTCGAGCTGTTGTGCACTCAACAGAAGCGGTATCAGTCTCATGGTCAAATCTCGGGCTAAAACTAAAAAAAATGTTCTCATTGGAGACCAACACTGGTTCAGGAAGCAATTTCGGGAGCAATCGCACGTGAGACCGATTTTTCAATGAGAATGAGACAAAAATGTTGTCTTCTTTTTTAACGAACCACTCTCCTGCAATGTCAGGTGATGTCTATCGTCTACGCTCCTGTTTTTAAAGAGGTAATGATGCAACTGCTAATGGGTTTTCAATTATTAGCTCGTGGACCAATTTATAGCCGGGGATCAGAAGAAAATGGGATTCGTGTTCCCATTACACACTCTGTTTGTCGTGTCCTGTCTACATGTATCACACTTGTTTTTGCATATGTGTCGGCACAATGGAAATAGATGATACACATCTGAAATATCTAGTCATTTCCGAATACACTATCAGTGGTCATTTAACCCTTTGAGCCTTGACGATGCATTAAAACATCATTTTTCATCCCTAAAAACAGATTTAATTTTCCTACAACTAGTGGTTTTATAATGTGGTTTTTGAACTAGTGGTTTTAGAACATTTCCATGGAGCTGGTTCACCAATACATGACAATTTTCTTTAATTTTCTACCCACACCAAATCATCTTCATTCACTACAAGTCGAGAATTGCGACAGCAATTCGCGGCTTGTAGTGAATGAAGATGACAATGGTAAATTTAAGCCTGAAAGGGTAAACACTGCCAAAGCAATTGCTCGTTTTATGCTGAATTTATTATTGAGATGTTGTTTTTACATTCTTATAAACCTGGCACTGCTGACTTAATTGGCATCTACAAATGAATGGAAAATATATCGTCTGCTAAGATTGATTCGGATTTTATAAGAAGTAAGCTTAAAAGCCAATTTTTAGGGTCGTCCTCGCGCAAGAAGGCCCTCTCTCGTCAAGTAGAAGGATGAGAGCAATTATAAAAATTGGAACACAATCAGTTTTCAGTCTGCTTTGAATGTCACGAATATATTCATTGATCACCCACATGTATTTTACAAGTAAGCAGATACTGCCTTTTGGCGTTGCACGGCAAAATAAAATAATGTATAATTACTGGACATCGCCGGAGCTTTGAAACTGTCTACTTAAGCCTTTATATCCATACAAATCTACGAATCTGCATAACGTTCAGGTCATCCCTAGGGGCGTTCTTGCTGCCACTTTTTTGTTACGTTCTCTTGGTAGAAAACATAGAAAACCACTTCCCACCCCCACTTTAGGTCCACCTGATATCCGCCAATGTTCGCAATATAGAGAGGCTAAGAGGATTTAGCTGGCGTCTCCAGCTACATGTACAAGACAGTATCATATGGTAAACAAGAAACAGATAAATGGGCCATATTGGAGCTGATTTACAGAAATGCACTAGGTGGATGACATGCTTATTGCTCCGCTTAATCTCAACACCATCTTACTGACAAATGTTTTTTGTAGAAATTAGCATAAACAAATCGACGTCGTATTCTACGTACCTCGTAAAATCTTTTTATTCTAGAAAGCACTCAAAATGATTTGCATGTAGGATAAAAAGCGTTGCCATGCATGGGTACTACTAACAGACTAATACTCCAAAGTATCCTCTTATATAATTTTGCATTAGGCCTACAGAGTATGATTTAGCTGCAATATCCATATAGATTGTGGAATTGGCTATTATTTTGGAAATTATATTATGTATTATGCTAAATAGTACAGCGGTTAAGGTCCATGATATGGAACCATCGTGCAAAATTTGACAAAAGCATGAAAATTTGCACAGATGTAGTTTAAGGTGCCTAGATTAATTTAAAGCTTGGTACCCAACGATTTATCAATTCCATGTAGCCGCCATCTTAGTTTGCAAAATGACCGCCATGTAAAATCATTATCTATGATATATTGGTTTATAAACCACCTAGAATCACGGTTTGGGGGCTAAACTAACATTTTCTGGGTCAGGGAATCCATTTTTACCATTTTCAACAACCTGAGATAACGTTCAATTGAAATTCAAGATGGCCGCCAGTTATAAGTGGTTATTATGTTTTTTTTATATTTACTCGAGGGCACCATTCCTGTTTTCAAATTATAACAACTTGTCAAGAAATATTCAACCAGGTCAGCTGCGGTACAAGAAGACCTACATGACACAGAAAGTACAGTTCATTCAATTAGGTTAAATGACAGACTATTGCATCATATTAGCTACCTCAGAGCAGAACAATAAGATAAAGAAATATTATTGTTAATCTTTGAGAAGGACATTGGTGGTGCCATAAATGTGCAATAGGCAATACCATGGATAGAGATGCAATCAGAGTCAATTTAGTCAGAGCTGCACATATTGTGCGAAAAGACATTTTTGAAAAGAAATATGATTTTAATGGATCAATTACAAATAACATGAGAACGATTCGGTACTTGCATCTCTGAGTCTCCATGCTCTTGTTCGGATGCTTCTTGAAGGCCCAAACATTGAACACCAGAGTCATGGAAACACAACGAAAGATCACATTACCGTTATCCTATCAGAGCTACCACAGTTCGATGTAGTGAAATTATCACGTGGTGCATCAGATGTAATACGGCATAACAAAGAAAGGGAGGCGC
Organism: Flabesymbios commensalis; assembly: GCA_964017125.1. Taxonomy (NCBI): domain Eukaryota; kingdom Metazoa; phylum Annelida; class Polychaeta; order Terebellida; family Flabelligeridae; genus Flabesymbios; species Flabesymbios commensalis. The sequence goes on from OZ024907.1 coordinate 46,394,633, forward strand.
CATTACCCATTTATCTCAGCATACTCATTCATGTCAAAATTAGAAAAAAGGAAATTATAGATCAACTCTACAACCTAGGGTTGTGTATCTCATACGATGGTTGATGTGCAGCTCTATTGATTTAGCGAATACAGTATGTAACCAGTACAATGTAGAGCAGGTTGTGTGACCTCGTGAGCTCCACAAGGATTCATTCACTTGTGGTGCAGTTGATACCATTGACCATAACACAGGTGCAAGGACAGCTCATGACCCATTTCACGGGACAGAAATCTCACTTTGACAGTTTCCAACAGTAGAAGTGTAGGACAATGGTGCTGAAGTGACAAGGATTGATTCTGCTGCTACAAAGAGAAATAAAATTACCCCACTTTCACCATATTACACAATGATCCCCCTATGTCCAACATCATGTTGTCCCCGTGAAGCGTGGAGTTCTAGAAGCTGATTTTGCCCTGATCAATGCATATATGGCACAGGAATATCAGTGGTTGGCCCAGATTCAGACGCTACTCAACCAGGAGAAGCTGAATGAAAATGACTATTTGTCGTTGGCCGCATAGCATGCGAGTAAACAGGCTGTCTTAGACAAGCCAGTGTCAAATGTAGCACGTTCTGAGAAAACGCTCAAACGACATGCATGATTTCACATGCTATGAAAATAACCAAAAAAGTAATACACCATCTAAATCCGGAACAAGTGCCTGTGATGGTTGCGGACCAACCCTTGGATGCAATAAGCCAAACAGGTACAGTGGTGCTGGCCAGAGACTCAAAGAGAGGACAAATTTCTAATATTGATGGGAGGCTTACGTATCGCAATGAATTTGTTGAAGTTATTAGCTTCAGGGAAGTGGCTGGACATCAGCACTCCTTGAAGCTGACATTGCCTCTTCTGGTCGTGCAGATTGAATGATGTCAGGATCACACGTGACTTGGTCGAGATATGCACTCCTGTTTGCATATACTTCAATAACGGGCATATCAACAATATTTATTACATGCGACGGATGGACATAATGACCTTTCATTTGAAGAATGGTGTACCATACATAATGAAGAACATTCGCAGTTTGAGTTCTAGGCGACAACATCACAGCTTGAGTTCATGATGCTGCAATTTGTGCTATCGATCCGAGAGAAAACTTGAAAAAATGTATGTGCAAAGTCTGCTACAAATCGCTCCTTGGCTTTTTGCCCTTGATCACACTAACTACTGCCGGTGGCTCTCAGCTCACATCAGCGACATGATCAAACTGAGCACAACACATCCCGAGCTGTACAGGTAATTTTTGAATCGGAATTTTGTTGCGCAGAAAACTCAACTGCTCTAGACCAGTGTCACGAGCAGGTCAACGAACATATAAAGGGCGATTGTGGTGCAATTGGGCTGACGGAAACTCCACAGGCACTAGAGAGGTGGATGCTTACTGGAACAGAAATCTCAGAATAGCTACCAGACTCCTAATAAGCATACATCAACCAATTTGCATCATTGAAAACAAAGTGTTGGATGGCCCAGCTATTTTACACGTGCTGAAACTGAGGGGGGTGGGGGTATGACGCTCAAAGATTATGCTGATCATGTCTTTCTTCCACTCATTTACACTCAAATGAGTACTGTCAGCAGACTAGATATTATGTTGGACAGGTATTTGCCTCAAGCAATCAACAAGGGAGGGCAGAACAAATAGTGGTACGACACAAAGGCATAGAGTGTGAAGCTCCAATCCCCCAAAACTGGAAAAGTTTCCTTTGGTTATCTCCCAATCGATGCAATTGCAAACAGCCTAGGTGGGAAATCTATACATTTAATGCCAATTCATTCTCTCACAAGGTGTGATACTGCTTCCAGTTTCCTGGGGCGTGGGAAAAGGTCTGCATGGTTAGCATGGATTGCATGCTAACGGATCCATTCCTCACCCTATCATCACAACCACAAGAAATCGAATCAGCAGCTCTGAGTCAGATCGTAAGGTTTATAATTGATGTATAGTAGGACATGTCCAGCTACCAGTGTCGATGACAGAAGAGAACAGCTGTTTGGCCAAGGCTCTAGCACAATTGAAAATATCTCACCCCAACATGTAAAACGTGCTCTATACCAAGCAGAACATGTATGGTCATCAACCCTCGTGTCAGCTCCTCATCTACCAAGTATAAAACTGTGGGGAATGGGGCTGATTCAGGCTAGAAACCTTTCTGGACTGATCGCGATCGTGTTATGAACTTATACACCGTGGCTGCAAGAAACGCTTTTAAGCGCCGTTGTAAGTGTCGGTCATTAAGCCTGCAGTGCACTCTTATAGCAGGGGAGCATGTGATGATCCATAACAAATGAACATACTTGCTGACATATGTATTCAGGGTAATCAGAAAAAATTGATGTATAATGCCTGGTAATATAAATACATATTACATAATTCCAGAAACTCTCCGTCGTAAACCGTCTCTATACCGCTTGTAATGTAAACGTTTAGTCTTTGTCAACCATTTTGAAATGCAATATCGCTATTTTGTGATGGTATTTTATGTTGATGGTATTTTATATATCATCTTAGATAAAGGTTTATCGTCACTGACAAAATAAATCTCGTGCAATGATCATGTTTTAATTTTGCCTATTCAAGATCTGAAAAATAAACATTTTAACATGTCGGCCATCTTGTATATTATTATCACGTCAATTAAGGCTATCACTTTTGTCATAAATGAATTCCTTGACCCCGAAAATGTCATTGCAGACACAAAGATCGTGATTCTATGTCTACTACAAGCCGAGATATTGTAAATATGGATTTCCATAGCGGTCATTTTGAAATTCAAAATGGTGACCAGATACCCTGGTGATTTTCATGGGTACCAAGCTTAATATTAATCTACATACCTTAAACTACATGTGTGCAAATTTTCATGCTTTTGTCAAATTTTGCACGATGGTTTCACTTAACAGCTGTACTAAAATAAACACAAAATATTTAATATTATTGTAGAAAATAAAAATGGCCGATTTAACTGATTTTTGCACTGTTTTTTATTTTAATTATTTTTCATTGTTTTTTTATATCCTTTTTTTGTCTTGCATTGTTTTTTTGCAAATTATCAGTTCTTGGACTACGTCAATTATGATTCAATGGCCATTTTCCCGATTTAGCTAACTATATTTCACCTTGTGGGCTCAGATAATCAGGCCAGTTTCTCATGTATCTTGTTCGGATATGTTTGATAATAGTTAAAAATAATTTGAATCTGATTCACCGTGGTAAAGTTACCTTTTTGGGTTCGATAACTATTTACAGATTAACATTATTCCCCAAATGGCCCTGAATGTTGCTAATAACTTGATAATAGCTTAAAATTTGACAGATTCATCTCAGGTATTTTTGTCGCTACTTTCAAATTGTCGTCGCGTTAACCTTTATTATCTATCCTGTTAACCCTTTGAGCCCCCACGATGCATTAAAGCATCATTCTACATCCCTGAAAACATATTTAATTTCCTGAAACCTAGTGATTTTAGAACAAAAAAATACATGGAACTGATTTAAGAAAAACGGTATTTTTTTCATTTGAAACCCACTTCAAGTCATCTTCATTCACTACAAGTAGTGGATGAAGATGACAATGGTAAATTCAGGCTTGAAAGGGTTAAAGTACCCTAACCCACGTGTTGGCATTGAAAGTTCTCGGACAAGTTCGATATCATCAGGAAAAGACATGCTTGAGAAAAAGGATGCCTTTTAAAAATGTATTCACATAATTGGTAGCGGGCTATCCTGGAGTGTGCTTTTGCTTTTTAATTATTTTTAGAAAGCACTCTACTATGCCGCGAAACAACTGAGATAATATAGTTAGTAACATAGGATCTACCTGTCAATTATCAGTCATTGGTGGATAGAATGAGACAACTTACTAATACGGCTGCCATGACATTATCCTGACATTTCTAACTTTATATATTATTTGATAAGAATCATCGTACCAAACAATGCATTAAAATATGATAATAATTATATGGACATAATTATATATTGTATGAATAATTATGTCCTTATATGGGGTGCTTGGCTATCATGTGACCCTCTCAAGAGGGTCACATGATAGCCAATCAGGCTTGGGGCCAATGTACTCGGTACTTCGGTACTTTGGTACTCGAGTACCGATTTTGCAGTACTCGTCGGTACTCGGTACTCGTACTTTTGAAAAGTACTTGTACTCGTTCTTGTACTCAAGTACTTTTAAAAATTAAAGTACTTTTAACGAGTACTTACGAGTACTTTACGAGTACTAGTCATCTTAATTTGATTCAAAATAGCTCACATACAAACCATAAATCAGTATAGCGGGATATGGAACATTCAGTTAATGATTCGTTTACCATCCGCTTAGCTATTATATTGAAAAATGAATTAAATAATACTTTGAAATTATTTCAAAACTAGTCCAATTACTTACACTAACGTATAATAAAAGACAAGAGACGTGTCTTTTGAAAACAGGAATACATGTTGATATAATATTTACAACTGACTATACTATACAGTAGGACTAAGAATCATTCAAGGAGAGGGTGATTTCAACGGTATCCAGACAGTTTGGCACATTCCACTTTGGCGCCGGTTAGTTGAGCCTCTGTCATTTTGGCACAGTGTCATTCTGGCACACGGTCTTTTTGGCACACGGTGATTTTGGCACAGTGCATTTCTGGCACAGTGACAACAGGGCACAGGTTATTAAGGCACGTTTGGCACAGTGAGTCATGTAACATAATGATGTTATTTTATTTACGCATATTTAATAATTACATTATTTATTCATATGTACATATTAGTCAGAGTACATGTATACTTCAAACAATAGTTTGGGTCTTCCTCTCACTATTTTAAGAAATTCCATCGTCAACTATGCACAAGTAATGGCTGAATGTTCTGACGCATATCATTAAATACCAATGCTCGGTGCCAAGGTGAGAAAAAGTCATAGCCTCAGTACCAACATGACCAAGGCGTGAAGAAAAATTAGAGGCCCAGTATCGAGATGAGAAAAAGCCATAGCCTCAGTAGCCTACCAACATGACCAAGGCAAACAAAAAATAGTAAGCCAATTGAAGTAAAAAAAAATGGTGTGAGGGGCACTTGGAAATAATTATAGCCTGGTATAGGCTGGACAAAGTGTAAATGTGCCAAAATGTCCTATGCCGTACTTTAAATGACAATGTGCCTGAATGACCGACCACCAACTGGCTGGTGCCAAAAACACCTGTGCCTTAATGTCATGTCAAGTACTTGTACTCGTACAATGATGTCGAGCCATTTTAAAATCACACTTACAACACCTTGTTCTTCGCAGCTAAACCCCAGCAAACACGGGGCATGGAGCCGATGGTGGTATAATGTTGGGCCATCGTTGAAGACGGTATACCATGATTACTATAGGTTCAATTTCTCGTGTTTGTTGGGACGATAATTCGGTATTTGCATAATTTTTGCAAAATATTGGCCCAATGCGTAGACACTTATAGCCGACATTTCCCCAGCACCGGACAAATAATGTCACTTGAGTAAACAAGTAGTTTATAACAGTTGAGACTCTGTGCGAACTAAGATATCTTAAAACTGCCACAGCTCATACAACTCTGTACCAATGTTGTGTAAGTACCAAAAAACACGACCGCGACAACGCGACGTCTTATATACAGTGACCTTACAATACCGGGCCAATGTCCAAGACATTGGGCCAAGAATTAACCAGTACTGTACCGATAAGTACATAGGATTAACACATAATAGTACTGTTCAAACAAAGATGACCAAAGTAATTAGACGGCAAACATCACCCTTTAACTGCGGCACACCACTATTATTTATATATCAGTAGGCCCCTATTACAAATCACTTATAATGCGATTCATCCAAAAAATTTGGATCCCTGTATATACTAAAAACAAGAAAAAAATAAAAGTAGAAAAAAATATTCACAATTTGTTCAAGACGTCAGGTGTCTAACGAACCAAACAACCCTAAAACGTACAATATACATTGTGTCAGATCACCAGTGAGCAGCAGGTAATTCATTTTTTTTTATTTGTCTATTTTTTAATATCGCGATTATGTAGTTTGTCATTTGAAGATACAAATTAAGTCAGCAATAATAGCTACAAATTAGAGAAAACTATAATTGAACACGTTAGTGTCGCGTAAAGGTTAAAGGTGTGAGGTCACATGATGAGTCAATTGTAGGCCTACGGCGGCTTTCTATAACCCTTTCCGTCCCCGAAATGTGATGACGGATCGAGTATAAAAATAGATAAAACATGAGGTGCTCCTCAAAAACATAAATTTATACTATTTGATACCACGGTCTCCAGCAGCTAAAGTGTGCCTGTTATCGTAAGCCAACTCTGTCGTGCAAAGCCAAAAGGCAGTTCTGTTTACTTTACAAGTAAGCACATACTGCCTTTTGGATTTTTAGGGCAGAATTGTGATCCGTGTACCCTTGCTAGCCTTGATCTTTTCCATGACACAATGTGTGCTCAGGCTCATTTAAGCGTTTATTACAGTGGCGGCCAAATGTTGGCGGCACTGGCCCGAAATTTTACAATCATTAGGACTACTGCAAGTTTTCAAGCTAGCGTGTTTTTCAACGTAAAGCTTTAGACACAGACAATTTATATACTAGTATCAGAAATACAAGAAATACATCGGCTAGTATGTACTTGTTAATTTATTATGATACGCCAAATAGTAGGCATACAATACAATACTTTGTACACTGATAGGAAAATGTATTATTATACTATTGGCTGGACCATGGCATCAGATATGCAATATCAATAATAGGCCTGTCCCATAAAATATTATTTTCATCAATAATATGATATATATATGTGACCCGATCTGGTAAGGCGCATATTTAAATATTGGGGTTATTAAGATATACCGCGCCTACACAAAATTGACTTTAAAATGGTATATCACACAACTCTGTAGCGTGTGTAACTATTTTGTGAAAATGGCATTTGAAGTTCAAAAAGGCACTTTTGGAAAATACCACACAATTGTATTAAAATAAACTAAGAAGAAAAATATTCATTTCCACTCTATTTTCTCAATAATCGCTTGCCAAAGTGCGATTTAAGATTTATTTTGCCAGATCGGGTCACATATATCAACATGAAGTAAAATAGATTATAATCAATTATTTATTGAATAAATTTAATGTAATTAATTACAGTTTACACTCTGAGTTTACAATCAAAGTACTCGGTACTTGTACTCAAGTACTTTTAAAAGTACTTGTATTTGTACTCAAGTAATTTTGAAAATCCAGTACTTGTACTTGTACTTGTACTCGTCATTTTTTCAAGTACTTGTACTTGTACTCGAGTACTTTTGTCTAGTATCCGCTCCAAGTCTGTAGCCAATCACCCCATATAAGGAAACACTTGTGCCCCATCTTGTGGCAACTTTGATTTATTTGTCACAAAATTATTCATACTATATACGGGGTGATAGATCACCTTTAATACGTTTATGACATACACGGTGGACATGGCATGCAGTGGCGTATATATGGAGGGGGACATTGAGCCAGGCTCACCCCCTACAGACTTGACTTTTTAAATAAACAAATACAACAATGTAAACAAAACAAAAAACCCCTCCAAACTGAACCTGAGGCAATTTAAGAATCTGTCAGCTATAATGGTGGCAAACGCACAAATCGGCAGATATAAGGGGTCGAAGTCAGACTCAGAAAGATCCGCATAATCTGAGACCCCGATTAACAATATTCGTTGGCATTTTATAACAGTAATTTTCTTTTTAAAACTACCAAACAAACACAAGGACGGACATTGCTTTTAAATAAATATATCTACTTGTTTTTTGACACATAGTGTGACGCTCTATCAAACTGTTCTAGCGTTGACCAAACATAATATTTTCTGAAGCTTATTCTCAATGGCAGTTGAAAGCTTTAGATGGATTGTCTTCTGTTGCTTGTGAAATGTCAGAGTATCACATTTGTATCACAGTGGTCTAGAAGCAGTTTTTCGTGTGTTATTATCTACCATTTGTCAACAATCAGTGAATGGAAGTAGAGGTATGCGGTCCCTACTATCAAGACTATCAATTGAAGACGGCAGAGCGTCCACTCATAGGCGGGCCAACGTCGGCAGACGTTGGCCCGCCTGTGAGTGGACGCTCTGTCGTCGTGCCGTCTTTCTCGGATCCGGCTGATCCGGCTAATGGCACGAGGATTACGCGAACCACATCTCCACGAGAGGTGGCGTCACCAAAAACCTGTCTGCTTCTCACGCGGCCCAGACGCATTGCTAAGTATTCTGAATCATAGAAGCATTTCAAAAGGAAAGTTGGGATCATGACGTTTCAACATGGCTGCGGTCTGCAGAATGAGATAAAAACTCTTTTGTGAATAATTTAAGAGCACAAACAAAATGGCTATAGATATGATAATTTAAATATAGCAGTTCTAGACGACAGCGGTGGAGGACATTTTTTTAATACACAACTAAATCATTTGTCAATGGCGCACATCTTTTAAATATTGGCGTTTTATTATATATATTATATTTTTAATTTATTATCCAATGAATACAAATAACATTTGTATCATTAGCAGTTATTTGGATATCTGTGCAGCTTAGTTCAGCTCTGGCTGCGCCGTAGCATGCAGAGCTGAAATGAGCAGTTTTGAAAAAATAAATTGTGACTTTTGTAAAATTATTTATGACGTCATAAAAAAAAATAATGATAACATAACTAATTTTTAAATATTTAAAATCTCATAAAACAAAAAATTATAAATATTTTTCAAAAAATATTTCAGCTATCGAAACAGAAAGGACACGACTATCATTATGAACTATGACAATCAATTTTGACAATTTTGCCTTCACGGCCCTTTTCGCGTGCCGGGTCACAATTGTTCAATAATAAGGACAAATCGCAGCGTTGGCGTCTGCACGAGTCGGTATTTAAGGGTAAGCATAATGATATGCTTATGCTTAATTGATTCTTGATATAAAATCAAAAACGTTTTAAAAAAAACCCTATCCACTGGCTTTTTGGCTATGATCTAGGAAAGTTTCATTGAGAGACGCAAAAATGGATTAGTATAATTCCCCAGCCCTATATGACGGCATATACTGTGGCGGTGGAGACGGCAGAGGTGGAGACGGCAGCAATGGAAACGGTGGCAGTGGAGACTGAAACGGTGGAGACGACAGCGGTGGAGATGACAGCGGTGGAGACGGTAGCGGTGGAGACATCAGCGGTGGAGATGGCAACGGTAGAGACGACAGCGGTGGAGACAGCAGCGGTGGAGACAGCAGCGGTTGAGGCAGCAGCGGTGGAGGCGACAGCGGTGGAGACGACAGCGGTGGAGACACCAGCGGTGGAGACAGCAGTGGTGGAGATGGCAACGGTGGAGATGACAGCGGTGGAGACAGCAGCGGTAGAAACGGCAGCGGTGGAGATGACAACGGTTGAGACGGCAGCGGTGGAGACGACAGCGGTGGAAACGACAGCGATGGAGACAGCAGCGGTGGAGATGGCAGCGGTGGAGACCAGTCATTTTATCAATATACCTCAAAATAATTGCAACAGAAGGTTTTTCACTGCAAAACGCCTCATTGGTATCTCTAGAATGACATATCAAAACTTTACTCCGATGGAGGAATGGGGAATATATTTTTTGAGGTACAAAGAAAGGTGTCGTTTGTCGTATTTTCTGGTGTCATTTTACATTCACCGCAAATCAACTAGTGGTCATTGAAAACACACTTTTTGTAACTAAGCCCATTTTTTTGCCTTCTCATAATAATCACACCATACCAGATACATTTAAGAGATATAAATGGGAACAAATAAGAAAAATGTTCTAAATTTTTTAAATATTTGGTGTGATACTAACTTATTTGAAAGAGATTTTCTCCGATATAAAAACTTAAAGGTACGCCTACGTGTATACCTTTTCAATTTAATATGACAAAAATATACCAGTTATAATTCCATGTCGCGTGGTGGCTTTCAATTAAGTATTTCCGCTCCCTGAATGAGGTATTACATATTTAAGAAAAACAACCAAGGTTATCCGAGGTATAGGTCACGTAAAATCTGAGATGGGCATATCGATCAAAATAAATGTCCAGATACTATAGTACCCCAAATAGTCAGGTTACCCGTCGCATTTTGATGCCCAAATCGATTTTTGATTTGGATAATCTAGATATCTGGCAACACGAATCCACATGGGCAATATAAGAGAGTTTTTTTGAAAGGGGGTCCAATTTTTTTTACCTAAATAGATTTTTATTTAACCATGATTACATTTTTTTCTGAATGTTTCTATTTATTTTCACATGTTTATGTGTCGAAATACATAATTTTACTGTAGGCTAATAATCGGATTCACATTAACCGTGGTGAATAATCATAATTTAATAGATTTTTCGGTCAATTCTTAGCTAGTTTTTTGTAAACTTTTGATTGTAAGGCCTAGTTAAGTATTCAGATATATTTGCACAATTTTACATATCATCTCTTTGGATATGAAAAGGCGTGCTTGCCACTTCGCAAATTGGCAGATACACACTTTAATATCCGAGGAAACGATATACATGTAATTTGGAAACTAAGGCAATGGGGCCGTCATTTAGCCATAGGTTAGATCGCCGTCAATATTGTAAGTGGTTAGTGGATTTTGCTTAGAAATGTATGCTAAACGATGGTAAGGGCTAGTTTCGTTCTGGGCTAGTGAAACTCACAGATGAATTTGCAACCCCGGATCGGGGTTAGTTCGGACAAATAAAAATACATTCTGTAACTTATTATATGATCAAATTGGGAAAAATAATATTTTTGCCCAGAAATATTGTACCGCATATGTTATTTTTAGCATACATATTATTCTCAAATCGAAAACAAAGTAGAGACAGAAAAAACAGTTTGCTGTATTATTTTTAACTGTTCCTACAAACCCCATGCTTGGTATGCCTGACAGTGTTGGAGACCAGCGAGGTTATTAACAACAGTGAATAGCAGTGCGAGAGGGTAATGAGAAGCTGTTAAACACAGGGGCACAACATTGGAGGGGCTAGAGAGCTGTTAACAAGATGAGCAACAGTATTGGAGGGGCCAGGGAGGCTGTTAGCAGCAGGCGAAACAGTGCGGTTGGGGCAAGAGAGGCTGTTAAAAACAGGAGCAACAGCGCTGGTGACAGGGATACTGTTAACAACAGCAGATACAGGGCTGGAGGGGCCAGAGAGGCTGTTAGCAAAAGGACAAGAATATTGGAGGGGCTATAAAATCTGATAACAACAGTAGAAACAGGGCTGGATGGGCCAGAGAGGCTGTTAACAACAGGATAAACAATCGTGGAGGACAAGAGAGCCAGTCCTGGAGGGGCCAGTGGGGCTGTTAACAACATGAACACCAGTGTTGGATGGGTCCAGAGAGGCTGGTAATAGTAGGAATAACAATGCTGGAGGGGCCAGAGAGACTGTTAACAACATGAGAAACAGTATTGGAGGACAAGAGCAATAGTCCTGAAGGGGCTAGTGAGGCTGTTAACAAAGGAACAACAGTACTGGAGGTACCGCATAGGCTGTTAACAGCAAGAGCAACAGTGCTGGAGGGGCCAGAAGAACAACAGTGCTGGAGGAGCCAGAAAGGCTGTTAACAACAGGAGCAGTAGTATTCGAGGACAAGAGCAATAGTCCTGGAAGGGCTAGGGAGGCTGTTAACAACAGGAAAAACAGTGCTGGAGGTACCAGAGAGGCTGTTAACAGCAAGAGCAACAGTGCTGGAGGGGCCAGAGAGGCTGTTAACAACAGGAACAACAATGCTGGAGGGGCCAAATAGGCTGTTAACAACAGAAGCAATAGCATTGGAGGACAAGAGCAATAGTCCTGGAGGGGCTAGTGAGGCTGTTAATAACAATGACAACAGTGCTGGAGGTACCAGAGAGGCTGTTAACAACAGGAGCAACAGTGCTGGAGGGGCCAGAGAGACTGTTAACAACAGGAGCAACAGTGCTGGAGGTACCAGGGAGGTTGTTTACAACATGAGAATCAGTGCTGGAGGGGCGAGGGAGGTTTTTTTTGTTTCTCTCTATGATGGAAAGCCAAAAGAAGCTCTTGATGCACTCCTCCATATGCGATTTTGTGAACAAGTACGCTGTCAGACTGTACATGGTCAGCCTCAAGACTGGAAAGTCTGTGCAAGCAGACTTGTGCCGGAAGAATGGGGCTTTAAGATTAAGGAAGGGAAAATGCTACCCATCCAGACTTTTCTGTCACCTGCACCCATAAAATTGATGGATATGATCAAGTGCAATTGCGGAGCCGGTTGCAGTAGTGGCAGGTGCACATGTAAGAAACATGGACTACAATGTTCATGTGCATGTGGAGAATGTAAAGTTTGAAATCGGCTTTTTCTCTTAACCCTTTAACCGCCAAATTATTCTATTTGAATTTTCACCCACTCGAAGTTGTGTCTCGCAGACGCGATCCACAACTTCAAGTGAGTGAAAATAATTCAGATTTGACAAAGTAGAGGTCACCTCTTTTCAAATCTTGTTGGTTGATGTCACATTTTATCTTTTAACATTACTTAAAATGTGGTACATAATGCGCTATTAAAAAAGGAAAACCGGAATATATGCGACACCGGCGGTTAAAGGGTTAATAGAGATAACTACTCCGATAAAGAATCCGAAGAAGAATGAATTGTGTTTTTTAATAGCTATGAAAAAATATTGATCTCAAATTTATATCAATGACTATTTTAAAAGTTTTGTCACAAGTTATTTTATTTATTCAAAACATCTGGAAAAAATACAAATCCTATCAAATGCTGAAAAACTGTTTTGCGTATAAAACACGACCATTTTAAAAACCGCCTGATAACAAAGTTCTTCTTCCCGTATTGGAGTATTATTTACAAACACTACAGACCTCAACCAGATATATCCGTTAAAATAAATGTTGTTTTTTGTTTGTGGTTATCCAGAAAATAGCCAGTAAATGATTGGACTAAAAGATCGGTACGCAGGCCTAATTTTAAGTATTTATAATCGGAGAAAATCCCTTTCAAATAAGTTAGTATTACACTAAATTTTAAATGAAATTTAGAACATTTTTTTCATTTTCTCTTATTTATATCTCTTAAATGTAGCTGGCATGGTGTGATTACTATGAAGAGGCGAAAAATAGGCTTAGTTACCAAAACTGTGTCTTCAATGACTACTAGTTGATTTGCGGTAAATGTAAAACGACACCAAAAATATGAAAACGACACCTTTTTTTGTACCTCAAACAGATATATTTCTCATTCCTCTATCGGAGTAAAGTTTTGATATGTAATTCTAGGGATACCAATGAGACGTTTTGCAGTGAAAAACCTTCTGTTGCAATTATTTTGAGGTTATCCGGAAAATGCCCAGAAAATGACTGGATTAGATTGGAGACGACAGCGGTGGAGACGACAGCGGTGGAGACGACAGCGGTGGAAATGGCAGCGGTGGAAATGGCAGCAGCGCAGGCGAGTGTGGTGAAGACGGCAGCGCTAGATATGTCAGTGGTGGATATGCTTTTTGTTTGTATGAAATGCATAGGTTTCTCTGTAAAGTGGTGATAGTTTCAATTGACACCCTTTCATATAGCCTACTGTAGATATGGTAATATTCGCGAGGTTTTAATTTTCCTGAATTTCGCGAAGAGGACAAATTTGCGAATTCAAACATCTCGCGAAAATACTTCTTATTATACATGTAGCGCTACTAAAGAAAAATGATTGAGATGAGATTATCAATCGAAGGAATTATAGTAGTTGGTACCGTATAATATGCTCATAATCGTGTATCACAATAATTGTTGACTATGTTATCAATAAAATAAACTTGGAAAACTGAAGCCCCGAATATAGCAACATTCGGAGAAAATGACCCACAAAGAATAGATATAATTTTAGTTGACAAATCGGAAAATTCAAAAAGATAAAGGCATTGCATTTAATTTTAATAGGTTTCAATCTCAATGTAGGATTCAGGCACACATCTTTTGACAGTCACATCGTGAATGTGTATACCTTAATAAACCTATAGAATATTCTAGAGGGGTTATCTGGGAGTGTGTAAATTCCGTGTGTGCACAACTAAATAATAAGCTATTTTGCTAAGCACCCATTCTCTACAGAAATAATGTCATTCGACACATTGTCAGAATCGGTATAAATGCATTAGTTTGTGAAAACATGGTGAAATCTAAAATTAACACTTTCTGAAATAGCTTAGCTAGACATGGGAGTCTGCAGCATGTCACCTCAAGATCATAGCAAGGTTTTATCATAGATTAACCAAATTTCTCTTATTGATAACACAGTCAACAAAAAAATTTTGAGCCAGACATGGATCAACTTACTATATGACAAAATTAAGACATATAATCAAGTTCATTTTTGGTGCCTGATTAAAAACCATAGTTAAGGTTGAAAGTAATTATTCTCTAATGATCAGATTTCCTGATATATTGGCATGATCATATGAGCAGCAACTATTATTAGTCGAGAGGCCATTAATTATCACAGCCATATAAATTAAATATAAATTAAATAATTGATTGAGAATTGAGAATACTATATCTTGGTATTATATGATATGACTACATGTAACTCGCTATCAACATCTGCTTGTGAAATAAATAATTATGTATTAAAGAATGAAATAATAATTTAAGTAGTCTGCAATTGATTAAACATTTTTCATTGAACTGACATCAATATTCAAATTCAACACCTATTTTTATTGGAAAATGGTGTTGACATGTATTTTGACATTATGATTATTTTAATGTAGAATTGTACAACGCTACGAGAGAAAAAATGTTGGAATACTGTAAGAAACAAACACGCCATACAATATCTTCATAATTATCTGTAGTTTTTTATTATATTTGTAAAAATAACTGTGAAAATTCTATCTGGACACGTCATGCTCGTCAAAAATGGTGATGTACTAATTTCAAAGGAAACAAAATACTATGAGACAGATGCTATAGTCCACTGTGTTTTCCCATTATACAGTATTGTATGGATTATCTGGAGTAGCCTTAAATATCCTAGAAATGTATCGCAGCTTAAAATAAAACGGAGAAGTCCGCCGGCCCCACAAAATGCACGGACTCGACTGTTGCTGGGTCCAGAAGCAACAGAACTACAGAAGTCGACCATTATTTAACCCTTTACCCACAAAATTTAAAAATCGTAATTTTCACCCACTTGAAGTTGTGTCTCGCTGACGCGATCCACAATTTCAAGTGAGTGAAAATTATTCAGATTTGACAAAATGGAGGTCAACTCTTTTCAAATCTTGCTGGTTGATGTAACATTTAATCTTTAACATATTTAAAATGTGGTACTTAATGTGGTAATAAAAAAATGAAAACCCGAATATTTGCGACACCGGCGGTTAAAGGGTTAAAATAATCATCGGGTTTATAGAATGTTCAGTCACTGCCAGGTATCCAATATATAATGACATTCATTTCATTGTTTTGTAATATATTTAACATGTTTAAAAGGTGGTAGTTAATGTGATAATAACAAATGAAAACCCGAATATATGCGACACCGGCGGTTAAAGGGCTAATACTATTAATCCGCACATAAGACTTACATACACTGCGGTTATGTAAAATAATAAAATGACATGCCGTAGTAGGCTGTATTTTTACGCTTGACCAACAGCTATGTACAACTAGCCATTACAACAAATTAAGTGGCGTTTGAGATGATAAAAATACAACACTTTGCGTGCGAGACTCGCAATGAGACTCCCACTGAGAGCTAATGCGGATCCATACCGCTTTGAGAGACGTCACCAAGTCTGAGACAAGTGAAACAAGGCGTGGGCGATGGAGTTTTTCGGCGTGAAAGAAGATCATATCTGGCGCCCTGCAGTGTGGATGCGGCTTGAACAGCGGGAGCCTCTTCTAGAAGTGACAGGCGGTGAGCCAGCCAGTGCCAGGTGTGTCAAGTATGTGACTCGACCTCATAAAATACCCGCTTATTATCACCAGTGTGACGATTTCATTACGTCTCGACGACAAAAATATATCTCTGACAGAAAGCTGCTACTAGTTACTAATAGTAATTGGATGCTCATTTTGGAAAGCTGGACTTTTCTACTTTCTTTGTTCCACCCCAATAATTGGTTGAAATACATGAAAATGCGTTGCGCGTCCTCGTCTGATATAGGTTATTTGAACAAAAACCTCAACACTTGTATTGATTAAGTAAGCCGGGAACAGTCAATGTTATTATCTTGCCATTATATCATAATGCCCATTGCTTTATGAGTGTTTGATAACGGAACCCACAGCCCATCAAATTGCATTGAATGTGAGTACCGTGTTTCAAATAAAATGCAGTAAAATATGACTACTACGGAGTGAAGTTCAGCAAACACGATAAAATTAATCAAAGTGTCGCGTTAAAATTATTACTGAATAATACAATTTCACTAGATCTTCTTAAAATCTTCTCTAAGAAAATACCTCAGTCTATAGCGTTAGTTTCATGCTATTTCCAAGGATCCGTTTCCAAAGTGAGCAGTGAGCTTAACCACCATCTTTTTACAATGAACATTATTGATAGTCCCCTATGTACATGTGGAAGTAACGAAACAACCAACCATTTTTTTATCGAATGTCCACAATACCATCTACGCAGAATCGGTTTGATAGAAAATTTAACCCAAATAAATATAAATTACAACTTAGATACGCTTCTCCATGGTACACATGACAACCTTCTTGACCATCAATTAATATCCCTGCTAGATACTTTTATCACCGCCAACAAAGAACTAGTAAAACTCATAATCACCATTTTTCAGAAGTTACTGTCATGTCTGACACATTGGCGTTCTATACTTTATCTACGGCGCTGATGTGCCAGACATGGCGCTATTCCATCTTAATTTTATGTTATATATATTTAGGGCTTATTACATGTTATCACATGGATATAGCGCTGTCACATTGATATAACTCATCCCGCTGAACGCTGGACATCGGCCCAATGCTGCCATAGAGTTGACCCATCATCTGCAACGTCGGTCTAGCATCCGGCTGGCTTTGGGTCGTTGTGATTGTGTTTGCTGGGATGGGAGGTCATGTTGACAATATGATGTCATGTTGACAATATGAACTCATGTTGACAATATGAAGTCATGTTGACAATATAAAGTCATGTTGACAATATTATGATACCACTTCCAAGCACTTGTTTTACGACATTTTCTAGCTCTGCCAACGAGATTTAGGTCTACACCCACTGGCTACTCAGAGTACTCACACCATGCCTCCGCAAGCATCACTCAATTTCTTTTTGTTCCGAGCGAAGCTTATGTATTACAATCCTGTATTGCCTCAATAGGTCAATAAAATATGTTTTAAACTGAGGATCCGTTTCAGCATTTTTAATTATGTTACTAATAACAAGTTCTGGGACATTGTGATTTACAATACAAACAATAAAATCACAGTGATGATTAAGAGAACATATTAAGTGACATGAGGTAATAAATGTCTAGCAGGCAATCAATGAATTATAATAAATTATCTATTTTATCCACAAACATTTTGATCTGTTTAAAACAGTGCCGGATCCGGGAGCGCCGCCTGCGTCCCCCCAACAATATTTGAGCATAAATATGATCTAGAATGCACCATTTAAAGCCGTGGATGTTTTTTTATTTTTCCGGAGGCCCCCGTCAGTCAAATATCGCATCCGCCAGTGTAAAATATAAGGAAAGTTACGTGACTGAATAAATAAAGCAAACACATTATCCAACTTGATGGCCGACAAACAATATTACTATAATATGAAAATTATTTATATCATAAAATCAAGCATAAAACAACCAGGCGTCAATGAACAAACGTGTGTTTTTTTCTTAATCTTGTAATGTATCGTGAAAGCTTCTTAGCAAAAGTGTGACCTGCAATTCAGCTCACGACTGTATGTCGTGCATTATGTGGAGTCCTCATTAGTCTTGTCATCAGTTCCACTCAACATCAGTGACTCTCACCGCGAGCGGGGGAGACACTGGGGGCTCAGTGAAGTCATCAGTCATCATGGGCCAGGTTTTTAAGCTGAGTGCCAATGAAAAAAATCCACTTCAACACTGCATGATTTACCAGTTTACAGCATAGCGTTCGGTATGTGGATTATTAATCCGTGTGCTGCTATACCCGTATTTAATAATTATATATACGGTTTTTAAGACAGATTCAAACATTCAAACCTCATTAAAATGTCACTGAAAATGATAAAAGTGTTTGTGATAGATGCTTAGTCCATGGAATAATTACATTTACAAGAAGTTTATCCTTCATATATAAATACATTTTTCGTAATTCAAAGCTGGAAATTGCGTAAGAACGAAAACTAGAAACAAACCAGCCAACAGTACAAGGGTTAACAGTACAGGTAGTTTTTCAAACTTTGCAAAGTTCTGGATATACAACTATTGTCATTCTGCAACTGAATCAAAAGGTAAAACCATGCGTCTAGCAGTAACGTGGACTAAGATTACACCTTACAAAGATTATAACTACGTACTTTCAACGTGGACAAAAATAACTGGCTATGGAAATGAAACCTTATAATCATGGTAGTTCACTGTTTCCTGCATTCGCGGGTTGAGCCTGTTGAACCTAGGACTCCTCCGTCTGCAGTCAAGTCTCTTCATGACGCTGACGTCACCTTCCGATTCCCGGTGTGTCCTCGAAATGCACCTGTGCCTAAAAATAGGTAATTGGATACCTTAACAAGACATTGAAAAATTGTCACTGGATGATTTGTCGGAACGTTGGCGCCTCATCTCAGTTCAATTTGGTTAGCTGGTCACTCAGAAATCTTGATGCATTAAACCTATGCTGGTTCAATGCTGGCCCACCGTCTACGATTATGGGCTAACATTAAACCAGAGGGTCAATGTATCGTGTTTGTTGTATGTGGCTTCATTCATCACTGTGAAGCTGAGTGATTCTAGCGAATGCTCCAGAGAGTTTTTTGTGTTACTGACGAGAAAAATCGAGTACAATAGAAAGAGCACCACCCGCCGGGTTAGGCAGTCTCTCACTAGAACACATACATGATGCAATTGATCAGGGATGAGAGAAATAAAAAAAAATAAACTACATTGGAAAGGGCCACTTTTAAGTAAAATATAGCTGTACAAGTACACATGATCGAAGCCATGGAGACCTACTGAGGCACAAATATATTTTATTGCACAAATACCAAAGTTATTTTATTCATAATAACATTCAATTCATAATCGTTTGGTATAGTTACATGGTTTATTTTAATAAACAACAACGGCTCAAGTATGGTATTCTTTTATGAGACATCGACTATTTTTTTCAGTGTTCGCATCATAATTCAATCTAAAGTTCCTAGGGAAATATTTAGTTTTAAACAAAAAATAAAAATAGATTAATAATACTTAGAAATAATCATGATGGCTAATTTGTAATTATGAAGTGTTTTCCTACTTTATACCAGGACATATTTACGATGAGTAATTAATTTTACCAGAAACATGTGTGGTAACGTATATCTTCCTCTAACGTATATCTTCCTCCAAAGTATATATTCCTGTAACATATATCTTCCTCTAACATATATCTGCCTACAGCGTATATCTTTCTCTAACGCGTATACTTCTCTAACGTATATCTTTCTGTAACCCATACCTTCCTCTATTTTTCTTTAACTTATATATTTCTCTACCGTATATCTTTCTCTAACGCATATATTCATCTAACGTATATATTCCCCTAACGCATACATTTTTCTAACGTGTATATTTCGTTAACGTAAATTTTCCTCAAACGTTTATCTTTATCTAACGTATATTTTTCTCTAACGTATATCTTCCTCTAACGCATATATTCCTCTAACGTATATCTTCCTCTAATATCGACAGATCCCTAGTGATGAAAGATATTGTACTTGTTGTGACCTAAATGCAATAGAAGACGAAATTCATTTTTTATTTACCTGTGATTTTTATAGTAAGGTGGGAGATACACTTTTTCAAAATATTAATTCTATCAAACCCACTGTAATCAATATTTCAGCCATGTCTGGAATCGATTTAATAACTTTTTTTAGGAATGATAAATTTGTAAAATATGTAGCTGATTTTATTTCAAATGCCTGGTATAAACGGCAATATAAATTATTTAACTGAAAACACATCATTACGTTGTTTTTTTCTTCATTATATTATTATTATTATTATTATTATTATTATTATTATTATTATTATTATTATTATTATTATTATTATTATTATTATTATTATTATTATTATTATTATTATTATTATTATTATTATTATTATTATTATTATTATTATTATTATTATTATTATTATTATTATTATTATTATTATTATTATTATTATTATTATTATTATTATTATTATTATTATTATTATTATTATTATTATTATTATTATTATTATTATTATTATTATTATTATTATTATTATTATTATTATTATTATTATTATTATTATTATTATTATTATTATTATTATTATTATTATTATTATTATTATTATTATTATTATTATTATTATTATTATTATTATTATTATTATTATTATTATTATTATTGTCATTACTTATATTGCACCCTTTGTATATATTATAATTATATTTATAGTGACTAATAAGTCCTCGGGGGCTAGGTAATTCATTTAACAATATTTCATGTTTTCATGTATTTGTTGTTAATATACATGTCACTGAAATAAACAATACCTCTCTATCTATTTATAGACAATAAATAGAGACAAATCAGGATAAGGTTTTTTCAACTTTGATAGTGCGAAAAATCAGAATTCGCGACACTTTGATAGCGTGTGAAATCATAATGCGCGACACTTTAATAGTGTGCAAAATCATACTTCACGACACTTTGGTAGTGTACGAAACAATCATACACTTAGTCGGACAATTTCATTTGGTATATTAAAATTTCTTCTTTTACGTTTTATTTATGTAATTATTAACATTGTTTGTAGATAAATACAAGTTGATTTTATATTAATACTAAATAGCTCTATATTTGTTGCAGACCCAGAAAACGGCTGATTGTGAAATTGTAAAAAAAAATTTTTTTTAAGAATTTTACAAAGTGTTTTATCGTTAAATATTTAGAAGGCGCCTTTAAACTATACCCACGTCTGATCATGTATACGATTGCCACGCCCAGTCCATTCCCAGCAGACACAAGCCGTTGAATCAATGTTGGTTTAACGTTGGTCCAGCGTCGTTAAACCAACGTTGATTCAACGGCTTGTGTCTGCTGGGTTATGACGGTTTAAGCATATTTAAAACACGGTGACGCCCATTCACTAAGGTAGTGCGCCTAGACCTATGACGTAATAGACTTGTAACTCGTGGTCATCGATGGCGATGTCTACATACTTAATTGATTGTGGTTCTAAATCTAAATTTTGGGGGGGGGGGGCGGGGTGTTGCAAATGTCTGTCGGGGTGCGTTGTGTTGAAGATTAGGCACAACCTACTGCATAATTAGTGATTAGACGAAGAGCTTACAGGCGAAATAGCAGCCGATCTGGACGTCACTGAAGAAAAAAAGGTAGTTTACGAGAATGTAAAAATACATTTGCAAAAAATCCATAGAATAGACCTAATAAAAAAATCCGCCCGTAGAATTTAAAAACGTGAAAAAATCCGTAGAATACGGAAAAATCCGTAGAATTGGCAACCTGTATATCTCTTCCTCTGGCTTATATCTTTCTCTAATGTATAATTATTTCCCTCTGGCAGCGACCTATTTGATCGACACAGATGACATCCTGGCTGCCTGGAGCGATCGATATATCCATTCCATGAAATGAAAGTGCCAAGACCTAACCAAGTCTCTAATGCGTGCTCTAATGCCCAGCACACACAAGCGTTGACCCGATGCTGGGCCGTTGTTGGACCAGTGTCAGAAGATACGATATGTTTATTTCTCCAAACCATAGTTACCGTACAAAGTGCCGAACAAATACCAAAAAATGAGTATATGCAATAATGATATGAGTAAAAATATGTAATCCTTATTATACACCAAGTCCTTATTATTTTGATAAATCTAGCCACATTAACATAAGCTTAAGTTTATTCTTTATGGTAAGTATGGCTCCAAAACTATTAACATTTGGTCGCTTACATAGATTTGTGGGTAAAAACTTAATTCTTAAATCTTTTGATGCGGAGCATTCCATAAAATAATGACATTCATCTCTCTCAGTTGAGTACTGTTGCACATTTTAAATAATCTTTCATTTCCCGGAATTCTAGTACATGTATATCGACCTGTTTCTATAGATAATTTGTGATTACGGTGCGAAATTCGACCACATGCAGAGTGTATTTTCGGCAAATCTAATAAATATTTATCAAATTTTAACTCAGTCTTAAGCAACCTATCTCATAACTCGTTATGACTTGTCACTTGTGTAAACATCACTTCTCCATTTATGTATACACTGATCTAATAACCTTTGCTTATTATTTACATTAATATTAAACCATGTACATTACTAATCTCTTGGAATCTTCATATTTGGCAAAATCCAGTATTATTGAACTTTTTTCCTATATTTTACAACAACCAAGGTGACGAATAGAGGCCTTCACATTGAAGGCAATGCCACAACAAATGATACAATTTACAATTAAAGTTGGAGTCTAGCAATTTCTTGGTGCAGCACCTCAACATTCGAATTTGCATCTCTAAAATTATTGGCCCTCTGCTCATGATTCTCCAAGCATTAGTCCAGGAGCTAGTTTTTGTAGGGGCTCTATTAAGTGAGTTCGTTCAACCGGCGTAGTATCTACAATCCGGATTGACAGAATTGTAAAATGGACCTTCGGCAACAACCCCAGGTAGTATGTACAAACAAATTGTGGTATCAGTTTTTTTGTACAGCCCATTTTCTAACATAGGGGGTGTTTTTCGCTATGTTCGTCAAAGTGGAGGTCAAGTTCGGAAAATGGCCATACCTTTGCAATGAATGGACCAATTCTTACACTTTTGGTATCACTACACTTAATATTAACTTATCTAACTTTTGGGTCCGTCTGGCCTTAGATAAGATTGTGTATTTTGGGAATATAACATCAAAACACATCACAATCGTAAATACGCTATGGATATTTTTCTAAATCTTTACAATAAATGAAACAGAAATTATACTAAGCGTATTGGCTAAAAATGCATTATATGACCAAAATAAACAATACTTCGGGAAAAAAAGTAAGATCAAATTTGATTCCATAGGTGTAACTTTAATTGGACTGAGCTCACTTCATACTGCGTACGGTCCTGGTGAGTATTGACATATTCTAGTGGTCATTGAGACCACCCCAACCTGTTTAGATTTAGGGGGTAGAGTTACGTAAGCGTCTGTCGCTGCTGTTCTAATTTATCAATGTACTCATGGAAATTTAATTCCCCTTACAATGATATATTGCATGTTGCAGTGGAGTAAATGTTCATCTCTCCACATACGTCGAAACATAATTTTGTATTACACAAGAATAGAAAACAGCAACAAAACAAAATACTAAACATGGTAATGAAAGCTACTAAATAAAACATACTTATTGCCCATATCTCCATGTGGCCGATGTTTTTTGAAGTCAGATATGTATTTGTTTAACCCCCAGTGGTATTTAGATTTAGAAATGTTGATAATTTTTTTTAATGTAAGAATATAATCGCCTGTTATGAAATTGTCTGTATTCAAACTGGGCTGAAATCTGAAACATTCAACTTTGCTCGACAAAATAAGTATATAATTTGTTAACCACTTGTTTTTACATAATTTGGATGGGCTGAATTCGAATCAGTCAGATAATGTTCCATATTTAGTGTCCTTCACCTTCCAATTTGCAAAACAAAAAAAGACCGCCAAAACCACATATCTTCTACTTTTTTCGAAAAATAATTGCACAATTACCAGAACAACATTATAGCGTTTTTATGCATCTTAACTATAATATAATAAAACAACATTATTTATTGAAAATTTAAAAAATAGACTAGTTAATACGACAAATTAACTTACGAGGCATTCAAAACTAAGTTTAATGACATTATATGCTAACATGCTTTGATGTGTTCCGTATTTAGAATGACGTCATGATTTTAATGGTAAATATGCAAAATAACGGCCATCTTAGATTTTACGACACAATCTAGGTCAGAATATGATAAAAACATCAGGCATGAGTGTTTCGGTCCCCAAGTTATGCAAAAAGCATAAATTGCGCATTTCCGTGCGACAAACCAAAAAAAGAGGTGGAATTTACATTTTTGATAGCCATTTTGTTTTTCGTTCATTTGAGGGTGAATGTCGCGGCCATTTTGATTCTTTTTCTAAATTTACTTGTCAGTAATGTTTATTACTGGACCACTAAGTTACTTCAAAAAAGTCGTATTATTATCAGCATGTTTAGCGGTATAATGATAGTAGCAGTAAATATTTAAAAACGGCGGACGTATTGCATTTTTGAAGGTCAAACAAAGGTCATTTCTTTCCAAAGACACTCGATATAAATTTCTCGAATAAAAATGTTTCAGAAACCATAAATTGTGCTTTCATGTGCGATAAATCATAGAAAATACGGTGTTTTATCATTTTTTTGGCGGCCATTTTATGTTTTGCTAATTTGAAGGTGAATGTCACCAAATATAGAATTTTATTCGACAGACTCGAATTCAGCACACCCAAATTATGTAAAAACAAGTGAATTAAAAAATGTACACTAAAATACCGTCCAATGCTCAATATTTCAGATTTCAGCCTTGACTAAACACACACATTTTCATAAAAGGCTGCAATATTTTTCCATTAAAAAACATATGTGATATTTATAATTATAAATAACACACTTTTTTAAGCATACATATAATTGGTTCAGAAAACCTAGGCCAAATATCGATATGTCAAATAATTATATTTTATTTAGACGCTTCATTGACCATGTTGACTATTTTGTTTTGTTGCTTATGTCTATTCTTGTGTAATGAAAAAAAATTGTTTCAACTTATGTGGAAAGATGACTATTTACTCCACTGCAACATGCAATGTATAATTGTAACGGGAATTGACAGACGTTTACGTAACTCTACCCCCTCAAACTAAACAGGTTGGGGTGGTCTCAATGATTACTAGAATATGTCAATAATTACCAGGACCGTACGCAGCATGAGGTGAGCTCAGTCCCATTAAAGTTACTCGTATGGAATCTAATTTGCTCTTACTTTTTTTGCGAAGCATTGTTGATTTTGGTCATATAATGCATTTTTAGCCAATACACTTATAATAATTTCTGTTTCAGTTTTTTAGGAAAAGATTTAGGAAAAAATATCCATAGCGTATTTACGATTGTGATGTGACTTGATGTAAGTTGTTATATTCTCACAATACACAATCTTATCTAAGGCCAGACGGACCCGAAAGTTAGATAAGTTAATAGTAAGTGTAGTGATACCAAAAGTGTAAGAATTGGTCCATTCATTGCAAAGATATGGCTATTTTCCAAACTTGACCTCCACTTTGACGAACATAGCGAAAAACACCCCTTATGTTAGAAAATGCGCTGTACAAAAAAACTGATACCACAATTTGTTTGTACATACAACGTGGGGCTGTTGCCGAAGGTCCATTCCACCATTCTGTCAATTCAGATTCAAGATAGTCCGCCGGTTGAACGATTTTTTTTTTGGTGTCCCTGCTCCTGGACTACATCATAGAGGTTGGTGTTGAGGTTTTAGATGTATAGCATAATTACAATAAATGGCAGCCATTTTTTAAATTTGCGTGACTAACATTTTTTTCGAAAGAGTAGTCACTAAAGAGCATATCTGCCAATTTTGCAGCTTGTATTCACTATTTGCACAATTGGTCTCATATAAGCACATTATCTGCTGCACTAATATAATATACTACTTGTCAAGCATCTCAATACTTTCGGTACCCCAGTCTTCACATCCGTAGAGTAATATTACTATTAGGGTTATCATACTATCGGTTAGTAATATAGGGCATATGCAGATGCAGATTATTGGCGCTGCTCAACAGGAAAACATCTCTAGCTATACTTTTATATATTTGGTTTGGAAAGTGAAATAGTGTCCATAAATATAATATTGAATCGAAACCTAATATGCATTGTTTCACCATGGTGCATTACAAAAGTAGAAAAACTGAGAAATAAATGCCCAAATAATTGTTGAGCCTTGGACCCAAAATATTAAATTAAAAAACATCTCCAGTAGCTTTCTCTACCCTAAAAGTGTGTGAGTAGCCACTAGATATTTATCATCATAATCTTGTAGTTGTCAAGATAATATAGCGAACAGTTAATTATGAACGACGGTTGGAAAAATCCTAATTGGACACTTTCTAAACACTCGTGAAAACACAATCATCATTTTTATGATTGGTAGCACTGTGTAGTTTCTGAACATGCATATATTTACTGATCTTGGTGGCGACGTTGGCCTAATATTAAGCTAACGGTGGACGTTTCTCGTGAGCTGGACTAAGCAGCCATACCCGAGAAATAAGAGACGTGACGCACTTCCTGTATATCCACATATCCACGGGATTTCCGGGATCCTAAGATTAACTGAAATATTTTTGATATACACCAAAAGACCAAAGGGTTTTTTTCAATTTGAAATCATCATAAATGTCTTAGTTATCTATTTCCGCTTTATTTGAATACCTATGTTGGGCGGAAGCCCTAGGGTAGTGGTTAGCACCGCTGCCTTTCACGCGGGGTTCGGTTCCCGGTCTCGGCGGTTTGAAAGAAACAAAATTGTTTCTTCCCCATCCACGTGCGAAAGTTAGTATTGTGGGGAGCCTCCGTGACCGAGAGGTAGCGTGCTCGGCCTCAGACCGCCAGGGCTCGAATTTCGAATCCTGTGTCTGGAGGACAGTGCCATCTTAATCATCTCACCATCTTCAGGAGGTTCTCCTGGCCCAGTTTAGCCTATATGTGCACAAAGGTGGCCTAAAGCCCGATTCATTGCATTTTTGAATACCTATGTTATGGGTCTACGGTCATTATAAATATTTCAATCTTTTAGTGCGGGGATCGACAGAATCTGACGTCTATGGACGTCACATTCTGACGTCTAAAGTCGGTATTCGCTGAAAGGGTTTAATAAATAATGTAAAGATTATTTGATAAGATCTGGTGAAGTATCAACCCTCCGGGCACCGTAGCCGGATCTTACAATCTTAGTACAATCTAATTCTACGGATTGGGATATTGTAAATTCTATTTGCTGTTAACCTCACCGTGTCCAAGTGCACTTTCTATTAGGGATTTTCGGGATAACAATGTAATTTTAGGGTTCATCTGTTAGATCTGATGAACACCGTGGGCATCTGGAATCCACATAAAAAGATTGATTCATTACATGAAACCAAACACCCCCCCCCCCCCCAGAAGCAACAAGTGATGTACGTGGCTTCATAAAAGTGAATCATAACCTATGTTATACCGTGGCATTATTTTGTCGATATATGGCATTATAGTTACAGGATATGCATTATAATGTCAAGATTAACATCCCGATGTTGTTATTTTACATTTTATTATCAATTATCACAAGGTAATGTTGAAATGCCGGTATAATAAGGGGTTTGAAGAGTTACAGTTTTTTTTATTTACTGATATACACATACTACAATATATTAAAATCAACGAGAACGGTTTTAATGCTAAATCTGGTATGCCGTTAAACTTTGTTCACAAGTCAAATTTAGTATTTTATGAAATAAATATTTTGAGACTGAATTTTCATGAAATAAATATTTGACTCAAAGACATGTTGTAAATAAATATGTATTGTTCTTCAAAAAAAATTTATCTGTGAAATAAATAGAATAGTGCCGACAGGTGAAATACATAACTTCTATTACAAAGATCACTCAAAGTTTGGGTTGCGAGAGACACATACTAAAATGTTCATGACATAGTAATCAGAAATAAAAGTTATAGAAAACACATAAAACATTGTGCATACTTACATACATACTTAAGTATACAAAAAGGTAAAAGGTAAAGGTGCGGGCTTATAGTCTGATATCAAGTATTTCATCCGAATTTTACATTTTTACCCCCTGGTCCGTGTGCTCCACGGAGAGCATACAGTCCTGCAGCCATTTCGGCGCATTGAGCTTATCATACACATTGACATCTCTGTTCTACCAGATACTCATTTTTACCTGAATCAAGTGAAGCATTTAAGGCCTGGTTTAAGTTCCTTGCACAAGGACACAACATCCAAACAAGATTAAGAGGGAAGAAACATGCTATTTCTCTGAAAATCCTACACCAAGCGGGATTCGAAACTGCACGGCAGGCAGCGACATTAACAGAGCTCCGCGCTCTGACCTTTGCGCCATTTCTATATTTACATAAATACATACATTCCCATACCTAATTATATTCATGTATTATCTTACATAATGTATCACATTGTTCCTCATATTGATAATTTTAGAGCAGTTTTTTGCACATTTTGACACTATAACAGTTTGTCACTATTTTGACACATCATTAAATAAAAACTGTAGCTTGTTATCACTGAGCTCCCCCCTGCGGTAAGTTCAATGAAAAACATGTTTTGCCCATCATCACTGCAATTTCGGATTGAAACTTGAACTTTGTACAAAAAATACTAAGGAATATACCGTTAATATAAAATACACTGATCGTGGATGACGAGTTCAATATCCGCGTTTACCTTTATGGAGTATAGCAATCGAACTTCATTGAACGTCTTAGTGTAGGCCTAATAACAATTCTCTCGTTAGTAATGATATCTTTGTTGGGAGCATGTTGCAGAAAATAATCATGTAGTGGTGGTAGCTATCATGTAATTATATAGTCCATAACGAGTCCATATTAACTATTTATCGTATTTTTTATCGTTTTGAGATAAAGTCTCTATGTCTTCATTATAACGAGCTCATTATCATGTTTATGTGGAGAGCTAATGTCTTCTACTAGATATCCCAGCGAACACAAATCATTTGGCCCAACGTCTTTGACGCTGGTCCAACATTGCACAAATGTTATACAATTTTTTCTGTTTACTGGAATCTGACTGTATTAATTTGGGAATCGGGGGGATTCGTTGTCATGGTTTCAGCTCAGCTTTTGAAGGTAGCCCAGCAAACACAAAACACTTATATAACATTTATGCAACGTCGGCCCAACGTCTTCGACGTTGTCCAACATTGTATAAATATTATACAAATGTTGTGTGTTTGCTGGGAGCGGCTCAGCAAACAAGGGAAGTTGAAAGACGATGGAGCATTATGAAGCCAACAGTGAGTAACCCTTTCAGCACTAAGCACGACTATATTCGCTTTTATCCGTTTTATTAGCCTTTAAATCGCAGTTATCGGGAACGAAATGCGTGTTTAAACATCAAGATTTGCAAATGTGTGGTCTCAAATTAGACAAATATGAGTAATTTTGACCCACTTGAAGTTGTGGGTCGCGGTAGCGAGACGCAACTTCAAGTGGGTGAAAATTTAAATTATTCAATGTGGCGCTTTAAGGGTTAACTTATTGGCGGCAGCGGGAGATTCTGGCAATTAGTTCATTTCCGGGGAAAGGCCAGAGGGTGGGCGAATGTCGAGGCAATGCCATTGACCTTGGCCCAAAATCACTGAACGTTCCGCTGGTTCGCTCCTGCATGGAACTTCCAGAACCAACAGCACGCGATCATGGTCAGGCCAGGCAGTAGACACACCAGCTCCCACTGATCCCATCGCTCGGGGTACCGCCTGCTCGGGTGCCCACCCTTGGGCTATATATAGACACACCTGATAAATTTCCCTAGGATGCAACAAAGACAAGTTGACTAAAACTGATGCTTCAACATTTTCCATTTTACCACAGCATTGAGCCGGCCGTCAAGTGAAGTTTGTTATTTTCTAAAGGTAATACATTTAATCTGATACCAGATCTATTTAAATTCATTGATTGCACTTGAAAGATGTACCGTGAAAAATCTTATATTTGAAACCATTTATGGATATGTCAGTAGGCTTCTCGAAGGCTAAATCACCATAAAATATAATTATAGTTATAGTAAATAATTAAATAACAACAAAAATGTTGCTGCAAAGAAGACGTTATCGTCGATTGCAGTTATTTTTACTAATTAATTAAAAACTCTATACTACTACATAATTCTACCACTTGAATCGAAACGTGATCTTTACATCAATCATAATGATACTGTGTGTTTAATTCCCATACAATGCTGGTACAGAAACATTCTGTCACAGAAAAGTAATTTATTTATTTGAGTATAATTTGCTAGCGGTATTGGATAAGGCAAGGCTCTGTTCACTTTTGTTCTCCCAGGCGCTTATGCGATATCAAGCATGTTTCAACGATTACAAGGTCACTGAAATGCATATTTTGTAGTGAATACTCAATTTGAAAAATGCATTTTTAAAAAATATATATTTTTTTCATTTAAAGCTGGAATTGCTAACGCAATTTCCAGCTTTAAATAAAGAACACATTCTGTAATTCTAATCTTTTATGAACACAGTCCTAGACCAATATGAATATTGTAATTCTTTCAGTGCAGGGACCGTCTTTATACGTCAGAACCTGACGTCTACAGACGTCAGATTCTGACGTATAAAGACGATCCCCGCACTGAAAGGGTAAAACCATAGAGTCTACCTATCATAAAAACTCTTAAGTTACAGTAAATCTAAGTAGTTCTAGAGCCCCGCTCGTCATGAGATGAAGGGATGTCAACTATCTGTCTACTCTGGGCCACACCAGTTTGGCCAGCCAGATGGAAGCCAGCAGCTTACATGCGTGGACCTGGGTTTCGAACAATCGGTTTCAAACGGACTGATGATATAGCAATTATTGGCTTAAGATGCATAGAGCAGCTTGATTGAAGTGGCGATGCTCTGATAATTTTAATAGTATTAATCTTGTTATTTCAGACACATCCAAATCAATAAATGTGCAGATCAAATCAGACCTTAATATTTAAAGCAATTATGAGGTGTCTAGTTTACAGATATCTCCCAGATTACAAGATAATGTTTCACCACTGTTTTTTTAATGTTTCAAGTACGTCTTTTTGCATTCATGTTGCATGATTCATCATGCCATTCTAGTCGTTTTATTAGTGGTAGTAAAATAAACTTTTTTGTAGTGTTGACGAAACTGTTTAAAAAATGGATGTAAGTGTACACTATGGTTTGCCTCTTACTGTATGTTTCTATGTGCCTTCCGTTATGTAACGATGCTGGAAACATTGTCCCCGGAAGCAGAATTAGGGCGGAGACGAGATACCACGTCTGATGATTGAGGCATTGACACGGAGCCATCAGGACGGCAATCCGTTTTTCCCAGGATCAGTCTGTTGTGAAAAGAGAAGCTTGCTAACCATTGGCGCAAATGGCTGGTTGAAGTGTTTGGATGCCTGGACAGGGCTTCTGCGCACGCCACGGGTGCTCCGGAACTAGTAGACCACTCAATTTTCCAGTGAAAGCTTTCCTCATGTCATTTGTTTGAAAGTAACTGTATTCGTTAGGGATAGTCGTTTAGTCTCTTCAGTCTCTTCAACTGACGATCATATAGTTATTAAATTTATTATGCCAATTATTGTATATACGAAAGCTCAGGGTTAACCATTTCAGCATGAGAACCGTCTTTAGACGTCAGATTCTGACTCTAAACGTCAGATTCTGACGTCTGAAGTCTCGAATCAGAATAATTAAAACAATATAATATAATGGCCGCAGACCCATAACATAAGTATTCAAATGAAGCGGAAAAGCTAACTAAGACATTTATAATGATTTCAAAATAAGAAAACCCTTGGTCTCCATGGTGTATATAATCATATTTCAGCACTTTAAGGGTTTTTCTTAGGATCCCGGAAATCCCGTGGATATACAGGAAGTGCGTCACGTTTCTTATTCCTCGGTTACGGCTACTTAGTCCAGCGCACGAGACACGTCCACCGTTGGTTTAATATTGGGCTAACGTCGCTACCACGATTAGTAAGTATATGCATGCTCAGAAACTACACATATGATGAATTCATATTTAAAAAAATATGGAGTCATATAAGCACTTTATCTGCTGCACTAATATAATATACTACTTGTCAAGCATCTCACTACTTTCGGTACCCCAGGCTTCACATACGTAGAACAATATTGGGGTTATCATACTATCGGTTAGTCATATAGGGCATAGGCAGATGCAGATTCTTGGCACTTGTCAGCGCTGCTCAACAGGAACGCGTCTCTAGCTATTATTTTATATATTTGGTTTGGAAAGTGAAATAGTGTCCATAAATATAATATTGAATCGGACTTAATATGCATTGTTTTACCATGGTGCATTACAAAAATAGAAATAGTGAGAAATAAATACCCAAATAATTGTTAAGCCCTGGACCCAAAATATCTGTTTAAAAATCATCTCCAGTAGCTTTCCCCACCCTAAAAGTGTGTGAGTAGCCACTAAATATTTATCATCATAATCTTCTAGTTGTCAAGATAATATAGCGAGCAGTCAATTATGAACGACGGCTGGACAAAATCTTAATTGGACGACTTCTAAACACTCGTTAAAACACAATCATCATTTTTAAGATTGGTAGCACTGTAAAGTTTCTGAACATGCATATATTTAGTAATCATGGTAGCGACGTTGACCCAATATTAAGCCAACGGTGGACGTTTCTCGTGAGCTGGACTAAGCAGATATAACCGAGGAATAAGACACGTGACGCACTTCCTGTATATCCACGGAATTTCCGGGATCCTAAGATTAACTCTTTTAAAGTGCTGAGATATTTTTATATACACCATAGAAACCAAAATTGTTTTTTTTTTATTTAAAATCATCACAAATGTCTTAGTTAGCTCTTTCTGCTTTATTTGAATACCTGTTGTGGGTCAACGGCCATTATAAATATTTTGTTCTTTCAGATTCTAACGACTGCATACTACATACAACGAATGGCATATACACCACTTTGGCTGCTAATAGTTTATATAACTAACACCTGCAGAATTATATCAGGAATAGAAGTCAGCTTGAAATGATAATTGAGATAAAATGTCAACTAAAACAGTTCAAAAGTAGAAAACATAATGAAAGTATACAAAATGCGAGAAATAATTAACCAAGAAAATTATTTCCAAGATAAATAATTATGGAAGAAAATCGGATAAAATTTCATATTGTATTGGCTAATAGTAATAATTGTAGGTCTACAATCCAAAATGTCAACTGAAACAGTTCAAATGTAGAAAACATAATGAAAGTATACAAAATGCGAGTAATAAGTAAGCAAGAATATTATTTCTAAGATAAATAATTATGGAACAAAATCTACTATAATTTTATATTGTATAATAGTAATAATTGTAGATCTACAATTTAATTCTACGGCTTGGGATATTGTAAATTGTGTTTGCTGTTAACCTCACCAAGTGCACTTTCTATTAGGGATTTTCGGGATAACAAAGTAATTTTGGGGTAATCTGCTAAATCTGATGAAGTATTGAACTACTGGGCACCGTGGTCGGATCCACATACAGCGATTGATTCATTACATGAAACCAAACGTGGTCCCCTAGAAGCAACAAGTGTTATACGTGGCTTCAGAAAAGTGGAACATAACATAACTTATGTTATTCTGTGGCCTTATTTTGTCGTTACAAGTAGAAGTATAATGACTTTTATAGCGCCAGTAGGCCTATCTCTCAACAATATTGAGACTCAATGGCGCTGTAGACTAAAACAGTATTCAGTGGGGAAAACCATAGTCGGAAAGGAATTCGTCATATGACGGTCGGTGGATGCTCAGATTAAGGTGGTAGATGTAATGTAAAAAGGCGTGTTTTTATTTTTTTCCGAAAGATAGTGACTGATGCTGCTTCACATATTTCAAAAGGCAATTTATTCCACAAGCGCGGTGCGGCAACCACGAACGATGAAAGGCCGTAATTTCTTTTTGACCGCGGTCCAGGATGTAATAACTTTGTACTTTCGGATCTCAGTGTTTGCTAGCGTTTCTCAAAATGCAATAAATCACTGAGATATGAGGGAGTACCCATGAAAAGTGCTTAATATGTCAGAAGGTCAAGGCAATTCTGTACACGCTGCAAACTTGTTTTATATTTTTCGGAACAACCGAACAGCATTACAACCGAATAGAATTACAGTAGTCAATGCGACTGCTCACTAGAGCATCGGCTAGATAAATTGCAGTAGATTTATTCAGATGAATTCGAATGCGTCTGAGATCGCGAATATGGTAGAAAGCTGATCTACAAATATTCGGGACATGTATGGATATATGGCAATATAGGTGCAGGATATGCATTATAATGTCAAGATTACCATTCCGATGTTGTTATTTGACATTTTATTGTCAAGGTATCACAAGATAATGTTGAAATGGCGGTATAATAAGGGGTTTGAATAGTTACAGGTTCTTATTTACTGATATACACAAACTGCAATATTTTAAAAAATCAACGAGAACGGTGTTAATGCTAAATCTGGTAGGCATATGCCGTTTAACTTTGTTCACAAGTCAAGCCGAGGTTTTTTTCTAAGGACAACATTTTAGTATGTTAATTATGTTTGTTTTCCAAAATATACATACTTTTCCCAATTAATGGCTAATTTATGCCAAAAAACAAGACTTTCTCCATGGGGGATTTGAGTGGAGAGCAGTAGTAGCAGTAAGGGGTCCACCAGTCAATCTCCAGCTGGAGTATTTTTGAAAAAAATATTTCGACACTGAAGTCTCATGAAATAAAAATATTTGTCTCAAGGACATGCTGAAAATAAATATTTGATGGGCATCAAAAAAATTCTTCGCTTAGCTAGGCATCAGTAAATGACACTTCGCTCGTTTCTGTAACCCCCACATCAATAATAAGCCTAGTTTTGGATCAAATTTTGCAGATAAAAAAAATTCTAAGAAAGTGAAATAAATATTTTGCTTGAAGCAGAGCGTGAAATAAATACAATGTTGCCGACAGGAGGTGAAATAAATAATTTGTCTAGTTCAAAACTACACCCCCCCCCTAGTAATTGAATAGTGCCCCCCTAAATCATTTATTAAAGTCTCCCTCTTCTATTACAAAGATCACTCGGAGTTTGAGTTGCGAGAGACACATACTAAAATGTTCATGACATACATAAAGAAACGCTGTGCATACTTACGTACGTGCTTACATAATTATATACATGTACATACATAAATACATACATTCCCATACCTAATTCTATTCATATATTATCTTACATAATTTATCATATCATTCCTTTTGGCACTTTTTGACGCTATAATATGTTGTCACTATTTTGTCACATCATTAAATAAAAACCGTAGCTTGTCACTACTGAGTTCTACAAAAAACATATTTTGCCTATCATAACTCCAATTTCAGTTAGATTGAAATCTGAACTTTGTAAAATTAATATGAAGGAATGTGCTATTAATATAAGATACACTGATCATGGATTATGAGTTAAATATCCGAGTTTATGGAGGATATAATAATCAAACTTCATTGAACTCCCCCGTGTAGGCCGGCCTAATACCAATTCTTTTGTTAGTAATGATATATATTTGTTTGGAGCATGTTGCAGAAAATATTGATATTGTGGTAGTAGCTATCATGTATAAAAATTATAGTCCATCACGAGTGATGTACTTGATTTTGACGTCTCTATTAATTAATTATCGTGATTTTCATCGTCTTCAGATAAAGTCTGTATGTCTTAATTATAACGAGCTCATTATCATGTTAATATGGAGAGCTAATGTTTTCTACTCGATATCCCAGTAAACACAAAACTTTTGTATAACATCAGTGCAATGTTGGACCAACATCGTTGGATTGTGACGATTTCTGAGAAAAAGAGTTAATTTTAGGAGATAAAGAAAACATTCCGAAAAAAACAAGTTTATTTCAGGAGATAAAATACATTTTTCCAGCTATGTTTTTTTATTGTTTTTTTCGTCGCCCTCATTAACTTTTTGTCAAATAGATCAAAAGTTTTTTTTATTTCGTCGCCCTCGTTAACTTTTCTAGAAATTTGTCAAATGTTTTTTTTATTTCGTCGCCCTCATTAACTTTTCCAAAAATAGGTTTAACGTTTTTTTTTCTTAAATGTTTTTTTACCGCCCTCCCTCATTAGATTTTGGATGTTTTCGATCTAAAACAGAGAAAATAAACATAGTGGCCTAGCCGCTCAGCAAACAAGGGAAGTTGAAAGACGGTGGAGCATTATGAAGCCAACAGTGAGTTAACCCTTTTAGCACTTAGCACGACTAAAGTCGTTTTTAATCCGTTTTATCAGCCGTTTAAATCGCAGTTTTCGCGAACGAAATGTGTGGTAAACATCAATATTTGCAAATGTTTGGTCTCAAATTGGACAAATGTGAGTAATTTTTACCCGCTTGAAGTTGTGGGTCGCGCCAGCGAGACACAGCTTCAAGTGAGTGAAAATTTAAATTATTTAATGTGGCGCTTTAAGGGTTAACTTATTGTGTCGGCAGCGGGAGATTTTGGCAATTAGTTCATTTCCGGAGAAAGGCCAGAGGGTGAGCGAATGTCGAGGCAATGCCATTGACCTTGGGCCAACATCACTGAACGTTCCGCTGGTTCGTTCCTGCATGGAACTTCCAGAACCAACAGCACGCGATCATGGTCAGGCCAGGCAGTAGACACACCAGCTCCCACTGATCCCATCGCTCGGGGTACCGCCTGCTCGGGTGCCCACCCTTGGGCTATATATAGACACACCCGATAAATTCCCCTAGGATGCAGCAAAGACACGTTGACTAAAATTGATGCTTCAACATTTTCCATTTTACCACAGCATTGAGCTGGCCGTCAAGTGAAGTTTGCTATTTTCTAATGGTAATACATATAATCTGATACCAGATCTATTTAAATTCATTGATTGCACTTGGAAGATGTACCGTGAAAAATCTTATATTTGAAACCATTTATGGATATGTCAGTAGGCTTCTCGAAGGCTAAATTGCCATAAAATATAATTATAGTTATAGTAAATAATTAAATAACAACAAAAATGTTGCTGCAAAGAAGACGTTATCGTCGATTGCAGTTTTTTTTACTACTTAATTAAAAACTCTATAATACTACATAATTCTACCACTTGAATCGAAACGTGATCTTTACATCAATCATAATGATACCGCATGTTAAATATACCTATACAATGCGCTGGTAGAGGAACATTATGTCACAGAAAATTAATTTATCCGCGGGTTCCCCGTCCACACGTTTTTAAGTATAATTTGCTAGTGGTAATGGCTAAGGCAAGGCTCTGTTAACATTTGTTCTCCCAGGCGCTTATGCGATATCAAGCATGTTTCAACGATTACAAGGTCACTGAAATGCATATTTTGTAGTAAATACGCAATTTGAGAAATGCGTTTTTTTTTTAAATATATTTTTTTTTTCATTGAAATCTGGAATTGCTAACGCAATTTCCAGCTTTAAAAAAAGAACACATTCTGTAATTCTAATCTTGTATGAACCCAGTCCCAGTCAGTACCAGACAGAGCGCCTATGTTGGTTTAATGGTGGGCCAACATTGCAATCAGTCGGGCAACATTTATCTAGCATAGACATGGGAAACTATCGTTTACAATAATCAACAAGATTCCCATATCCAGGCGGATATATTATTCTATAATATAATATAATATAATATAATATAATATAATATAATATAATATAATATAATATAATATAATATAATATAATATAATATTCTATAATATTCTATAATATTCTATAATATAATATAATATAATATAATATAATATAATATAATATAATATAATATAATATAATATAAAATATAATATATTATAATATAATATAATATAATATAATATAATATAATATAATATAATATAATATAATATAATATAATATAATATAATATAATATAATATAATATATAGTAAAAACGGCCATTATAAATATTATACTTCTTTCAGTGCGAGGACCGTGTTTATACGCCAGAATCTGACGTCTACAGACGTCATATTCTGACGTATATAGACGGTCCCCGCGATGAAAGGGTTAAGCCATAGAATTTACCTATCATACAACCTCACAAGTTACAGTAAATCTAAGGAGGCCTAGAGCCCGGCTCGTCATGAGATGAAGGCATGTCCACTAGCTGTCTATACTCTAGGCCATAACAGTTTGGCCAGCCAGATGGAAGCCACAAGCTTACATACGTGGAGCTGGGTTTCGAACACTCGGTTTCAAACGGACTGATCATATAGCAATATTATTGGTTTGAGATGTATAGAACAGCTTGATTGAAGTGGCGATGCTCTGATAATTTTGATATTATTAATCTTGATATTTTAGACACATCCACATCAATAAATGTGCAAATCAAATCAGACCTTAATATTTAAAGCAATCATGAGGTCGGTTCTGTCTAGTTTACAGATATCTTCCAGATTACGAGATAATGTTTCACCACTGTTTTTTAAATGTTTCAAGAACGTCTTATTGCATTCATGTTGCATGATTCATTATGCCATTCTAGTCGTTTTATTAGTGGTAATAAAATAAATTTGTAGTGTTGACGAAACTGTTCCAAAACATGGACGTAAGTGTACACTATGGTTTGCCTCTTACTGTATGTCTCCATATTCATTCCACTGAATAAAAACAAAACTTGCGCTATGTAACGATGCTGGAAACATTGTCCCCGGAAGCAGAATTAGGGAAGAGACGAGATACCACGTCTGATGATTGAG